>JAECWR010000337.1:3192500-3705000 GCA_018150935.1 Drosophila pruinosa
TACAATATTTGATTTGAAAACGTAGACGCAATCCACAGATTATGGAATCGTACTCCATATCGAACCATAACCCAAGACCAGTCTGATTAAGTGCCATCGTCGACCGACAATCAAAATGTGACGTGAGACTGTTGATGGACGACAACAGACGGAAGACGGAAGAAGGAATGTCATCATTAAAGCCACATCAAAGTTCACATAGAAAAACAAGACAACTAATTGTTTAAAGCAAGTAATTAGCGCCATTTAAGGTTGTCATTTGCAAACTGCTTTGAGTCAATTCGGATTAATTATAAAGTAATATTTCTCATAATATTAATTTACTATTTATGCATAAACAATGATGGCATTTGTTGCATATACTTTAACCTTTTAAGGTTTTTCCTGAATTTAAATATTAAGAAGTACTTTGTTGTACAGTTTGCTTTTATTAGAAGTAATCATAGGCATTTTGATGAGTTCAATCACAACCTTACATAGCACTATTACTTTATTAGCTGAGGCTCAAAACTGTTACATTTCCATTTAAAAATATTTTGTCATTTAAAATAAAATAATTAGCGAAGCATAAGATGCTTTAAAAACTACTATAGCTAATCAAATTTCGATCTTTAAACTTGGCATGTAACTAGGCTTCACTTTACTTTAATTAATTCGCTCGTCAAGTTCTGATTAGAGTTCTAGTTAAAGTGATGATTTACTTTGCAAAACCTTCAGCAACTTGTCACTTTATTCATATGCATTTGTTAGTTAGTTAATATATTTTAAAATTAAATGCGCTTTTGCATTTACTTCTTAGCAAAATAATTATGGAAAATCAAATTTATTTTCATTTATATTTTTTGTTTTGAACCTCGATAACAGCTTAATGTGTTTGCATTGCGTTTAGCTATCAGTTTCAGTTTCATGTTTTGGAATTTCTAGGAAAAATAAAAAAATTGAAATACCAAGCAATGTGTGTGTGTGTGTGCGTGTGTGTATATAAAAATATGCAGTTGTTATTGCTTTTGTTGGTTGGCAAGGAAAAACTCATCCAGAGTTAATCCGTGGCGGCGTTTTGATAACAGCCTGCTTATCAGACAGCGCCAAGTTAGCATTGTTGTTGTTTTCTATTTAACAGAAGCTACCACGTTACGTATTGTGTGTGTGTGTGTGTGTGTATGTGTGTTTGTATAGTAATTATGTGGGCAACATTCGTGGAAACAACAAAAAAAAATGAAGCAAAGACAAAAAGAATGTCAGGGCGGCATTTGAGCTGACTTAGCAAAGATAATGTCAAATGTTTGAGTGCTACCGACCAGCAACAACAACAACAATAAGAGCAACAACAACATCATGAAGAAAAAGCAACGTAACAAGAGCTGGGGCATAATGCATTACTTACATATAGACAAATGACTTTGAAGTCTCGCGCCATCGTACGTATACAATGTTTAACTATGGATCGTTTGTCATTCGATGGGCCGGCATAACTCTGACCAACGATTGGATATAATGATGAAGCACAGGCAAACGTTGACGAAAAGATTTGACAAAAGGTTCCAGGTCCAGCCAACCAACAATGCCAATGCCAGTCGAACTCGAACTCAAAGTCGAAGTCAAAGTCGCAGTTCCAGTTCCTTCTGCAGGCAACAACAATTAGTTGACTCTCTGCCTCTTCGCCTCTTTCCTTCTCCTTCTCCTTCTCCTTCTCCATCTCCTTATGCTTCGGCTTCTCCTTCTCGGCGGCGACTCAAGGTACAAGGCACGCAAAAAATGCTGCAACGTTTTTCAAATGCCGCGTCAGTGAAAAAGCCTGGCTGGAATGTCCAGAGTAACGATGCGCGATGACAGTGAGCAAAAAAAGCGTGCTTATGTTCGACTGTTGATGATCGACTAGCAGCTACCCTGCATGACAATTCTGATTAGCAAAACCAACTTAATGTTGACCATGTTCTAATGATTAACTTTGATATGTACGTGAGCTAGAAGATGCCCTGCAATGCGGCTTTGTTTTTTATAGCAATAAAATATGACTTTACTTTTAACTACATATAGAATACTTGACTAACAGTTACCCTGCGAGGTTCATATTTCTTCTGTAGCATTTCTGTAATTAAAATATTACCTAAAAATAGCACTATTGACTACCAGATACCCTGTAATGCTTGCTGCAGCTTAGTCTAAGCCTCTGCAAGTTGAAGAATTCTCCAAAGACTGGCTTTCATTTCACATACTTGTAAATCGCAATAAAATGCGGTTAACTTTATTTATTTATTTTTGTATCAAACTTGTGTGAGTGACTGACTAGCAGACACCCCTTGAGTTGTGCATTTGTATTTGCCTGTGCTGAATGTACACACACTTGTGTGATGGGGCTAAAAATATGTGGCTGACTTAGAGACCAAAAAAAAGGCCAAATGAAATACAGAAACAATAACAATGCAGACAGCTACAGTAAGAAAGCATAACAACAACGAGAGCAGCAGCAGCCGCAGCAACAGCATAAACAGCAGCAACAACAACAATAGCAACAACAACGAGAGCAGCAACAAACAGCAAAAAACTGCAGCCGTCTCAGCAGGTTTGTGTCTTAAGTCTTTTGTTTTGCGGCAGCAGGATGCTGAAAATGGCGTTCAAAAGTGTGTATCTGAATGTGTGTGTGTGATGTGTTGTTGCTGCTGCTGCTGCGCGTAATTACATGGCAATTAAGTTAATTGAACTGCGCGCCTGCGCTCGCGTGAATTGCTTGGCCCAAAGATAAACCCATCCGCAACGCCCGCCAAGTGTGAGGAAAGGGGTGCACCAAAAAAACTCAGCCGCAACTCTCCTCTCTCCCTCTCTCTCTCTCTGTATCTGTTGGCATAATTTCATGTAAGTTGCGTGTAGCTCATTTTGTGGGCTAATCCCTCGCTGGCAGCCTGACAAAATTGTCAGCAATGCACGGACAGCCAGAACGACAGATCGACCGATTCAGTTGCAGTTGCAAGTCGATTCACAAGTGCACACGTCCAGCACTGAAGTCCAACTGAAAATTGAATACATTAAGTGCATAAAGAGTCCAGGTTCGCTGCGCTCTGCACTGCCCAGTTGCCTGTCTGATTGTCCGACTGTCCGATTGCCTGTCTGCGGACTCCATACAATGGTTGCTTCAATTGTAACTGTAGCATGCGCTAAGCGCAATTGCTTTCATGTGCTTCAGCTTCCCGCTCCAACTGTAGCTGCTTTTCAGCTGTTCGAGGCACTTGGCAGATTTCTGCCAAAGATTAGCCGATGTTGTCGCCGACAGTTTGTCTAACTGAGAGAGAGAGCCAAAGCAAGCGCAGACTTTTGCAATTGGAGCTCAGGTCGTAGCTGGTGCGGTTACAACAGCAGCTCATGTGATTAGAAACGTTTAATGTTTGTTACATTTAATAAGTAATAATAATAATTTGTGTCTAAAATTGTCTACTAATTTTTAGATTTTGGAAAACTGATAGCTCTTTAAATTGCTCTGTTAATCTGTGGACTATAAAATTGTATATATAAAATTGTAGTCTTTTGTCCCTCAATAAAACAACAGCTGATATTTATGATAAACAAACTTTCCACTTTGCAATGCTACTTATCATTATGTTAATTAAATTGCACATTTACAGTCGCTAAACATTACTAAGCCTTGCTCAAAGTGCTTCTAAGCCGCTGAGCAGTGACTGTGCTGCAAATGCAGAGCCAGAGGATGCCTCTGCTTGTTGCAGCTAGCGCTTCCTGCAGTAGCTGCACCATCGTCTGACGACTGCTGGCTGCCACATGCGGCTTTGGCTTTGGCTTTGGCTTTTGTTGCATTGCATTCCTGCGATCCACGATCGACGATCGGCAATCGCTGTTTGCCTTTGGGGGTTTTTCTTTTTGTATTTTTACCTTCTGAATGACAATCGTTGCCAGTCAAAATGTCAATTAATTGTGAGAAGAGATTCATATGTCAGCCAGAGTCAGGGAGTTGAGAGTTGACAGCCGCGCCAAGCCACGAGTTGCAAGACGAGATATCTGTTGCTTCCGTAGCTGCTTTATCTCTGCATCGGAGCTTATCGGGTTTTTGTGGCTCTAATTAGAAATACCTAAAGACAACAGATTGATCAGTTTATGGCTTTGCTATGATCTCATTGGCAGCTTTTGTTTTCGCTGAGAGACGATGGCGGCATCGATTTATCATCGCATCGTTGTCGCACCGCTTGCCGCAGCATCTTAATTATGCAAATTAGTCGAGCGCTTAGCAAACTCTCCTCCCAAATGTATAAAAGCAAAACATCGCATGTTGACCTGTTGCCCGGCACTCATATTCGTCGTCCAACGTATTCACGTATTCATATTCGTATTCGCAATCACATTCGTGTTCGCATTCGCAGCTGGAGCTAATTGCAAGCGCTTTCAAAGCAAATTAAATCAATTGGCGCACTTCAAAAGCCGCCGACGCGGCACCCAAAGCCAGACTTTGAGTATATCCCATGACTGGTATCAAATGCTTTTGGTCGGCCCGGCCAACTAAATCAAATAAAGCGCAAATCAAATAATGCACTGCCAACAGCAACAGCAACAACAACAACACTGACAGCTGAGATAAAACGCTGCCGTCGCTTCTCATCGGGCACATCGTGAACGACGCTTTTGTCGGCTGACCAAACTTGACTTTGACTCAACTGGCAGGCCGTCTGTCTAAAACAAAGCAAAGATTTAGTATCTGTGCTAAGCTCTGCTCTCTTGTCGGCGTGTAACTTTATAGCTTGCGGTACTTTTTTCACAAAGCATTTCGCAACACTTGTCAGGCTGTCAACTTGACGTTGCATCCGACAGATACTCGCACTAAAAACAAATAGAAACACTTGAAGCTCAGGCAGCTAACACAGCCATTCAAATTTAGTTTTTGAATAGTCTGAATAACATTTGCCTGTCATACTCTACTCTGCCTCTCTCAAGTGCTGACCTGCTGAAAGCTCTCAAGTGGCTGCCTCAAGATGCAGTTGAAGTTCATATTCGTAAGGCATTTGCTTTATCATTATTATGTTTATTATTAGATCAAGTTGTAAATACATATTTTCAGCAAGTGTTTTACAATTTATGAAAAAGGCTTGTGACTTATGTTCAACAAAGTTGCCACATCTATATATTTTGCTTTTAATTGCAGCACTTTCCATTAGCCATGCGCCTATCAAGCTGCCATTTTATATGCTTGTGGCAAATGCACATAATTTTGGCGTCTTATGCCATATGTTGCAAGTTCTCATTAGAGTGCATAAAGTAATCTCATAACAAATTGCATGGACATGGCCACAGGCCTCTAGTTGCCAGAGTCGCCAAATGCCAGACGACAGAATGGAGCTGAAGTTGAGAATGTGGAGTTCCAGTTGCCTGGCGCTTAAGCCTATAATTTGTAGATGGACAACGAAAGAGAGACAGGAGAGGGGAAGATGAGTTGCTTTTGGGGCAGGTAGAAACGAGTGGAGCTGCAGTTGGCACGAAGGCGACGACAAAGCGTAGAAAAATTATAAATTAATCCATTACTTAAGAGCAGATTATGCAGATGTCTGAGCGCATTAAATGTCGCCGGCAAGCGTCTGGAGCGAGACTGTAGAGTGGGCAGCATCATGGTTTGTGGCATTAAGCGTTAATGAATGAACATGCCGCCAACTGGGGCAGGGGCGAGCCATGTAGATACATAGACGCAGACTTGTAGATACATTTGTATCTACGACTATGGCTTGCCTTTCGAATACTCCTATGCTGACTATTCAAAAGTCAAAGTGCCGCAACAAGATGTGGCAACATTAATGCGCCTTCTGCTTTGCTTTCATTTCGCTTTTTTTCTGTTTCTTTCTTATTTTTATTATTATTCGATTTCGAAAAAAAAAACAAAAAATCATTAATCAAAATCGAAAAATCATTAAGTTTGCGTTTACGCTGAGGTGTCAACTGTGCTGTTGTTGTTGTTGTTTTTCAACTGGTTGTTGTTGTTGAGTGCTGTAGCTGTTCTCTGGCTTGTAATTGAATTGTGAACACGGTCGAGCAACAAGCCAACTCAGCGACATGCCGCAACATTATCAAACTGAAACAAAATTAAATGTTTCACTTTTTTTTTTTTTGATTTCTTGTTGTTGTTTTTATTTTTTATTTGTTGAACTTTGCTCGCGACTGCGGGAAATAAATGTGTGAAACAGGCTAAAGGAATAGCCTCAAGCCAAACAATAACAAAAAAACAACAACCCAAAGAAATCAACCAAAACGTTAAATCCAAAAACCGAAACGAAACTTGAAAGAAAACGCGATACAGACAAATCGCTGCCAAGCTGCCTAGAGACGTTCACAAAACTGAGCCATAAAAAACATGTGGGGAAAAAAACACTGTTAATTTTGCTGAAACAAATTAAGCATAACTTTTTTATTTAACACACACACACACACATATATACACAATCCCAGCTCACACACGCTGCGATGACACAAAAGTTAATTTCATGATCGATTTTTTAAAATCACACCAAACTCTAAAGCTGTTTTGGCTTCAGCTTCAGCTTTGTACAGTCGACAAAAGTGTCGATTGTGGCTTGCAGCAAGATCGAATACGTTTTCAAAAATAGCCAGAAACATAAGCTGTCTTTTGCATGTCAAAGTTTAAATTGTCTTTTGGAAATAACTCTTTTTTTATTGTACAGTTTTTTGATATAAGTTATCGTTGTGAACTCAGGCGGCTGCTTTCGACAGCTATATACGAATGATGCCTAGTGCAAAACATATACTATAAAGAACTTAGCCATCTTTGCACATAAAAACAGATAGTGAAAAGCCAAGAATAAGGCGGACATGTTAATTGGTTGGACTCTTTGCCAAAGTCGTAGAGACTTTAAAACTTTACAGGCAAACAAAAAATGTTTGTAAAATGCTAAACTCATTTTAAATCTTACAAACAAACAGATAGATAGATTAATAATTAGCTGCCAAAATGTATTTATTCATATTTACCTAATGTTATTTACTACATCTCAGTTTTGTGCTCCTCTGTTCTTTTGCTGCCTCTTCGCATTTGTTGTTTGTTGTCTGGTGTACGAGAGTAAAGCGTCGTCGGTGTGGCATAGCGAATTGCCGGCCTCCTTTTTAGCGGCGACTGCGTGGCCAAAAAATGCTCAAAGCGTTGCAGATTGCATTCGATGCGCAAACGTGAAATGGGAATGCGACTTGCGACTTGCTCGGACTGGAGGCTGGAGAGTCTGGCATTGTGTGGCTTTGAATTGCCCTTTTGCATTTGCAGCCAAAGCAAAAGCAAAGGCACAAAGCGGCATTAATAACACATTTTAGACACTCTCAGACCAGGCCGGGAGTTTGCTCTCCCCTCTCTTCCTCCCTCTCCTACACCTGATGCGACTGGCCTGTCTATTAGGTTGATTGCCTTTCAGTTTTTGGACTGGCTTATGACTATGATGATGATTACGATGACGAGGCTCTGACACTTGTTGCCATTGTTGTGGCTCTCGCTGCAGCATCATTAAACTATTATTGCCCTGAGCCATCTTTCATAGACACACACTAAGACAAAGAGCGGCACAGACAGCAAACATAAGCAGAAAGAGAGCGACAGATCGATCGTCTCGATCGCAGTGCGCAGGCGGCTTGCGTCAAAGGCAATGCCAAACAACAAAGCATGGCAAGGTATGCTCAACTGTGGCATACTCCGTAAGCAATATATATTTTAAATATAAGACTTTGCAATATTTTGACTTCCTTCATACTATAAGTTACTATTGTTAGTAACAATAAATAAAGGAAACTTGTAAAATAAAACAATTACTTTAAAAAAACAAAAATTGTTGAGATATGTTGGAATATTGTTTAAATTTTTAGTTTCAAAAGTTGATATACTTAGCTATAACTTAAACTTACAAATGTAGGGGTCATTTGAGAAATTTATTGAATTTTCAACCTTGTAATAATTATTGCCAAAACCGTATTTTATACAGACAGTTTTATAATTTATTTACACACTTTTTTTGTGTTAAATTTTTTTTTACAAATTTTAGCTTTTTGTCAAAGTTCTTACAATATTAATTATATTATTAATTAATATAAGAACAATTTTTAAATTTATAGTTTCAACAGTTAAACTTATAAGTTTAATAAATGTAATAAATTTATTGAATTTTGAACTTTATAATATTTGCGGCCAGTCAGTCATCTAGTCAATATTAACAGGAACTGTAATTATATATAGATTTGCTCTTGACTTGAACAAGTAGCGGTAAAGGGTAAAGGTAATATTCGTAAGGGGGCAAAGTGTATACAAATTGGAAATTGCGTGTCTAATGCCCCGTTCGAGATGCCCCTTGGCGTTTTGTGGCTCCTCTTCTGTGTGGCTTTTGACTGCCCTAATATACCTTAATTATACGTAACAACAACACTATACTATAAGAGCAACAACAACTAGAATGAAATTCAAAAAGGAGAAGATCAACAACAACAAAGCCAAGGTGGCCACTGGATATAAGAATTAAGCTGAACTTGTGCTCAAACTTGATCTGCGAACTGGAATTGGAGTCGAAGTGGAAGTGGAAGTCGATCTCGATGCCTGGCATTGGAGTTGGAGCTAAGACCTGAGTCCTGGGACCTGGGACCGCATGTCAAGCCATCAAATGCATGTCAAAGTGCCGCTCGGGGAGTCACAATGCGAACCGCAGCTCGAATCTTTGCCTGGCTTAGCTTTTGGCTCTTTCCTGAGAAAACGTCTCACTAATTTGATGCAGAGGCTGCTCTTCTCCGCTCTTTTTTTTATTGTAGTTTTAGTGGTTGGCGCTTTTTTTTTTGAGCCTTAAACCCTTTCGCGCTGTCTAGTCAAAAAAAAAAATTTAAAACATAAAAAAATTCCGCAAACTCATAAATGTTTATGCCTCATTCAAGAGTCGAAAGGTTCGTCATCGTCATCATTTGACGGACATGTCTGTGGTCAACCAACTATGTATCATTTTATGCCTTATCCTTCTCTCTGTCTACCCCTCACACTGTGAGTCATGCGAAAACTGCGGAAATTGTGTTCAGTTTGCCATTTGAAGCAATTAGATTGCATTGCGCCATGTAATTAGCCCGATAATTGCAGTCAACACTTGGGCCTGGGAATGCGACCAGCACAACGAGATATCGAGCAGCTTCTATGGCATAGCATAAGTGTGAAATCTGTCGCCAATTTTCACACAAGCCAACAGCACTAAAGTGATGTCTATAGTTGTTTGAAGCGTTTAAAAAATCAAGCTTCTGTGGAAATCAATTACACTGTTAATTAACATGCACCTAACAGCAAATGAAAATGTTGATAACAGCTTGCCAATTGAAAGCGACATAGTGATAGAGGAAGTACTCAATTTCAATATTTATTTAAAATTGTGATACATAAACAATAAAATTCTTAAATATAGTTAGATATTATGAGATGATTGCAGAATTTAATATAATCAGAAATATGCAAATATGTAATGAGACAGCGATAAATAATAGTTTAGCACTTATCGATAATGGTACTAAATTATCGATAAGGCTTATTTGCAATATCATTGCATCTGGTAAAAGATTAAAATGCAGCTTAATATACAAATTCTAAATAAATTGTAATAGCTAAATGTATTTAAATTTCAATGTTAATATCTAGAGATATTTTTTTTTAGCTTTTTTCCCAAGATATTAGTTTATATACAACTATTTTTCGAGGGTATTAACTGTGTCGTCGAGCAGCAGCGCAAGAAAAGATACAACATCAAAGTGCGAGCACATGATATGTGTGCTAGGTATTGTTGTTGCAGTTGCCAATTTCGATAGTGTAAACAATTAGCAATAATTGTTGTTAATTGTAGTCGTTGTTGTTGTTGCTGTTGTTGTTGGTCTGATTGTTGTTGCGTGAGTGTTGACCGGTCGGTGTCGGCGAAAGAACAAAGCGAGAGATAAACTCAGAGAGCGCCGCCTCGACTACATTTTTATTGCATTTTTATTAGATAAAATTATAGACATCACAGCACAAATAACAACAGCAACAACTGTAACAACAATCGCTACAACAACAACTACATTAATTAACAAAACTGCAAAGTCAGGTGGGAAGTGTGAATGGGAACACTGACAATTTGATTGTTTAAAATAAAATTGTTTTTGCCTTCTGCTCTTGCGTTTTGTTATTGTTATTGTTGTTTTTCCCCCCTTTTCGTGCCATTTTTCGTTCACTTTTGCTGTTTGCACAAAATATTTGCCTCTCTTTTCGTCACCTTGTGTAGTTTCCGCTTATCGAACAGCGCATTTCGATCTAATTATTTGTCGGCAATCTTTCATCTCTGCCCCTCTCACACTCGAATAGATAGAATACACAAATTGTTAATTGATAACAGTCAATTCGAGCCCAATGTCAATGCTTCATTAAGCCTGTAGACAGTTTGTGAAAGAAAGACAGCACAAATCTTCTGGAATCTAGATAGATTGCGAGATAGACAGCAAAGTGCTGCTTAATGCAAATGTAGATAAGCTTTAGCAAACATTTGTTACCCTGCACTTGGCTGCCTTAAGCGTATGCTGTAGCTGTGAGAAAGCTTGTGACAGACAAAGACTTGCTAGAATTGTATCCTGATAGCTGCAACATAAGTTTAAAATTTCTGCACACGAGAATATATTTATTTTTCTTTTGCAAATCGACAATTCTAAATGTATATTCCAGCTCGGCATAAATGATTTTTTGTTGAACTTTATGTTACATTTATTAAGTTATTATCTCAATCAATACAATAGATACTTTTTTTAATACTATTTTTAATGTCAAATAAAACTGTCAGCTACACGTATATAATATTGTAATTCATTATATACCCAATTAGTGTGCAATATTATTCAATACCTCAGCTTTTGAAATACTTAACTGATACAAGCCAATCCGATATATATAATGCATTCATCAAGGAAAGATATGTCTGCCAAGTCTCGAGAGGTTGGCATTAAAATTGAGCGACTAGTTTACTTACAAACAGCCGGACAGACGGGCAGACGGGCAGACGGACTTAATTTTAAGCTCAAGCCAAAGAAACCACACTAACGTCTCCTCTCTCTCTCTCTCTCTCTTGCAGATTGCAAAGCTGCTGCCATTGATCGAGTCGGGCTGCTCGAAGCGTGCACGTTTCCTGCTCTGCTCGGCACTGTTTCCACTCTGCAGTCCGGATGTGCCACGTCCAGTGACCGCCTGCAAGTCGCTGTGCGAGACGGTAAAGGGCGAGTGTGCGGCAAATGCAACGCCGGATCTGATGGAGTTGTGGCCGCAGTTTCTCAGCTGCGACTCATTGCCGCAGCCGGAAAACCATGAGCTCTGCATGCAGATACCACAGGAGACGGTGGCCAATCTGGGCGTGCAGACGCCGCGAGCTGAGGTTGGTTCTGCTGCCGCAGGAACTGCAACTGGCACGGCAAGTGCGGCGGCTGCTTCGCCAGCTGCTGCAGAGCCGCCACAACAGCAGCAAATGTATTGGTCCTGGATGGCCTGGAAGATGTCCTCGCAGCTGGGCAAATCGCAGTCGAGCAACAGTTTACCACGCAGCGATGGCATGACCGGACTGGGCTACTATTGTCCGCAAAACTTTAGCTTGAATCCACTCAACACGGAGGAATGCCTGCCGCAGTGTCAACGCGATGCGTTCCACACGACACAGCAGAAGAAGCTGACCGAGAGCCTCATCCTTGGCCTCTCTGCCGTCTGCTTTGTGCTCACACTCTTTGCATTGGTCACATTCTGGGCGGAGCCCACACGCTTTGGTTATCCAGAGCGACCGGTGCTGTTCCTTTGCCTGTGCTACAATCTGTTTAGTGTCTGCTATCTGGAGCGCATTGTTTTCCATCAGGCACGCAGTCTGGCACTGCTGCAGGAGCCAGGACGTGTGGCGCGTAGTCAGCCCTGTGCATTGACGCCTCCCTGCCTTGCCTCCTACATTAGCACTTCATATCTGAGCCTGTGCGCCGCCAGCTGGTGGCTCATCTTTGCGCTCTGCTTCTATCTGTCCTCACACAAAAAGTGGTCCAGCGAGGCGCTGGAGAAACGCTCCGGACTGTTCCATGTGCTGGCCTGGGTGCCACCATTGGCGCCCCCAATTGCGGCACTGCTGCTGGAGCGTGTACGTCCCAGCGAGCTGACGGGCATGTGCACAGCACCAGGATTTGTGGAGCTGCCAGCGTTGGCGCTGCTGCTGCTGGGACTGTACTTTACGCTGCGTGCCTCACGCTCATTGCACAGCTTGCAACAGCAGTTGCAACCAACGGTGGCGCATCAACGTTTCGCCCAAATACGCAAACGTTTCGTCATCTTCTCGCTGCTGTTCTTTGTGCCAACGGCAGCGGGCGTCATGGCGGCCTTTTGCGAACGCTTCATGGATGCCGTGCCCAGCTGCAGCAGTGCCGAGGATTGCAGCAGTCCCAGCGGGCAGCCAGTGCAGCTGAGTGCTTGGCCAGCGCTGGTGCGCATCTTCTTTCAGCTGGTGGGCGGCACTCTGACGGGCATGTGGGTGTGGTCGCGTAAGACCTGTGAGAGCTATCGCAGTCGTCTGGTTGCTGGATCGCCCACATCTTCGCTGATGACGCAGCACAAATCGGCAGCTGCCTCGCTGCCCAAGAAGCATCTCTATGCCAGTGGCAAGTCCATGCTTGCCCCATCGCCGCCAGCCAACTCAATGTCGGGCTGCCAAGCGCCCCTCTATGCCGGCATCAGTTTCCACAATGTGCCCGTCTACAACCCCAATCAGTCCAGGGTGTGAAGTGGGCGTGGCAGGCTGCAAGCTTGCGTCTAGTTATAGTTGGCCCCTCTAAGTAAGCCCCCCAAATGAAATGTGTTAATAGCTTTAAATACAGTTTCGAGTATTTCTCTCTAAGTACGCCTAAAATGTAAATTGTTTTTTTTCTATAATTATTATTACAATTATTATAATTATAAATATGAATATTATTATTATTATTAGTATTAATTTAATTAAAAAGAAAATAAAAGAAAAATTATTTAATAGAAAACAAATGCTGCTCATTTTATTTATTTCGGCAATATAAAAAGACAGAAGGATATAAAAACATACATATGGTAGATAATAACAGAACACTCTAGCTTATTTATTTTTATGATTTGACATTTATAAGGAAGTTTAGTTTACTTAAATTATTGGCCAAAGCAGACACATTCATCTTGCAATTATGAAGATATTAAGAAATAGCTGGCCTCTTCTTTATTAAACAGAGATCAATAGAGAATAAGTAAAAAGGGAAATAATTCAGAATTCTATCAAAATAATCATATAAAGAAAAATCAAATAAGCAGGGATTATACTACTATAATCTTTAGAGATTGGTTATTAATTACGCATAAATAATACAAAATAAATAGAATTTTATTTAGGCAAAATCAGAAATACTTGCAAAAGTAGTTAGATAGTTAATATAGTTAATATAGGTAAATTTTTAGATCATTTGTAGAATCAGTAAACTTATCGATATCTACTATTTTATCTAAATGAAAATTGCAGCATAAGTAAGCGGCAACTTGTAGATACTCTCATGCAGATACATTTGTATCTGCTGTGGGAAAACTAGAGTTTCGCACCAGCTGATGAAGGAAGCAACCTTGTGGTCTTGACTTGAGCTATCTTGAAATTGCTGGGAGTGCAGAGAACTGACTGGAGACTGGCAAAAATGAGTTAATTGTTGCTACTGTATTTTGTTTCTTTTTGTATTTCTTGTTGTTGTTCGTCGAGGGCAATTAGAAAAATGTTTAATGATAGCTCTTAAGTTGATTACAACAATTTTGTTGTCGCCTGGCATTTTGCTGGGGTTCAAGTTGTCGCCGCTGCCACTGCCAGTTGCAAGTGCAGTTGAAGATGAAGATGATGCCGAAGTGGACTTGCAATCACCCTGTGAGTGTCACACACAAAACACACAGCACAAGCGATAGCCGAAGAGGCGAGCAGCAACAACTGTGGCAAGAACAACAACAACAACAACAACTGTGCGCAATTAATTTGATTGAAGCTGCCACACGGCGTGCCTTTGCAACGTTTCTATCTTACAAATTGCCACACTGCCGGTGCATGCAACAACAACGAACTGAAGCCACAACAACTGTGCAACCGCCGCCACTGTGCAGCAAGCGTGCAATTAACTCTTGTGCGCCAAGATCAAAGCGATTAAAGCCGACGACCAAAACCCAAAGCCCAGACCGAGCCCAGGGGCTGTGCCAGTGCCCCTTTGGCGAGCGCAAAAGTCAAAGTCGAAACCAAAACCGAAACTGAAGTGGAAGTGGAAGTCGAAGTCGAAACCCAGCGAAGCCAAGCCAAGCCAAGCCATCTGAAGCTTTATCGTCATCATCATACTTACTGTTGGCTTGGCCGGCTTGTTGTTTTAGTTGCCCGCCTGGCTAAACAACAAAAGAACATGCCCCCAAAAAGTCCAGGCCAGTCGCGTC
This sequence comes from Drosophila pruinosa, assembly GCA_018150935.1. Taxonomy (NCBI): domain Eukaryota; kingdom Metazoa; phylum Arthropoda; class Insecta; order Diptera; family Drosophilidae; genus Drosophila; species Drosophila pruinosa. The sequence continues at coordinate 3,206,956 of JAECWR010000337.1, forward strand.
CAGACCGGGCCAAAACGAAACCCAACCGACAGCAATAGACAATGGATAGCGGGAGAGGGGGGAGAAGCCTCGGCTGTGGCTAAAATGATTGCTGGCCATTTACAAGTGTTAAATGTGCATAAAACTTGGCCAACAGCGTCTCTGTGGTCCGAGATCATTTTTTTTTTCTTTTACTTTGTGTTTTTTTTTAATATAAATGCGACTCATTTGGCCAGTGGGTGCGATCGAACATTTGAGACAAATGACTACACGATGCGTTCCAGTTTACAAATAGCTCTGGCTGTTTGCTAAAGGCCGTTAGAGTTCCAACAAATTGCACCCATTCATGTCTTATGCACAATTTTAAGAAAGCATTCCATGACCAAGGATCAATTGACGGCAATGCGCGAATCGTGACCAAAGTGTAGTTTAATCAGCATGTGGAGACTTCATATGGCATACGCTATAGTTGCATGATGTGTTTAACTTACTTTAAATGTACAGCCCAAAAGTATGCAGCAATGTTTTGCGACTACTGCGCTGTTCGCAACAAATTTAATGATCAACGCGAAAGTATGCAACACATTGGTAGCTTTGCAAAAATACTACAAATATTTTGATAAAAGTTTCACATCACATATTCAGTTTATCTGGAACACCAACTAGATACCCAAATGTGCCCAGTCACAGACCTACCTGCATTGATTTTGCTGTGTACCATGGGATAAACTTAGACAGAACAAGTATTTGCGAAAACTGGGATCTAGACTCCGATCATGTAGCCCTTGCTGCTACTCTACAAACAGAAGGTGCCTATGTTAGGCCATGCTCTCTGTTAATGAATAGCTGAACTGATCTTTTGGTTTTCAGATAACATCTGGAAAACTCTTTTTAATTAAATACGGTTCTGAGCTCTAAGGAAGACATCGAGAGCGCAGTAGACATTCTAACGCAAAATATACATAGAACTGCTTCTGCTTCTACGCCGTCTGAGCCTGAGACATGCCCCAGAAGTTATAGTATTGTACTAACAAAAGAGGCCAGAGAACTAATCAGAACTAAAAGACGTCTTCGAAGAAGAGCAATTCGAACCTAGGATCCATGGGACAGAATCTTGTGGAACCGAGCAGCAAAGCAACTCAAAATCATCTTAAGGGAACTCAGAAATGATTTCTTTGAGTAAAAATTATCTTCCATGGACTACGACAACTAAACGACAACCACTTCGATGGGTACCCGTACGTTGTCCAGGTGGGGGAAACTGCAAAAACTGAAGTGGAACAGGCTAATGCATTCGGCTACCACCTAGAGGATCGGTTCACTCCTTATGACTTCGCAACGATAGAGCAAATAAGAGAGACTCACCAGTACCTACAAATGCCATTGCAGATGTCTTAGCCTATTAAGCCAATAAGGATAGAAGAAATATCTGAAATAATCAAATTACTGCCGAAACATAAAGCTCCAAGATTTGCCATCCCACGCTAATGGTTTTACCTATAAAAGCGATAACCTAATTTTCAATGCTATTTTAAGGGTCCAAGTGTTCCCAAGACAGTGGAAACTGGCTGTTATTTTGATGATCCACAAGCCTGGGAAACCAGAAGTTGATCCTGAGTCGTATCGGCTTTATTGTATTATTCGTATCGTATTATTGCCAATCGGATCAACGACATTATAAGACAAGGTAATATCTTGTCGGATCATCAATTTGGATTTCGAAAGTGACACGGCACTATAGAACAGGTCCACAGACTGGTGAAACACATATTACAGGCTTTTAACGACTGCGAGTACTCCAACGCTGTCTTTATAGATATGCAACAAGCCTTCGACAAAGTATGACTGGTTGGATTGTTATGCAAGATAAAGACCTTTCTACCTACGCTCTACTTCTGCATTTTAAAGTCATATCTCGAAGGACGAGAATTTAAAATCACGGTGAGAAACAACTACTCCTCTATATATCCAATGAGAGCTGGAGTCCCACAGGACAGTGTTCTCGGACCGCTACTATACTCCTTGTACACTACTGATATCCCTTGCCCGAGTTTCGAACACATGGAAGCACCGAACAAGGCTCTTATGGCAACCTATGCAGATGACATCGCAGTTGTATATAACTCTAGGGACAGCAGAGAGGCAGCTAACGGACTACAAGAATATATTAGTGCTCTGGCAGCCTGGTGTAAAAGGTGGAACCTAAAAATAAATCCACTGAAAACAACAAATCCATGCTTCAAACTGAAAACGCTCATCCCGAACACCCCTCCAATCCGGCTAGAAGAAGTTACCCTGAATCAGCCGCGGATTCTTTACTTAATAAAATACTTAAAAAAAAAAAAAAAAGTTGCTTGATCTGTAAGCAAAATCAATTTAAGAAGCAGTTCTCAAGTCTGTCATTTGCTAAATGACATTGCAATTTGGCATTCTCGTATTTACCTTTAAATAGAGTTTTATGCACCTCCCAAAAGTATGGAACTTTTTTTGAATTGCACTATGCTTGGTTATTAAAACCCCACAGGTAGGCAACATTTGAAATATCTTCTTCACTGCAAAGCTAAACTAATGAAAGTTAAATAATTCAAGCTGCTTATGCTTGTACAGCATTTTCTTGAACTTCTGTGCTCGATAAGTCTGCTATCGATAGACAGCTGGCAAGACAGCCCTAAGCTTGGACAAGCTCAAGCAGCTGTTTGAACCAAGTTGGACAAGACAACAAGACCGGTTTTCTCTCACCTGAACACGACATGTTGTTGTGATTATGGGAGGAATGAAAGAATGCCACAAGAGAAAGCATTCTGGACTTGGTTTGCTTGGCTAACTGGCTAACTGTTTCTGACTCTGTCTCTGTTGACGTGTGCAACAGTTAAAATGTAAAAAGACTTTTAACTAAAAATATTAATTTATTTAATTTATTTAACTTAAATATGGCTGCAAGTGTGGTGAAATGTACGCGTAAAACAAAGGAATTGCCCAAGACAGACACTGCCCAGCTGAATGAGGGCAATTGGTAAGCAAGCGCATAATCAAAAGACTGCAAGCAACAAACTGAATGTCAAATTGTTTTCCGCATTTCTCATTGCAAGGCGCTGGTGGACCTTGCTAGGCACTGTGCTGCTCATCACATTTGCCACACGCTTCTATAAAGTTACCGAACCGGATCACATTTGGTAAGTGCTCCCTAGAGTCAACAGGCACCGTTGTCCACTGACTTGTTGACAATTTCTAGCTGGGATGAGACACATTTTGGCAAAATGGGCAGCTGGTACATCAATCGTACGTTCTTCTTCGATGTGCATCCCCCACTGGGCAAGGTAAGCAGTCAAAGTTGACACAATAAAAAGAAGGAATCTGATTAGAGTTCAGTTGGATTGATCTATACTTGAAAAGTAACTTGTAACTCTTCACACTCTCTCTGTCGTTGTCTTTCCCTTTATCCAACAGATGCTGATTGGCTTGTCTGGCTATTTGACGGGGTATAATGGCACATTTCCCTTCGAGAAACCCGGCGACAAGTACAATGATACACGTTATCAGGGCATGCGATACGTAAGCTGCATCTTAAACTAGTTTTTGACATGTCCCAACTAATCCACAACCAACTCTAGTTCTGTACCACGCTGGGAGCTCTCATTATGCCCATGGGCTTTGACACGGTCTACGATTTGACGCGTTCCCATGAGGCAGCTGTACTGGCGGCGGCTTACCTGATATTTGGTGAGTGATTGAAGCTCCCAGTACCAATTCTCTGGTACTCTATTCAATAGCTAAAGGAAATTTAACTGAAGCTCCTATAGCTCGACTATCCACATATCTTATTATCGCATTTATTGCCTTGAGGAAATCTCTCAAATCTTGAAGAAAGCTTTCTCAACTCTACTTTTCATACTTATCATTTCTGTAGAAGCATATTCTTAAGCTTCTATGTCAAACCCTCTTTATAACTTATAGTAGAGGACTTTTCCTCACGCTTTACTAATTCCAATCTCATTTAATACCTTTGTGCAAGCCTTTCTTAGACTTTCTTGTTTCATTTTTTAAGGAACAACTTGCCAAAGAGTAGTTTATTTTCTCTCTAATGTTTCTCTTAACAAACTTATTTGATCGTCTGAATCTCCTTTTGATTCTCTAGAAGGAATCTTCTTAAACTACTCCCTGCCAACTCATTTAATTGTTTGAGGAAACTTTGCCTTACTTCTCTTAGATGTTGGCCTGCTCACGCTCAACCAGTACATACTTCTCGATCCCATACTCCTCTTCTTCATGATGGGCTCGGTGTGGGGCATGGTGAAGATCTCAAAAAGCACCTCCTCTGGTGGCTCCTACACGTTACGCTGGTGGTGCTGGCTCTTCTTCACTGGCACCATGCTCTCCTGCACCATCAGTGTGAAGTTTGTGGGTCTGTTTGTGGTGCTGCTGGTGGGTTTGCATACGGCAAGTGAACTATGGCTCATACTGGGTGATCTGGGCAAGCCCATTGTGGAGACATTCAAGCAGATTGCCTGCCGCGCCTTGACGCTTATCATCTGGCCAATTGTGCTCTATACGCTCTTCTTCTACATACATCTGAGTGTGCTGAATCGCAGTGGCAATGGCGATGGCTTCTACAGCTCGGCCTTTCAATCGCGTCTCATTGGCAACTCGCTGTACAATGCCAGCATGCCACGTCATGTGGCCTATGGCGCCATTGTGACCATCAAGAATCACAAGACTGGCGGCGGCTATCTGCACTCCCATGCTCATCTGTATCCCAAGGAGAGCGGTGCCAGGCAACAGCAGGTAAGTGGAGTAGCAATAAGCAGTTGCAAACTGCACTAAAACTCATTGCGCCCTTAGATCACAACGTACACTCACAAGGATGATAACAATTTATGGTTAATTAAACCGTTCGGCAAGCAGGAGGTGCCGGGTGGCAAACTAAAACTGTTGCGCCATGGCGATCTATTGCGACTGGAGCACGTGGTAACCAAGCGGAATCTGCATTCGCACAGCGAACCGGCGCCCATGACCAAGAAGCATATGCAGGTCACCGGCTATGGCGAGGTAAGCGAGGAGTCTTTGCAAACTACTAAAAGAAATGGTTAAACAAATGACCAGAAAACATTATATATATATATTTTTGTTTACATGAAAAGTGCTCGATTTATCAGGCATTTAGTTGAAAGTATTATCTAGTTGATGAATTCGAAAGTTTGTTAAATTAGAAGAATTGGTAAATTGAACTTACAGCAATTCAAATCACCGTTTGCAATACATTAAACGCTTTAAAATATGTTAAATTAAAAATATATCAAATGTATTGCAGTGGATTTTTGGCTTATGTTTTCTTATTTCATAATTATAACTAATTAAAAAAGCACTTATTTATTGGAGTAAATTTATTTCATTTTCATCCATTAATATACAAAAAAAGGTAAAATAATTCGTAGTTGTCTTTCGCCTAAATTCATGATAAATCGAGCACTGTCTATATTGACAAAATGCCTTTAATCTTTTGCTTAATTTAACAATTACCAATCAATAAATACACTCTCAATCGGGCACTCCACATGGCAGGGGGGCATGGGAGATGCCAACGATGTGTGGCGCGTGCTCGTTGTGGGAGGCCGCACCAATGACACCATCCATACGGTGACCTCACGCCTGATGTTCGTGCACTATCTGCAGAGCTGTGCGCTCACGTCGAGCGGCAAGCAGCTGCCCAAGTGGGGCTTTGAGCAGCAGGAGGTCTCCTGTAATCTCAACATACGCGACAAGTTCGCCCAATGGAATGTCGAGGACAATCAGCACAAGCTGCGTAAGCATATGCTTTTTATTTTACCTTAAAAATGTTTACTTTTGAAACAGAAAAGAACAAATGAGACAAGTCTATAAGCTTTGTTGAAAAGCGGGTAATAGATTAAAGAAAAAGTCAACTTGCATTAACTTGAACTCATTATAAATAGTCGAGAGAAGAAGATTATATATGTATATCAGTCGATAACTTAACATAGATTATTTATACTTCTGTTTTAATTATGTATAATATAAATTATGTATGTTTTATAAATATCAATATAAATCATCAATACAAACAATTTAGACATTAAATATTAGGAGATATGTTTGAACTTCAGTAAATACAAGCGATATGGGAGTATTAAATAGTGACTGCTTTGTTTGCTATTAAAATCTATAAAATAGATTTAGTAAGCACCTAGTATCCCGACTATTATCTAACAAATTTATAGCTAAACATTTCAATCAATTTAGCTATTTCGTGCTATTTCAAAGGGAATATTTAGATCATTGTGTATTTCATACTAGCTTTGCCGATATATTGCTTATCAAAAATGTATATATATATTAAAGTAAAAAAGTAAACAAGTGCAGGGTCTAGCACAGTCAAACCTTGACTATTCACATTATTACTTGTCTTACCTGCAGTTCCCAGCGTCAACTTTAGCGTCTATGCGCCAGGTTTCTTCTCACGTTTTCTGGAATCACATGCCGTTATGCTGCAGGGCAATGCTGGGCTGAAGCCCAAGGAAGGTGAAGTCACCAGTCAGCCTTGGCAGTGGCCCATCAACTATCGCGTAAGTCACCAAAACCTCACACTGACTGCTCTTTAATACATTTTTATACTTCATCCATCTGCAGGGTCAGTTCTTCTCGGGCAGCAGCTATCGCATCTATTTGCTTGGCAATCCCATCATCTGGTGGAGCAATCTTGTCTTTCTGCTGCTCTTCGTTGTTGTCTTCCTTTGCACAGCCATCGTCCAGCAGCGTCGTGCCGGCCAAGCCGCCGTCAATCGAGCAGCTAGTCCTGTCGAGGATGCGCCGGCCACCACAGATATCTGCAGCTGTTGTCCCGAAGGCAGCGACACAGTTGAGAGCACAAAGAATGGCTCCATTGACGGCGACTCTCAGCTGCAGCCGAGCATGTCCTTGCAGGCAGCTGCCTGGCTCTTCATTGGCTGGCTGCTGCACTATTTGCCCTTCTGGGCAATGGGTCGTGTTCTCTATTTCCATCACTATTTTCCGGCATTGATATTCAACTCTATGCTGACGGGTAAGTGAGGGTATCTTTTAGTTGAGCACGCCCAAATATGCAATACTCTCTTAGTATATTGCTTGGCATTTATTTTTGCTTTAAAATTAATACCAAATTGTCTTACTGAACCACTTGTGAACCGGTTCATAATTTATTTATATACCTCTTTTATTTTTGACTGGAAAGCCAACTTCTTAAACTTATTAATTGACAAAAAGAGGGAAAAAATATACAATAATATAATTTATTTTTACTACAAATTGCGATTACTTTGAACCACTTGTGAACCGGTTCACAATTCCTTTATATACTTCTTTTAATTTTGGTTAACAAATTAACTTCTTAAACTTATTAGTTCAGGAAAAGGAAAAATAAATATACTTTAATTATATTCAATGTTTATTTTTACTACAAATTGTGATTAATTTACAAATCACGTGCAAACCACTTGTGAACCACTTGTAAACCACTTCAAATTTAGTCCTCAGCAGAACTACATAAAACTAGAAACTTTTTGACTTTCAATTGAACTTGAAGTCAATTACATAATACTAGCATTTGAACTTATTCAATATTACTTAATTAATTTTGTTTGAATTAAAATTGACTTTAATTTCATTATTTTTGCCTTAATTTATGATCCGACTCCAGTTTGCTAAATCTGTTTATATTTCGACTACTTTTAGGCATCATGTTCAACTACTTAATACGCTCCCTGCCCAAGTGGGTGCAGCATGCACTGCTCGGAGCGATGCTCTCAATGATTGCCTACAGCTTTGTGCTCTTCTCCCCGCTCTCCTATGGCATGAGTGGCCCCCTCGCCAACGAGGTCAACTCAACGATGCACAAGCTCAAGTGGATGTCCACCTGGGAGTTCTAAGAAAAAGAAAATAACATGTCGAAACTTGCATAGAAATAAGCATTTTATATGTATAATAAAAAATAGACAAATGCGCTTAAATTAACACAAAAAAAAAAAAAAAGCAATTTAAATTAAAAGGAAACCAACAAGGAACTTAGGTGTATATATAGGATTAAAAAAAATATGTGTGTATATATATAGTAGAAGTGCAAATTATAAATATAAATTAAGCATCCGCCATGGCAGCCGCCGCATCAATCGAAGATGCCCAGCTCATCGAATCGTCGCAGGGCATAGCGCAGGGTGTCCGTGGTGCGTGGATTTGAGGAGAACATTAATTGTACCTTCTTCTTGGCAAAATCCGAATCGGTAAGAGCCTCCAAGCTGATGTCATACGAGTCCTCCTTCTTCATGGTGACCATGGGCAGAAAGGCATATGACGAGAAAAAACCATACAGCTCACGAGAGCATATCTCATGCTGTATATCCTCAAAGCTGGGCACAAACTCCGAGTGCATGCGCTCCAAACTGTCGCGTAGTGAATCATAATAGGTCTGGATGAGGAACTCACGCCTGTGGATGAGCACATCTAGTTGCACGCTGCTGTTGAGAAAGAAGTTGATGTCACAGCCGGGACTGCCAAAGAAACTGTTCTGAAAGTCCACCTAGTTTAGGACAAATTATAATTATATTTATACATTTACATTGATGCAAGTTATACGTACAAAGATGGCATCGATGGGTTTCGTTGGCAGCTCATCGTGGTATTTGTACATGAAATTATTGACCCATAGATCGCCATGATTGAGCACAGTGATTTCACCGGGTATAGGACGTCCGGTCATAACAAGATTTTCCTTGATGTTATCGCAATGGCGATGCAATTTGTCCGCCAGCTGCTCATAGCCAGCCCACTTGCCAACCACATTGGCCAGCGTCTTCAGTTGCAGTGTCATAAAGTTGATGAATCTCTCATTGGTCCTTATGTAGTTCTCATCCAGCATGCCCGTGGTAAAATGCTCCCGCACACTAGGCTCCTAAATAGTTAATTAATTAACAATTATGTCATTTGCTTTGAATTGCCTCGACTCACCTTCTCGGCCAGCAGCATGGAGCTGGCATGGAATTTGCCCAGCTTCTGCAAGATGACTACACAGTGCTCCTCGTTGAGGCCATTCTGACGACTGGCCAACTTGTAGCCGTACTGTGTGAGGTCATCAAAGACAATCGTTTGTATGGGCTCACGTGTTGTATAGAAGCATTTGGCACCGAACTTGGAGCCATCCCCAATCAGCACCTCCAGCTTGCCCAGCACATCGAAATAGAAGATCTTCTCCCGCAAATAAACGGCCAGTTCCTCCAGGAATTGTGTGGCTGGTGTGATGGCAATGCTTTTGACAATCAATGCCAGCTCCTCGTCCAGCTGCCGTTTGCTGCTCCTGTACAAGGCCTTGGCCCGATAGATTTTACTGCAATAGTTTTCGCCACCGCCGCCGCTGGACTCGGCGAAAATGATCTTCTTGATGTCGACGCGCATGTCCCGTAGGCCATCCTCCAGGGCAGCCTTGAAGAAGTCCTCGTTGAGATACTTTGGCGGTTGGTTAATGCGTTTCTCGGTTTCCAGCTTCATGCTGTATGTGTGTGTTTATATATATATATATATATGTATGTATCCGCTCGAGGTTGCTGAAGGACTGTCCTGGACTGCGTCGCTTGAAAAACTGTGGCCACGCCAGGCAACTCCCCTAAATATATTCTGATTTCTGATTTCTGATTATCGACTTTTTGTTCTTGGCTTGCGTCTTATCAGAGTTTGACGCCGACACGAGCGTCAACTTCGGGATCCGCGATCCGATACGGGCTAAGTCTAATGCAGCACATGATATCGCCCTATTGTCTATATACATTATACATATATATATATATATATATATATATATATAGTCTATAATATATATAAGTACAAATATAAGCACTTCTACATGCACTGAACTACGTTATAATCACAATATTTGCTAATTAATCTATCTAATAAACCGTCGAGTGCCACGCACATAAGGCTAGTAGTCGACAGGGACCCACTCTCGTGCATCTCTCCCTATATGTCTATATGTCTGTATTACGACTACGATCGAAGCGTCGCACGTATTCGTGTGTCAAGCCATGGATCCAATCAATTGATAAACGTTTCGTTTCAGACATTTGTACCTCTCCATACACACAGACATACGGCCAGACAGGCAGACACGTCAGACAGACAATCAGACAGAAAGACAGACAGGCAGACAGACAGACAGAAAGTGCACGGGATGCTGTGCTGATAATTATTTGCCCAATTCACTTAATGTTGTTGCTATAGTCAAAGAATATTTCTCAATAACTAGCCGGAACTCAGAGAGGTGAAGGAACTTGAACATTGAGCCCGGCTTGAAGCTGAATATATATAAAAAGATATAGATGTAGATAAAGATATAGATATAGATATAGATATAGATATAGATATAGATATAGATATAGATATAGATATAGATATAGATATAGATATAGATATAGATATAGATATAGATATAGATATAGATATAGATATAGATATAGATAAAGATATAGATATAGATATAGATATAGATATAGATATAGATATAGATATAGATATAGATATAGATATAGATATAGATATAGATATAGATATAGATATAGATATAGATATAGATATAGATATAGATATAGATATAGATATAGATATAGATATAGATATAGATATAGATATAGATATAGATATAGATATAGATATAGATATAGATATAGATATAGATATAGATATAGATATAGATATAGATATAGATATAGATAGATAGATATAGATATAGATATAGATATAGATATAGATATAGATATAGATATAGATATAGATATAGATATAGATATAGATATAGATATAGATATAGATATAGATATAGATATAGATATAGATATAGATATAGATATAGATATAGATATAGATATAGATATAGATATAGATATAGATATAGATATAGATATAGATATAGATATAGATATAGATATAGATATAGATATAGATATAGATATAGATATAGATATAGATATAGATATAGATATAGATATAGATATAGATATAGATATAGATATAGATATAGATATAGATATAGATATAGATATAGATATAGATATAGATATAGATATAGATATAGATATAGATATAGATATAGATATAGATATAGATATAGATATAGATATAGATATAGATATAGATATAGATATAGATATAGATATAGATATAGATATAGATATAGATATAGATAGAGATATATATTCATTGACCTTGAACCTCACCTGACCGATAAAGTGCAGTTCCGTTCGGCTTAGTTACCATCAAACTGCAATTATAATCTTATCCGAGGTGAAGTCTGGTAGCTTTATGTGCATTATCAAATTTGTGTTGTAATACGGCGTTATTAGCAAATGATTATCGTACAAAGTAGAGGCATTGATAGACAGGTTTACAGGTGTGCAATATCAGGTAATATACATACTATATAGAAATGCAATGAATTTCCGTTGAATATTGCAATTCCGATTCGGAATTGAGTTTGTTTTCGGTTCTGGTTCTATCTGCCCCACGTTTTCTATACGTATTTTCTGTGTACTTTATACTATAGAGTACTCTATACTATGATATTTCATTAAAGACACTGCTGCAAAGATAACCTAAGAGATCATGAGATTGTGGCATTCACATGATGACCTTGTGCTGCGTTTTTTCTTTTTGGGAAGCATCAATAAATTGTGTTGGGAATTAAATTGGCGATTGCTATTACAGCAATTGCTTTGTTTTGATTTTATTTAATTACTCAATAATATTGTGTGCATTTCTTTGGAATCGAAATCGAAGTAAATACGAGTAAACATAAGCCAATGAACCATTACGTCATTGGCGGGCCAAAGTGGAATGGGAAACGAGTTCGTGTTGCAATGTTGATCAGATATGCTAAGCATATAGTACAAATATATATATATATATATATATATATGTGTGCTCCAACTCGTATAGAGTTCTGATTCGAGTTGCACTTTTCAATGACCAGCTACGTGTTCTAACAAAGACACTGAGTAGTTGTAGAATAGAAGCCAGCCAGAGCGATAGCAATGCTGGCTCTACATTCTCTACAAGTCAACGATCCACGATCCACGATCAGTGATCTGTGCTCTTCATGATCTATGTGCAGTTCAGTCTGGCCGCTGTCTAGTTTCTGACAAACTAACATACTAATGCTACTCTGAAATGTATCATGGGAACAGCAAGATGGGCGATAAGAGCTCATCTTCAGGCTTGTATATAATATATAGTAGCATCGGAGACTCGACTCGTCTAGTACCTATTTATAAGACAGAAATGACGTACGACGCAGTAAACTACAAGTCGGGCTGTCTGACTGATTGACTGACTGACTGACTGACCTTGACTATGCTGGCAAATTGAGGTGCGATCAGAGGCTTATACTCGCTGTACCCGACACGATGCTGATAATACACATATATATATATATATAATTCATATATATATATGTGCACATACGTGTATGTATGTACAATGGACACTCAGATGACGCTGATATATCAAAGCAGCCCGACTCGTGGTCCTCGGCAGAGCAAAGTCGTCGTATGCGGAACGTGCATTGTAAGATAGATGACAAAGGAAGCCAAGCAAAAGTCATTATGAATTGCGCTGTGGTTGATCTTGAATAAACAATTCCATGTACTACAAATTTGAGATCAATCAGCGCAGTCAATTATCGAGTCTAGGAGAGAGTGTTAACTTAAATGATGAGGCTGTAATTGCATATAATCATTTAACTATTGTCAGCTGATTACATTAATGAATTGAATGGAATTTAAGAAAAATCGTTTGTCTTACAATAACAATTGACTAAGCTAAGAACAAGTTATATTATATAATTGTTTGATTAAGATAAACAGCACATAAATGTTTAATTTGAGTTTGACCCGAAATGATTGATCGAATGATTTATTAGAAGTGAGAGCCACAGTATTTAATTATTGATTAAATTCCAATTAATACAGTTCTAAGTGAAACAGATAATAATTTGAAATGGTCTTGTGATTGATCACAAAATTTAGTAATTGATTGATGATTAATTATAATTCCAAGCAAAATGATTGATGCTGTAACTTATTCGTTCAATTTTTGTCAAAATGATTCATATAGTGATTAAATTAAACTAAAATTAGATTGACCACGTGATTGATAAGAGTTTCAGTGAATGATGTGTAGATTGACTGTCTTGCCATTAACATGGCATATATTTTAACTATGTAAATTGCCGAATGCATAAAACTAAACAATGTGCAAAGTCTAGAGTCTAGACTCAAGAGCACAATGTTTGCTCAAGCGACAGATATCGATAAAGATCTCAGGTCATTTAAGTTGTCACAGCCCTCATTGGACTTGCAAACATGCTGAGACAAATGTTGATACACAATCATATATATATATATATATGTATATATAAATACATACATACATGAGACACTTGAGACTGCGACGTATACGTAATATATAAGTAGTATCAGCCTTCAGGCACTTGAGAGCTGGGTTGTCTTGGCATAAATGCCAATCCAGAACAGTGCAAACATTGGACAACAATGCGACTGATCAATCGATCGTGCTAAGAGCCTGTTACAGTACGAGTCCAAGTGGAAGTGTGACCACTCCAGTGCTTTAATAGATTAAACAGTCTCTCTATTGACTTAATCGAATGCCAATGACTAACTGCGTCTTCTAGCAATTTCGAAACGAATTCAAACTGTGTCAAAACTCAAGTAGCATCGCCATATTGACATTTGTCTACAACATATATGTATATAATATATACATATATGTATATGCAAGTAGTATATAGTATATTGTATGTAGTAGCGGCATGCCGCCAGATTGCAGATAGAAAGAACAATACAGATAGACGAGCTATACTTCGGACAATATATGTTTATATTTTGTAGAATCAATATCAAAATTTAATACTGCGCAAAAAGTGCATTAAACTTGAACTAAATGTTGCGCATTATTCGAAAGTGCACGCTAATCTTCAATGAGAATCCAGAAAATACAAATATCTAGCTGCTTTAATTCGACAATTTAATACACTGCAATCTATAGATTCGTTTTGCACTTGCTGCATTTTCAGCAGCTGCAAATTTATAGCACATCTAATAAATGAGTTTTATTCAGAATTCAATTCTAAAGCTACATTCTTGATTGATAGTGTGTATGATTTTTTATAATTACTAATATTAGAAATGTTTCTATCAATTGATGACACAATACGAATACCCTACCTCCTGTTAGGGTATATCAAGGGCATACAATGTATTGGGCACACCTCTTGAGAACTTATAGTTCACAATCATCGAACTGTTTACCAATCAATAGTTCCACCTTGGGGCGTATTGAAGCCGTAATACCCTTGATTAATATGGCATATTGCACTTCAATATTTAGGATAAAGAAACTATACTTTTGTAGGATTTTAGTTATACATATATTAGACACACAGACTATCGATAGACTTGTAAAGCTACAGGCGAGTTTGTTCGACCCATTTCTACTGAATGCAACAACAGTTGAGAAGCTAATATCGAAATATTCTATTTTTCAAGAAAATACTGAAAATATACTAAAAATAAATACCAAAAATATACCGAAATATACCAAACTCAAAAATATTAGGATTATTGAATACCACAATTATATTACTAAGTGAAATTACAACTCAACCGTTCCATCTCCATCTGATTTCAACCTATTCAAATATGTATATCTTGCATAACTTCTGTGTTGTAGTTCGACTGTAACTAAATTTTCAGAAATTATTAAGTTGGTAATTATTATTATGTGTAACAAACTTTCTCTAGTCTCTGAGATGTAGCTGCTCATACTGACGGACAGACGGGCAGTCAGAGAAAATAAAGAATAGCTAATTATGTATATACTGATTTGGCTTGAATTAATTCGAAATTAAAATAAATGCTGCTGTCATCGATTTATTTTATTAGAATCGATTGCAAGTCACATAATTGCTTTGTCTTAGTTTATAGATCGATATGGCTATCGATTAATCGAATAATTCAATTATCAACCTTGACGCTTGCTGATAGCGACTGTTCCTAGGCTTAGTTGCCCTTCCAATTGCTCCCCCAATGCTGCAACTGCAATCCCTTGGCCGGCAGCCAGTTCTGGGGTGGCAAAGGCAGATGATGTGGCAATGGGGCATCCCAATGCTGTTGCATGCCATTAAAGATGGGAGTACGCGAAATGGGTGGCTTAACACGACGCAACACAGCCTGAACATCGTGGCTGTTTAACAGATAGCTGCGCATCTCATAGTTACGATGCTGGATCAGCACACAGTCCTTCTGGGGCTGCTTCAGCAAGTGGGCGGCCAAGAGCACGCTGGCCACATCCATGGCGGACATGGTGACCAGTTTGCGTAGCGCCACCAAGTGCTGGCCATTCGGTTGCTTAATGTGCTCGGCAATATTCTTGCCCAGCTGCTGCCAACTCTCTGTCTCATAGCTCAATACCTGTGGCGGCTTTTGCTGTGGTTGCCACAAGACATGTTCCTTTATTACCTTTGCTCGTTGGCAAAACACTTTGCAATCTTACCTGACTGGGCTGCTTCGAAGAGTACGACAGATTGTGGGCAAAGAAGGGTGCATCCTCCTCCTGCGCCTTCTGGTTGTCGGAAATCAACGGCTCATTCGGCAGCATCAGTTGCCTTAGAAACTGCAGTTAATAATTAACAATACTAATTGTTAAACCCATCAAACAAACCAACAATACTTACATCTATATAGGTTGGCATATCCATTTAAGTGGATTTTAGTTTTTGTTTATTTTCTATTTAAATTTATCTGAGCACAGACGAACGGACAGAATTATTCTTTGACATATTTTTCCAATACTTTGAAAATGTGAACAAAATACAAATAAAATAAATTCCATGAAATTAATGAAATTATCAAATAAATCAAATAAATGAATTGAAAATAAAAATATATATATCATAATTTATTTTGTGTAATTTTTGTAGCTTAGTTTATGCTGAATGGTTCGTTGTACAGCCTGTTTAAAATGTACAAACAATGAAAATAAAACAATTTCGCTTCTTAATAAAAAAATCTTTATTTACTGATTACAAACTTATAATTAAAATAGCATTACATTATGTGCAATACACTGGCTGCAATAGCCTTCAGCTTTAAATTAACTAATTTAAAATATTTATGCTTTTGTGGTACTTTAGAATTATGTCTTTAGGAGTTTCTTTATTTCTTTTAAATAAACTGCAATCATTTGAAATAGTGTACAACAATTACAACAAAGAACAAGTAAGAAAGCTACTGTCGAGTTTGCTTGACTGTGAGATACCCGCCACCCAATTTTACTATCGAAATATTATATTTTTTAAAAATAAACTGGAAAATATACTACAAAAAAATATATACCAGAATAATATACCAAAATTTTCTTTGTTCGAAATTATTAGCTTGGCGGCACTTAAGTAGGTTTATTGAGCACCATTATTATGTCACGGAGAGTCATAGTAACTAACTAGGTGGAGCTGCACTTGATTACGCCTTATAAAAGTAACTCTTTAATAACTTTTGTGTTTTTTATCCGATTGTAACCAAATTTTCAGAGATCATTAAAATGATGCCAAAATTGAATGTTTAAAATGACGCTTGCAATTCGGTATTTTTTAATTTGTGTTGGCGTAAAATCTAAAACAAACTTGATCTGCGTGCAGCAATAAGACACACAGTCCCGAAAAATTTGTTGCTCTATCTCTTATAGTCTCTGAGATCTAGGTGTTCATACGGACGGACAGACGGACAGACGGACATGGCTATATCGTCTCGGCTGCTGACGCTGATCAAGAATATATATACTTTATGGGGTCGGAGATGCTTCCTTCTGCCTGTTACATACACTTTCTGTCGGCACAAAGTTATAATACCCTTCTACCCTTTGGGTAGGCGGGTATAAAATGCCATGAAAAGTAGCTGCGTATACACGTAGATTGTATTGAAATGCCAAACAATGGAAAACCTTGTTGTTTGCAAAAAAAAACAATATTGTTTAATGCAAATTTTCTTGCTTTTAATTGAAATTAAAAAGATGAAACAACTTGAGGTACTTTCAAATTGCTAACTCTTTGATGTACCTCATTTCATGGGCTATAAATCAGAATTGATATCAATTCGATGACCTACCACAAATACGAGTATAAACAAAAAAAAAGCATGCGATATGAACAATAAGTGAACGCATCGATTTATTTATTTGCATACACTTATTTATGCATACACCACGATGCTTTTCATTTTTCATTTATTATTATTGTTATTATGTGTGTTTTCTTTCTTCTCTCTTCTTCTCTTGTTGTTGTTGTTGGCGTTTTCGATTTTTGTTTTGTTTTGTTTTTGCACCATTGAAGCTCACGTCGCCGCTTAGTTGATAAACGAACGCGCTTGGGAGCGGACCTGCCACAAAACAACAAAACCACAAAAGAATTGCAATAAAGTTTGAAGTGCGAGAGAGTATCGGAGATTCGGTCAAGCAGGAATGGAAAGCGAGGAAGTGAAAGAGTTCCACATAAGCCAGGATAAGTGCGAGTGCTTGGGTTGAATCCCATAACAAAATTCGATACTGCTTTAATAACGTGTTGGGTAAGAAGGCATTTAGTTTGTATGGCTAATTTATTTATAATTTACATGTATTATTACACTATATAGTGGAGTTGTCTGTAGTCTAAATAGTATTATTATTATGCATAAATAGAGCAGCGCTGTAATCGAAACTGTTCGCCTGGCAGAGACCCTGTAAGCAAATTGCTCACATCTCCAGCACAGCCTTTACAAGGTCGAGTGGCAACTGTAATTATAAAAACACCGCTTTTGTTTATGAACACTTAAAGCGTTACAAGCGTTGCCAAATATATAGTAATGATTTCATGCTGAAATTAAAACATCTGCGAATCTTAACGACAAGTAACGTAATCAAGTATACAAGTATGTAATTTTTCTGAGTTATTTACACACTTTCACTATACTTGTGTTTGTCTTGTGAATTTGGCAACAGCTTGCTGTTAAGTAATTGAGATTTTTGGTTTTCAATTGTTTTAAATCTCAATACTTATTATTTTCGAATAAGTGAGAGCGGTACAGTAGAGCCTGGCCAACAATGTTTAGTGTCGGCAGCTGCTGTTTTTATTTTCAAATCGAATACCACGAAATTTATATGACACCTTCAAAGCGGACTTCGACAGGCCGACGAACAGGCAAGCAGAGTGTCGAATGGGTGGCAGCTGTTGAAGGTCGGAAATACCGCCTTGCTGTCTGCCTGTTGCATGCCACGGCCTGTAAATCGTTACACCCTTTTCGACCATTTGTAATGGGAGCAGGTACTGAGGCAGTAAAAGATGCTGTATGTACTTCTTGACTGTACGTAAATTCTTTTGTAATTCAGCACAATGACTCAGAGCACTTTCGACTCTGCTGTTAACTCATATTTAAATATGTAATTCGACTTGTTCTAAATGAAAAGCGCTGTTGAACTTGACTTGATGACTTGATCTTTGCCATGAACATGAAAAACCCAGAACAGTCCCAGCATATTTTTAATTTGTTTTTGTATTTGCTTGGCTTGCTTTTATGTATTTGCATTTGGCGTTTGCTTAAGCTTAAACGGTAAACGACAGCTCGGCTACCATACCCTTCTCTCTCTCTCTCTCTCCCCTCCCCCTCCGCCCACAAATGCCTTACTCCCTCATAAGTCAAACATGACACCGTGACACAATTAGCTGCATTCTGTGAGCGTCGTCGAAAACACACAGGCCTCGATCTGCGGCTCATCGCATTGTCTTTGTGATACACTCCAGGTGTGTTATGTATGCATATGTGTGTGCGAGTGTGTGCTCCACTTTGGCAGGAAAGGGTATACGAAGCACAATTCTGACTCAGTGGCCGGGTATGCGTTTGGCTCATTGTGTGTGGTGATGTGATAAAGTCGCCGTTCGAGAAGTCTTGAAAATGAAACGCAATTGGCAATGGCATTGGCAATTCTTGACGTCCGTACAGTGTCGCCTGCTTTGCTGTGCTGTGCTGTACTGTATCTGTATCCAGTGGATGCGCATGCAAATTGTATCTGAATAAAAAAACATATAGTACGAAGAGACGGCAACGTTGGCGTCCAAAGAGATCGTACGTGCCTGGAGCTGCCTCGAGCGCAACTTTGACTCTCCAATCGCAAAAGCAAAAGCACACACCATAAGCGCACATGCACATTTTCTGTTTAGAATCCAGAGCTCAAAGCATAAGGCGAACAAAAAGCAAGAAAACAACAACAACCGTGCCAAGCTATCAGCCGTTAGGTTTGAAACACACACAGTCAAGTTTCAAATGAAAGCTCAAGCAAAGTTTCAAAGTATTAGAAAGCTTTTGGCTGCCGTTACTGTTGGTTGCACAGTGACACCAAGCCTGCCAAATTCCTTTTCAAATTGCAAACGCAGGTAACAAAAACATAAAATGGCAGACGCGAATATAAAACAGCGTCACGCGCCTGCATGTCTGCTTGGCACGCATAAGTGCCGCCTACCTGTTTATTATGCTTGCTCTGCTCACTTATCAGCCACAATGTGTTTTTAATCACTTTCTAAGCGTAATTTGCCTGAGCCTGCGACTGAGTCCTTGTAACCTATAAATGTACCAACACATCGTCGGACTGGATGTAGTTAACTCTACGTGCTGATCCTGTGAGGTTCGTTTATCCATAACGCGGAAATAATTATTATTTGTGAAAATCCATAGTTGACTTTGAAATGTTAACAAACAATACCCATTATTATACAACAATTGGTAAGCATACATTTGTTATTCAAAATTATATATCCTAAAATATGTTTGTAAAATAAATAATTTCAAATAAAATTACACAAATAAACAACAAAGTATATTCTATTTGAAGTGGCGTGCGGAAATTGTCAAATGTATTTAATCTAATTTCGTGTTGTGCTCAATATTTATTAGAATAACATATGCGACATACAAACATACATATGGCATATTACCGCCAAGACTCATCAATTAGTTCACATGTTTTAGCACAGTGCTATTATTCCCGCACTTTTATTAATGTCCCCAAAATTATTTGCTCAAGTGCAGAACTCCCAAAAAAAATCGAAAGCCAATTTGTTTTTGTTCTTTAGTTCTACTCACATCTATGACAGGAAAAAAAATTTAACTGGCTCGATCACTTACTGAACAAAACACTTATTTGTGCTTCATGCGGTCGTTTGACAACAGAGAAAAAAGACAAAGAAAGAAATTAAAATTAGCATTTCCTAGACATAACATATGTTTTAATACCACTGTCTCTCGCGGAAGTTAAATAACCATAATACAAAGTGCAAGCACACACACACATGCATAGACAGGCGAACTAGAAAAAATGAGAGCGAGATAGCTAAGTGATCATTGCAGTCGTTGGCGAAAGCTTTCAACTCGAAAAGGTACATTGGCTGCAGCTTGAGGGAGCTTTCAGTGTCGACCGCTGCTCCATGACCACAACCAAAATGACGACACTTGAATTGGGTTAGGCGCAATTGGAGACATGCGTCAGCATCAGAGACCCAAGCAGGGCAAAGCAGCGGCAGAAGCAGAGCGAAACGACGCTGCGCAGCGTCGTCTTTTTCTTTGTTTGCAAGCACCTCGACGCCGGCGTCGCTCTGTTACAGTTACACTTGCAGCGACCGCGGCGTAGCGACAACAACAGCAACAACAATAAGAACAACAGTAGCTGGCAAGTTCATTCGCTCAAACAAACAACACACACGTACACACTAACAAAGTACAAACATAATATACATACATGTGTGAGAGAGAATCTGCTGCTGCTGCTGACGCTGTTGCTGTCGCTGCCGCTGCTGCTGCCAGTCCATTCTGAGCTTTAATCATACACGGGGACCACAGACATTTATTTTGTTGTTGCTGGCCAACAAGTTAGGCAGCTGGGCGTGCAATTTCTTGCGCTAGTTTTTCAATTCATTTACAAGACGCATTTGTGATCAACTTACACGCATATACGCACACATCTTTGTTGTTTTTTTTTTGTTGCTTGTTTGTGTTTGTGACTCAAGTGAGAACTTGTTGCAGGGCCCAAAAGGCGGCAAAACTGTGTGTATGTGTGTGTGTGCTTGCCATCATATTGTTGGCAAAAAACAACGCATTTTCGTTCCAAGTGCTGCGTAAAACAAAAAAAAACAAAAGCAAAATATTATCTCGCGTCGCGCGCAACAATACTTATTGTACATTTGACGTCAGAGACGCTTGAGAAACAATTTGTGTTCGACTTTTTGGCAGGCGTCTTTCAACTTTCAACTATGCGCGTGTAGTGATCGGAATCGCAATCGCAATCGTAATCAAAATCGAAACATTTACACACTATATCGATAACAAACAGCAAAGATGCAACTTGTTGTGATTGCACCGCCTGTCATCGTAGATGCGGCTGGAGTTGCATCCGTATCCGTGGCCTACAAGCGCAAACCGCAGCCAGATCTGCAGCAGCAGCAGCACGAGTTGCAGCGCAAGCAGCATCGTAGAATGCTTGAGGGAAGCAGCCACATGTATAACCGCAACAATTGCAACTACAACTACAATGGCAACTATGGCAATCATTTTGCTTACAATCAAAAGCAACAGGCAAAAATGTATTACAATTCAAATGCGCGTCACTTTTGGGCCAGGGCTCCAATAACAATAACAAACATAACAATAACACCAGCAGCAGCAACAACAACAACATTAACAACGACATTTATTAACGAGCAAACGTCAGCAGCAACAGCAACATCAACATGTGAGTCGCTTTTCGTTATTGTTTTTGTGCTGTCATTCTCATTCTCTCACTGTTATTGTTGTTGTTCTTGTTGTTATCGTTGCGCCAAGTTTATCGCGCTGCACGTTTTGCACTAGCAACAACAACAACAACTGTGGGCAGAAGCAGTCAAAGAAGAACAAGAGGGCGAAAGAAGAACAACAAACACAACTAACAGCTGCACGCCTGCATTAAGAACAGCTGATTGTACAGCTTCGGCACAGTGGAGCAAAACAGCGCGATTAGCACACAAAACAAAAAAGACAATGTAGAAACAATTATGCAATTTTTTGCCTTTCATTTCGAATGTTTACTAAATACTATTATTAGATACACATTAATTTTGATTGGGGGAAAAAAGACAAATATATCTTAAAATGCAATAAATTAAAATCTGCATGCTTAAAACTGTTCCACACATTGTTGTGAAGCACTCGTCATTACCTTACCGGCCTGCCTCCCACAGCAAACAAGCGTGTGCTAATCCCAGTGGCACTACGAGTATTTCCCAGTAGAGGGACTTAGCGAGAGATTGCATCATAAACATATTTTCATATATACATACATATATAATAGAGATTAGCGTTCCCAAGTGTCTGGTCTGCTTAATGTTTAAGAAATTTGTTGATGTGCTCGCTTTTAATTAGTTTATAATATTTATTTCTGGTGAAGCACAATTAGTGATTCATTTACAACGACTACTTGTGGTCTACACAATGTATGTACATATGTTAATATGTATTTTCCCTAGCAATCTCGACATATCACTGAGCTTATTTTTGGCTTATCACGTAAGCTGGAGGGGAGGGAAGGGCAAAAAACATTTCAATGGAATATATTGAATGCTTGTTTATGCATTTTTAAAGCGCAGCCGGAGAAATGTATAAACATGGTAAATGTTTAATGGTAGTGTAGCAGATACATCTAAACAAGGCGTACATGGCGAAATAATAATAATAATCAACAACAACAACAAACATCATCATCATAAATGCAGGCATATTAAATGCGCCGGCATTCAAGCACACAGAAGCGACGGCAGCAGCAACAACAACAATAACAATAACAATAACAAGAAAGAGGCAACGCACTCGTAAGGTTAAGGCACGGCAATGAACTTGAAAGCCAAAAGTTTGTTTTCGAGGCTAAATATGCCTCCCGAGCGCCACTGTAAGAATGGCGGTCGTCCCATTTTGTGGGCGGGCGGAGAACGTTTTAGGGTAGTGCGGCAGTGCGAGGGATATTTGTTGGGCCTTTTGTTGCTGTTGCTCTTGCTGTTGTTGTTGTTGTTGGTGGTGGTAATTTTGGCATTGGCATTGACATTGAGGTCTGTCTGCCCGTTCGTTCGCTCACCCGCCGCCTTTCGCGCTCTCTGCCACTTTCTCTTCCCTTCGTGTCGCGCTTTTTCTAAAATATCAGCAGTTTTTGCTTAGCGCCTCATATCGAAAACACACAAATGATTTGCCCAAAATTAAATAAACAATAGGTTCAATGCACTTAACACGCAGTAGAATTCAATTTGCGCGAACATTAACATACATACACACACACACACACGCACGCACGCACACAAACACACGCACAGGCTGGCAATGGCGAAAGCTTGCAAGCTTTCGCTTAGCGAAAGCTTTTCACTTTGTGCTGCTTGCACTCGGAAATGTTAATTAAAGACTGCGGTACTGCAACTACATGCATACATATGTATATACTTATGTACATGTTCAGATGTATGTATGTATGTATGTGTCGTGCTACCTCAACATTTGAGCAATCATCTTGGGCAAACTCTTTTTTATCAGCCATTCGCGTGTGCTGCTCATTGAACTTGTGCACATTGCCCAGAATATTGTTATTATTATTATTACTCTCGATTTGAAGACATTTTATTGCCATTCACTTTAATTAAACCTTATCGCGAGCTCAAGCTGATAATAACCTGCATTACACATAATGCGCATACGCCGTGTGTCTTTGATAAATTTTGTGCTATGGTACAGGCAGTCTAGCACAGGTGTCAAGTCTAGACATTAAGTATTTTATAGATAATAATGATTTGCCCTCTTCATGGGTAAACATTACATTACGCATACGCATTGTGTCACAGCTGTGGAACGGAAATAAATGTTGCATTAAAACGACAATAAATTTGATCAGTTTTCTGATAGCACTTTAGTTTGGAAATGGAGTTTAAAATTAAAACATGCTAAATTCTTCGAATCAAGTCGTTAATTTGATGCTTTTGAAATTAATGCATCTGACAAAATCGAAAATGCGATAAGAGCTGTGAGAAATCCAGCAAGTGTGAGTTGCAATCTGACTTCCGGTCTGACTTCCGCAAGCGCCGAGTTCAGTTAATGCAGTTGGCCACGTGCAACAGATTTGTTTTGTTTTGTTTTCATTTACATTTTTCGGCTGGAGACAGGTGCGTATTGCCAGTTGGTGATTTTTTTTTTTTTTTTTTGGGGGGGGTGGATTGGCCGGTATTTTGGCGCCACATTTATCTGGCTTACACGATGAATTGACTCGAGTCGAGTTGACTTGAGACAACTGTCGCTATACGACTGTCTCTTTCGTTGTCACTTCCTGTGCGTAGACGGGGCAGATGAACAAAGAGCGACGTAGAGACAGGAAACGACGAGCAAGAAAAAAAGCAAAAACAAAAAGAATACAATAATATAAATGATTCTTGTTTTGTCGAATGAATGCATGACCATGAGCCAAGAACAACGCAACGCAATGCAAATTGAATGACAACGGACAGCACCGAGTAAATACATATGATGATAATTTACAATTTATTAATTATTTAGCACATTGCTCTTGTTGTCTCCCTCTCCCTCTTTCTCTTTCGCTCTCCCCCTCGCTCGACACTCAAAATGTCGCCTACCCCAACAATTTGCGTCGTTGTCGTTGTTGGTGTTGCAGTTGTCACAAGGCAAGGACAGACGCGCCCGTGGCTAAGGCTGTTGCCATCACAGTGTGACATTGCGGGAGCTGTAGTAGAGATAGAGGGAACGACAAAACGTGGCTGGTTCAATCAACCTGCTCCCGGTTCCCGTCCCGTGCCTAATATTTTGAAATTGCGCCAGTTGAACGAACTGTTGTTGTTGTTGCTGTTGCCCAACAGTGGCCTGCGGCACGCGCAACAGTTGCTGCTTTCTCCCCCCCCGCCCCCCCTCACATTTTGCCCCATCGGGTTAACAGACGACAGAAAAATGACACTTGCAGCTGAAAGTTCAAGCACCTGCTCTGCTCTGCCTTGGCTTAGCGTTTATTTCTAAATGCACTCTCTCGCTCTCTCTCCCTTTTGCATGTGCTTGCACTTTATGGCATCAGCCAGTCACAGCAACGGTTCATTTCATTGATGAGCTTTTTCTGCTGCTACTGCTGCTGTTCTTGTCTTGCGTGTGCGTTTTTCACCAAAGTTTCATTTGGCTTTTGCCGCTCAACGAAACTTTTCGCAAGCTTTCTGCAAGCAGTGTGCTTTTACGACCCTTACAGTAAATAAGTGCTTGGTCAGATCATTAACAAGCTCTTGAGCTTTTTTATTGCTAGCAATGTTGTGCTCTTGAGCAATGCTCCTGTTTATCTCAACAACAAAAGAAATAAAACTTCCGCATAAACCTTATCGCATTATCATCATTTACCCAGAAATCTTTAAGTCTTTTATTCCATACAAAGAAATCTTAAGAAATCATTAAATTTTGCATGCATTTGTTCAACTTACTAATTTATTTATTTCAATTTTTATTCCTTTTTTTGCAGGTGAGTTCAATTTTAATTTATTTGTTTTCTTTCTAACGATTGATGGATGTTATTATTTTCGTTGGGTAAGTTGTCTGTTGAGACTTTTGAATATGCCACGCCCCAAAAAAACGTACACATAGCTAAAAAAAATTATTTGTATACATACATATACATATATATATATATATTGTGCAATTATTTATGATGCCAAACGCGTTAGAAATTGCGCATTGGCCAAGAGGCAATAACAACAACAACAACATGAGCAACATATAATTAAATGTGAAACTTGTTGCATTTGTATAATTTTCGAATAGCGCATAAATTTAAGCGAATTTATCAACCATAAAAACGACAAAAATAACAAAGGCAAGACAGGAAATGTGGGGGCGTGTGTGTGTGTGTGTGTGTGTGTATGTGGATGGGGAGAGTGCGAGTGGGAGGCAAGGAGTCAATGGAGTCCTTAGCAGCGAGTTCAATGGCCAAAACTCGTTCAGCCAGATGTGTGACTATTGAATTAACAACAACTTTGGGGGCCAACTGACAACTACATACATATGTGCGAGAGTGTGTGAACTGAAAGGAGTGCGGAGAGCGGCGATTACAGATTAAAGAGCGGGGCCTGTTTTGGGGGTTGCAATTGCGCGTCGGAGCGATGCGATGGCGATGGCGATGGCGACGCGACGAGTCATTAACATTTTGGCAGCAATGTTACGTTGAACCTCAGCTAAAGCCAGATAGCAGTGGCAAGCAGCGAGGGGCAAGACCAACACTGAGAGGTACAGAGAGACAGCGGGCCAGATTCAGATACAAAACTGACGACACATGTTTCTTAGCCTTTCGCCATCTGCTCGCCGCATGATGAAATTGTTTACACAATGAAAACACACAACGAAAGAGACACAAACACAGGAACAGGCACAGACAAAAGAGCAGAGGTAGCAGAGATGGAAAGAGAGAGAGAGACAGTCTGAACAGATCGTTTATTGTGCAAGGACATGTGCGAATGAACATCTGCCTTTTGCCCACGACCACGGGGTTGTTGTTCGATAAGATGCTCGGTGTTGCTTTTGGGATGCACACCAAGTACATTCAGGTGCGAATGACACACCTGCTCGACTTGATGAATACCAGTTTGAGCTGACTTCAAATATGCATCACTTCAGCTGCTACCCGGCCGTGCATAATGTGCGTAGTTAGGGAACGCTTGCTACTTTATACTCGTATATGTACATATGTATGTATATGTATATTATATATGAACATATATTGAGTACGTAAGCAATTCTCTTTTAATTCGAACTCCCTTTAACCCGAAACACTTATCTTAAAAGTTCCCACTTTAAAATACATAAATCAAAGCAGTGTACACAATAATAATTGAAATTATAATTGCTCTTATATATAGGAATGTTTTTCCCTAGCGTATTTTAAAGTGAACTCCTTTAAAAAGTCAGTAATGGAATAACCAAAATTTATGTTACATATTATTATATTTCAAAACACTTTTTCTAAATTTCCCATTTATTCAGACCAATTGAAATGGCATGCATAGATACATATGTATGTATATAGCATAAATCAAATGTGCATAGTCGACAAATCCATTTGATCCAAAACAAAACAAAACAAAGCAAACGTCGCTGCTGTGCCAAAGTTTTTTAATCATTTAAATTGATTTCAGCTCAGACATTTAATTCTATATAGAGAATCGTAAAACAAGACGCAATTTCCACCCTCAAACGAAAAGGCAAAGTAATTTCTTATTCACTTTTTTTTGTTTTTTTTATTTTGTTTGTTGTGCTTGTTGTTTTTATGGCAGAGACTTTAAAGCTGACGTGGCTAAAGTCGAGAGCCACATGCACACACACATACACAAGCATATGTACATGTCGGGACTTGTATTTATGCACGTATGCATGCTATTCTAATTGCCCTGAGCAAAGAGCTGGCAAAGGGGGCAAGGGAGCACCTAGAGGGGGAAACAGTCATCAAAGTTTCGGTTTCTAAGGCCAATGCGCGCCCTATTATGACTGCTCTAAGTGCTGAGGTGTCTCTTATGCCTGTCTGTGTGTCTGTGCTTTTTGCATGTGTGTGCAGTCAGCCCGTACCCTTGCAACAATGGCGCATGTGGTGTACGTGTCTATTTGCCATCGGCTGGGCAGCCTGGAAACCAGAACACTTCCCGACTGCCCTGGCCTGGTCTGTGGAGATTGCACCCCAAACAAACAAACACCGTTTTTATATCCATCCTTTTGTTGATCAAATTGCTTTGAAGTTGCAGAGCTTTTGACGAGAGTGCACAGTGGGACCAGTGCAATTGTATGTTATTGTTTATGATTGGCAACTGAGTCAACCAGATGTATGTATGTATGTATGTACATAGCTGCTGCTCCACATTTGCCACTTTCATAAATCTTTCATCATCTTAAACAACAACAAAATGGACCCTTACGACGCAGGCAATTGAGCACAAGGATTCTCTTACGTTGAGTGCATTTTTGTTTGCACTTTGGTTTTGCATGACTGTCTAATTACTCCATTCTCACCATATGCCAAAAACAAAGATCATATTGTTGTATTTATTTAATGGGGTTTGATACTGATTTGGATATTTTCATCACTTTTGGATGTTGTTCAACAAGTTTTGCAAAATTTGGAAGCCGCTTGACTCACGTGCTATTTGGCATTTTATTGTTGCCGATCACCACCGCGTGCTATTTTCCCCAGAGCGAAACATAACATAGAGAGAACAGAGAGGCAGAGAATTAGAGAGCGACCATCAAATGCAAAAAGCTGAATCATCGCTGCACAGTGGTGCCCATATGGCGTACGTTACATCACTTCTCGCAACACAAAATCGAGTTCAGTGAACATAAGAAGGGTGACAGTTTAATGTCTGATTAGATAAAACAAGGCATTACATTAATCCATTTATTACATTCCATCTATCTTTATATGTTTATTTGGTCGTTCGTCTATTTTGCGGAGCGTGCGGTTGGCGGTTTTTGTTGTCACATTTGCCGCTTTAATTCACGCGCTCGCATTTGTTAGAGCACAAAGAGAGAGCTAGAGAGTGTGAATTTAACATGATGTTACACTCATTGTACGTCCGACAGTGCCAAATCGAGTATAACATTAACATGTGCTTGCGTTAACAGACATCTTAAGCAGTTTCTCAGCATTGTGTGCGTCTATTTTGAATTTAACATGCTCAACTCAACAGCGCACATAACAGATACAACAAAAGTCAATAACATAGGCATGTTGAGAGTTAACATGAGAAACAGAAGAAGCAGATGCAAAAACAAAGCCGAACGAGACGGACGTGTGTAACGGTCGATGCGAGCGGGCGTAATTCGTGATTCCTAATTCCGGTCTGTTTTTGTGTGCATTTTTTTTTGTTTCGTTACAAATAAAACTAACTATCTTTCGGCTTATACATTTTGCGCAATAGTTTTGCCAATTATTTGGTTTTATTGTGACAGCGAAAGCAACGCGTGCAGTTTGGAAAACAATTTTATTTTTTGGGTCCACCGCAAGCAATCAAGCAAGTGTGGGTGGACGGGTGCCTCAGTCAATTTTTGGGGGTCCATGCAAATCAAAACATGGCGGTACAACAACGGCTGACAGCAATAACTATAAACACGCCAACAACCACGCAAGAACACAACAGGCACGTTAACAACAAGCCAAAGGATACGCAGCAGCAGCACACAGTGCCACAGACAACAATTACAACATGCAGAGCGGCGCGACATAAGTGAACGAATTAGCGCAGAAGCAGAACGAGGAAATCAAGAAAGAAATTGAAAAAGGAACGCTTAAGGCAAGCAACAATAACAACACAGCAGCAGTAGCGAAACTCTTACGAAACGTGAATAACGAAATTTGCAAAAACAGGCAAAACAAAGAAAAACACACACACACACAAGAAAACAAAAAGGAAAGAAAAATATATGCAAATAAAAACATAATAAAAATTAATATTAATAATTTTAAAAAGCAAGCTGTAAGCGCCTGCGCAACAGCTACAAAAAAAAAAAAAAAAAATATAAATTAAAAATAAAAAAAAAGGAAATACGAAATAGATGTGCAAAAATTTTGATGGACGCTTGTTTAAAATCATTTTATTTTATTTTATTTTATGTGCTAAGTGTTGTGCAGTGACAACAACAAATTGAATATCCAATATAACAATTAACAAAATTAAACACAATCAAAATGGAGCAAATCACGCAATATTTTGAGCACATGGATTACGTGTCCTTTGGCGTTATAGCGCTTCCCTGCGTTATTATTGCCGTCTATGGATTCCTGCAAGTGGCCAGCGGACTGGCCAAAAGCAAAAGTAAGTTCAAGTTCGATATAGCCATTGTGTTATCGATCAATTACTAACGGTTGCACGCTTCGGTTGCTTCCCCCCTCTCCCTCTCTCTCTCTCTCTCTCGCTCTGTCACGCTTGGTAAGGGAATATGCAAATGTACATGTGTATGTGTAAGTTCTGCTTAAAAAAATATGACTCAATTGCACTTTTGTGACGCATCCATAATTAATTCAATCGTGAAGATATCTCAACTTCTTAGAATGCAACTGTCCAGATAAATAAGTCATTTACATGCATCTTCAGCTATTTCCAAATGACATACTAAAGTTAAGCTAATGAGTACATTACATAATGCGCTACTTTATTAGTAGTTGCTGCACTAGAATTGGATCTAAAAATATAATATTAGTAACCCATTAAATTAATCTAATTTGATAGCCCAAATAGAGGCACGCTTAGAATAATAAGTAAATAAACAAATACCAGTTTTTAGAACAGCTGCAAATATGTGAAGAATAAAATAAAATGGGTCTTTCCCACAGCGGGGTGACGTGTTGTGCCCCAGAACTGTACTTGGACTGCCTGTCTTTCAAAATTCGACTAGAATTGGGAATAAAAAAAGAGAGAGAGGGAATTCCAAAAATGCCAACCAAATATGGTAGTGCAAGATGGTAGGCAGAAAAGTGAGGCGTCTATATCGATGGCGGTATATAACTGACCTATCCCATGGATTTTGTATTCTGAACTGTTCTGTTCTGTTCTGTTCTGTCGTTGTTGCAATATCTCGAATGATAACAAGCAAGCGAAGCAATACTGTGTAGTCTACTATATATATAAATGTATATATATTTATATATACTCTATATTTACTTGTACTCGCTGTCTTCCCGGTTTGAGCAATTGAGCAAATATCTGAAATTAATTAAGCAGAACAAGGTGGCAATCAGGCGGCGTGTTACAAATGGCAAAGAGGCACTCGACAAATGATGATGATGATGATGATGATGATGATGGTCAACCTCGTGGTTGAGCAATAAACAAGTTTCTTGCCTTTTTCGAGTGTATGTAACACCTAACTGGATCTTTATATAATCCAGCGTTAACTTTCATTTCAATCTGTCGCCAAAATCAAAACCAAACTGAACTGAACTGAAATTAGCACAAGTTGTTGACTGGCTTACTTTCTTTTTGGTTGAGAAAGGTCTGAAAGGTCTTTGCCTATCTTTGATCTAAGTATAATGAAATAGTGCATGTGTATATGTCTGTGTAAATAAGAGTTGAGTTAACATTTACTTTGTTTTAATTTGATTTTTTTTATTGTATTTCTCTTTGTTTTCTGCCAACTATTTTCGCTGTTGACTTTTGTCTTTACCTTGCTCCTGTTATTGTTGTTGTTTCTCTTTTCAAATTGAGTTCATTTATTTATTTATTTATTTGTGTGTCGCACACAGTCTGAAGCTGTAGAGAGGCAGTAAATGAATTTCAATAAATAAATAAGATAGAAATAAATGCGTTGCATTCGTTTTGGCTTGGCAAACAGTGACTGCCAAAATTAGCTTACCAAACAATAGGACACTCATGCAATTATGCAGTGAAAGCTGAAACCGAAAACAAATAAAATTCACATTATTCTCTGATCACTTTTTTTGTGCACTTGCAAATGATATATTTTGATAACTAGAGCAGCTCTGATTGAATTTACAAACTTGATGCTTTAATTGTTGTTTATTATTATTAACGTGTACTTTTTGTACGACTTGCATTCTTGCATGCCTAACACCCATCAAGTGCTGTATTTATCACTAATTATTTTGTTTTGTTGTTTTGTTTTTGCCGTGCGCTAAATGCGCAATTGTAGTGTGAACCTAATTGCAAGTCGATAGATAGATGGGCTGATTTATGAAAATAGATTATTTAATCTAAATTGTTTTAAATAGTTGCGGTCGTAATTCTATATACAATATGACAATGAGATGACAGCCAAGCGTTAATCGCTTTAATCGCGTCACGCATATGCCCCATCATCAGCGTCATATTAATCATACGCACCATGCAACATGCAGCAATGTCATAGATGGGGCAAATGATCTACTACTACAATATATGTATATTTGTTATGAAATCTACCTACTGAGACAATGTTATTTTTGGCATTTCATTTTATTACACAATTTTCATCAACATCATATGATTTTGATTATTGATATCAGCCCCAAAAACATGTTTGTTTTCTACATTTGAGCAGTGTGTGTTGTTGTTGTTGTTGCTGCTCTGGTTGTTTATGCTCATTCATATTGCGCGTTTATTTATTTAATTTATTTGAACTCTTATGCTAATTTGCTGGCATTTAGTCGCATTTCTTGTTGACATTAGAACACAATTTATATTGTCATATATACCCTGCAGTAGGCTATTTTTTATATATTTAATTTGTTAAAACGTAATTTGAATATTATTTTTAATTGCTGTTGCTGAAATAAATCAGTTACCAAATAGAGAATATTAATATAAATATCAACAACAAGTTACCCCATTAGCTGCTACAGGGTAGCTAGAAAAGTCAAGTAATATTTGCTATAATATGTACTTGTCTCGTGGCCTTAACGTGTTACCAATTTGGCCCAAAACTACAGGGTGTTGAATGCAGAGATGGCATGCTGTTTGCTCTATGTCGTGACATAATCGACCATGCGATTAAGATAATAAATTAGCATTAACAAAAGCAAAAAAAAAAAAAAAAAACGCAAACTCTGGACAAAAGTGAAAAGTACAAAAAACGAAGAGAAGAGCAACAAAAAATTATAAACATGGTCGAATACGTGACATAAGAAAGGTCGTACGCCATTGTCATGGCAAGACCCGAAGACCGAAGACAGAAGACAGAAGATTGAAGACCGGAGACCAAGATACCAAAGAGACCAAATGAAAGACCTGCCCAAGTTGCGCTCGTCATTCATTTCCATTTCCAGCTAAGTCTGGCTTATTTCATTTCATTTTATTTTTACATTTTACATTTTACACACATATTATCATCTGTTTTGCTTTTCTTTCATTTTGGCCAATGCCTGCTGATGGCCAAGTCCAAAGCCAAAGCGAAAGTTTTTTCGTCGTAGTTTTTGTTTTTGCTGTTTTGCTTTTTTAACTTCTTATTTAACTTGGCTTCGTTTTCACTTTGCCTCGTTGCTGTTGTTGTTGCTGCTGCTTGATTGAACGTGCCGCAATTCAAAAGAGCCAACAACATGCTTTAAAAATAAAATACAAATCATAGATAACACACAGATTGTACAAATAATGTGTATATAGACACAATTCATGGCTATGTGCAGCAGATAGTTGATAAATGACCTGCCGTTCAGCGATCGCAACTGTCAAGATACTCGCTTTTGAGGAAGGGTATATTGGACAGAGCATAGATCATCCAATTGTCAGGCCATACTTGAAACAGTCAAACAAGCCTTTTATTTCCTTGACTCATAAATAATTGCACACAACATTTTCAATTTATAAAATGTGTAAATTCGGCAAGAGTGAGAGAGAGAAATAGTGAGTGAGACAGCAAGCAACATTTTTGTAGTGAAATTACTGAGCAGCTTTTCACCTTTGTGACTTGTCGTTGTCAACATTGTTGATGATGTTGCTAACTGACTGACTGACTGCCACATATTGCCCACTTTGCAGACACTTTCTTCAGGCGACCTACAGCTGTTGTTGTTGTTGTTGTTGTTTGGCACTTTCATTTGAATGCGAAATGAAAAACGAAACTTGAGTCGAATTGTTTTTGGCAGCCATTTGTTGATGTTGCTCTTAATGTTGGCCAAAGTGTTACCAATTTGGGCCAAGCAAAACAATTGCAACTGCAACAGTCGCCGCTTTGTTGGGTAATATGCATAGTCAAACAGCATTTAGAGACAGAGACTTGTTAAGGGTCACTCAGCTGGCAAACTGCTCAATTGTCTGCCGGCCGGCTGTTTTGAGTTGGCTCAAAGTAATAACTCAAATTGTGCCCTGTGTTTTTGCAGTTGTTAACACGTTTTCACGCGCACATGATTGCAACACACTCACATACATTTGAGGGTGCTAAACATTTGTATTTGTATTTATTTTTTCTGTTAGTGCCGAGTCACATTTTGCTAGTGTGAAAAGCATAAACAAAATTGAGGCTAATTGAAGGCACTTTTACTCTCGCGCGCAGCATGTGGCCCAGCAACATGTTGCTATTCAGCAGCATTGCAACATTTTGTATTACAGAAGCACACACATAATTAACTCTACATATATATGTATGTACATATATATGCAAATGCGTATGTGTATGCATATCGCATAAATCGTGAAATATTGCGAGTGTGTGTGTGTGTATGTGTGTGTGTGTGTTAATCTGTGCGCTTGGAATTCGCCTGATTTTCTTTTATTTATTCCCTTGAATTTTAGTCATAACACTCAGCCGGGGAATTAACCTGATATAAATTGTATCAAAATAAATTAACAAATATATGTATGCAAAAAGAATTAAAGCAAGCAACTATTAGACTGAATCCAAGCAGTAGTTTCTGTCTCATTATCATACTTGTTTTTTATATGTATGAATGCGGTATGCTGTAAATTGAGCTTTATCATTTAATCGTTGAATAGCTACATAAATTGTTAAGCTGTTATAGATTAACCTATCTACATTATACATTTAGAATATGTTTATTGAACAGCAGTTCATCTAGGATAATTGGATGCTACTACTAAAAAATATATTATATATAAATATATTTATATTTAATTAATGAATGACTTGGATATGGAATAGCAGCTTTGACACTTTAGTACTATGCCAACAAACTGGCAATTATTGTTCCAATTTGACACGCCATATGTGCACATGTATGTGTGCACATACATACATATATATTCGCATATTCTATATTTAAAAATGTGTTTCAGTTTTTGTCAATTTGGGTTAACAGCTGCCTGTTAATAGCTTCAATGTTATTCTCTGTCTAACATTTTTTTGTTGTTTTTTAGTTGACGTAGTAAATATTAGCGACGAAATCTTTTGTTGGGGGCGTAGACTCTCTTCTAAGTAGTTCTAATTTTAGTATTGTTTTGTTTTGTCTTATTATTGTCGTTGTTGTTGTTGTTGTTGTTGTGGCTTGTCCCATTTTCTGATGACATTTCATTCAGTGGAATTGAAACGCTTGCATGTAATTGTACTGACAAGCCAGCCCAGCTCGTAAACAGCAAATTTGCAAAACTTTTGAAATTTTATTTCAGTTTCTCGGGTTGCATATGTATTTGTATAACACCTGTATGTGTGTGTGTGTGTTTGCTTTTTGCATTGTTTTGCATCGTTTTTGGTTTTTGTGGTTTTTTTTTTTTTTTGCGCCAACTTGTTGATTCGCACACTCATAGAACGCCGTGTGACAGGCCCAACTGCAATTGTACATATTTGCCATGTATGATAAGCATATTGTACATAAATATATTTACTATTTTACATGGAAACTCACAGCACAATTTAGCAGTGAAACCTTGTTGAATTATTAACTTTAAATGCTGATTAAAGTAAATTAGATATTATTTTTTTTGCTGTTCATTCTCAACTCTCAACAAAAGAAAATGACATATTTATTGTTAATCTTTCTACTGTATAATTTACTGCGACCAATCCATTTGATTTATCTTATGTGCGAATCACATTATGCCCTAGAAAATGCCACTTTTTGCCAGTCCTCAGATCAACTTACTCTATTTTGCTTATGCTCATTATCATCAGCCTGCTGACATTGTTTCCTTAGCTGCGTACTGAGCTCGAATGAACGTACCGTTATTGTTATTTTGTTCCTTTATTAGCTCTGTACTTTCGCACTTCATTATGATTGTGTTCATCATGTAGTTGCTTCTTCCTCTTGCCCCTTGGCCTTTCACTCGACAGTTCACAATTGCCATCAGCTCTTTTCAGTCTGTTTCTGCTTCTTCTTCTTCTATATACTTATACATACATATATATGTATATATGTGTGTGTTTGTTTTCTTATTTCTTTCTACTCTTTTTTTGGTAACGGGGCATGGCCATGTTTACTTCGTTGCGCCTCGCTACCTCATTTCCTTCTCCTTCGCACTGCCTCTCTTTCGTCGCTTATATACTCTGTTTTTGTTCACGCTACTTATTTACTTATGTTTTTCACAAGTGCAATTGAGGTTACTTTCTATTTAAAATTAAATAAATAAGTACGCATGCAAATAGAGCCAAAGCCAAAGCCAAAGCACAACGTTTATTGCTCTCTCTTTCTTTTCTGTTGCTGTTGCTGTTGCTGTTGCTGTTTCTGATGTTTTTGTTGCTATTGTGCTGGTTTTATTTTTCACACAGCTGCCGGCATGCATCAAAATTTGCCATCAATTTTTCTAGCCAACTTGCCCTTGTTCTAAGCATTCAACTAGATCCCATAGATGCTTATATTGTATTTAAGCAGATAAAAGATACAGATACAGATACAGATACAGACACAGATGCAGATACAAAGATGCTGCTTACTGTCACAATTCCCTCGTCTATTGTTTGTTCTTTATTTTTATAAATTGTCCGCTCATTTGTATTACTTTGATTACTTTTGCCCATTCGGCCCGTTGTCCACAAATAAATCATTGCGGCTGCGGTTTTATACTATACTATGTTAGTACACACATACGCACATACACACATACACACATACAGCTGCGGTTAAAAAAATAGCACTATGACAATTTTTTTCGTCTTAATTTTTTTTTACTTTTTGGACACTTTTTGATTCTTTTACTTACTAAACTTAAAAGATACAATGATTATCAAATAATAAATGAAAAAAGTTAGCCGGTCTTAGCGGATTTTTTTTTAAATAATTGCAAAAAACAAAGAATGCCTCAAATTCAGGCGGTAACAATAATAGCACTATTAGTCGAAGTTGGCTTAAAACTAAATAAGGAAACAAATAAAATATCCGGGAAATATTAAATATTTAAGGAAACGTATTCTAAAGTAATAATAATAATATTAATGTTTTGTTGAGTAGCTTTTATTGGCGATCACAGCTGCACAACGTCTCGGCATGGAGTCCACTAAGTTTTGGCACCTTTCTTTGGGAATTTTGTTCCACGTGTCCTCTACAACGGACCAAAGGTCCTTGTTACTGTGGGGCTTGGCTTCAGAAACCTTTTTCTTGATATCAGCCCAAAGATTTTCTATTGGATTCAAATCCGGCGACTGGGCAGGCCATTCCAAAAGACGGATCGAATTATCCTCGAACCATTTCCGAGCAGTCTTGCTGGTGTGTTTAGGATCGTTGTCCTGTTGGAACACCCAAATCAAAGACATTTCCTTCTCGGCATATGGCAACATGATATTTTTCAATATGTCCGTGTAAACATGTTGGTCCATAATGGTTTTTATCCAGTATATCGGACCTACTCAATAGTATGAAAAACAAGCCCACATCATTATATTTGACCCTCCGTGTTTTACCGACTTACAAGTAAAATGGGGATTGTATTCCCCTTTTGGTGGATGCCGAACATATAATCGAGAGCCTTTTCTGCCAAACAAAACTATTTTGCTTTCGTCTGACCACAAAATCTTGCGCCATTTCTCCACGGGCCAATCTTGGTGCAACTTGGCAAACTGTATGCGCTTTGCCACATGCTTCGCTGCCAAAAGTGGGGCTTTCCTTGGACTGCGGCCATTAAGCTCATTTGGCCTCAAACGTTTGCGAACTATTTCCACGCTTGGGGCTATCTTAAGATCCTTTTTTTAGCTCCATAGCTGGCTTAAAAGGCTCCTTCTTGCTTTAGCGAACCAAGCGCGGGACCCCCTTTGGAGTCATTGCGGGCTTTCTTCCTCGTGTTTCGGCATTTTTTTTTATACAATATTGCGTTGAGGATCATTTTATTTGAACAGCCGATAATTCGCCCAATTTCGGCATAAGTTTTGCCTTCTGAGATCATGCTTTTGATCCTTCTTCTTCCTTCGTCACTGCAACGTTGTCCTTGACCCATAGCTTGAGAAAACTTCATTTTTTTTTGGATAAAACTTAATATCAACCTTAAATGTGATCCCCTTTTTAAAATTTGGTTGCAATTTCCATAAATAAATCACTTGTATTACTTTTATTCACGTAAACACGTCAATGGTGCTATTATTGTTACCGCCTGAATTTGAGGCATTCTTTGTTTTTTGCAATTATTTAAAAAAAATTCCGCTAAGACCGACTAACTTTTTCCATTTATTATTTGATAATCATTGTATCTTTTAAGTTTAGTAAGTAAAAGAATCAAAAAGTGTCCAAAAAGTAAAAAAAAATTAAGACGAAAAAAATTGTGGTCATAGTGCTATTTTTTTAACCGCAACTGTACATGCATAGGTATGTATGTGCCTCGAAATAACATAATATGCCCCCATGTCGCTGAAAATACCTACACACACATTAGACGGAGAACAACCCAATATCAGGCATCAACGAGCTTGCTTGCACTGTCAGTTACCCTGTAAAAAACGCTGCATCATTGTGCAGAATATTCCCCTAAAATATGAAGACACAGACATGGCATGATGGACTATAAGTTACCTCTACGAATTGTCCTTAATTAATTTGACGCAGAATTCAAAGAGTGTTCTTGCCCCCAAGTTCAATGGCAAAATGTACAGGGTATGTCACATAGCTGGGCTATATATTAATATATAAATACACACGTCAGCACAAATAGGAAGAACAGGAATAGCAACATTTCTACATGCATATATGTATACTAGCTATTATTATTATTATTATTATTAATATAATTATTCAATATTATATAGTATCGACGTGATCTGGCATTAGCATTAGATATAAAGTATTTTTGTAGCGCGTACATTTTGTATGAATGAATATGAAATTTTGGCACTCGAGACCAAAATGCAAAACGTAACAAAACAAAATACGTTGATAAACACACGAGAAGAGGCAGATGTAGAAGTAGAAGCAGAAATTGACACAAAAGCAAAAGCATGAAATCATTTTGTCATGAGGCACAAATCAAAACAACATTTGCGACTTGCCACCTGAGCAATAAATTGCCGTGGGCGTCTCAATTGAGCCACAAAAAAGCGAGATGGAAAGATACACAGATGCAGATATATAAGTCGATCTAGACCCCATTACTTGCCTTCACT
The DNA here is from genome assembly GCA_018150935.1 of Drosophila pruinosa. NCBI lineage: Eukaryota > Metazoa > Arthropoda > Insecta > Diptera > Drosophilidae > Drosophila > Drosophila pruinosa. The sequence goes on from JAECWR010000337.1 coordinate 3,246,054, forward strand.
TGAGATGCTCATCAGCCACGTTAATTGCACCCGATGGCACAAAAGAAACGGCCCACAATGCTGGGCCAAAGAAAGAGAAAGAGAACAAAGTTAATTAGATTCAAAGCACTTGCCGTAATTGTATAACAGATGGGCAGATGAACTCATTAGATAAGTTAACTGAAACAGCTCAGCTTGTTAGCCATGTAACATGCTGCTTGCCGTAAAACGTATACCGTAATAAAAATAATAATAATAATACGAGCAGTTAATAACATTTAACCGTAATTGCAATTTAACGCTCTGCCAGCTCTAGTTAATTATCCTGCATTTGTATTCATCCTTTTTGGCATCATTTGCTTTCGCTTGGCTCACAATTTGTGTTGACAAGTAGTTTGTGTTTTGCTTGTCTTCTGTTGTTGATGAAATGTCAAGCAAAATGTTGTTGTTGTTGCTGTTGTTGTTGTTGTTGTCATTTGTTTGTTGATTTCGGCCTACTGCTTTGGCCAAAACCAACTTGATACACATACACATATGTACACAATTCGAACTCGCCACAATTTGCGAAAACAATCAAAAAGTAAAACAAAAAAGATTAGTTACACATTTTTTTACACACACACACACATTGTATACATACACATAAACAACATAAATATATATAAAATGGGCATATCTTTTGCAATTATCTCATGGATCTCCAAAATATTCAAGGCTAAGCACAATCATGTTGGTATGTACCTAAAAAAAAACAAAATGTAATCGCACAGGGTATTCCTCGAGTCGTGCCACTGTCGCAACTTTTACTTTCTTTATATTTTCGCTCTGCAAGAGTATTTTATTTTTGCCGCCGCTGCTTTCAGTTTGTGTAAACACAGCGTCTCATAATGTTTGCAATTAATAACAATTGTGAATGATATGCGGAATATTTGGCAACAAGTTGGCCTGATCCACACCCACACCCACGTTCAATGGTCCAATGACGCAGGGGCCCCCACCCTCCCCTCCCTCCATTTCCCTTCTGCTTCCACGACTGGCTAATTTATCAATATTTTGCGCCAAATGGCTTACTGTGCCTTTAATGCACTCTCATTATTGATTTTCGACAACAATTCAACCCAGACAGTTTGTGCTCCTTTTCCTTTTCCATGTTTTGTATTTTGTTTTTTTTCTTTTATAATATTTTTCCCAAAGTCCGAATTCTTTTGCCCTTTGATAGCTGCGGTAGTTCCCCAATCAAGCACAAGCCACATATGTTGCCATCGATTAGAGTTTGAATCATTTTTATTGCTATTTTTCCCCGTTTATTGCTTCCGCTGCCGCTAGATAGCTTGGAGTGTTGTAAAACACCGCGAGATGTAAATAAACATAATTAATGAATGCAATTTTAGTTGCTAACAATTTTGACACCAAATCGAAGTGCTTTCATTTAACAACACTCTTACGCAGTGTTGTACAACTGTTGGCGCTCGCATGTGCCATTATTAGACCTGCTGACAAATTGATTTGGCTCTAGCCATTAACAAACAGTTCTTGTTGCCTTTCCATTAGTCGACAAGTTATCACAAGTATTTTGGTTTTAGTTCATTTATTTTTTTGCAGCACGATAAGCGGCGATTCCCACGCTTGAATGCACTGGGCCAACCTAGCACAACTTCCGCGCTAATCCCTTACGTGAAGGTGATCAGATAGTGTCTGGATTGGGGGTAGGATGGCGTGAAGAGGTGGGGGGGGTACAGGAGCACGCTATCGCGCATTGCGCATACGCCATGTGCTCAATGTCGTCATCGGAAGTGATTTGTTTATCGATTTGCTGGAGCAACAATGCGATTGCGAACGCTGCTCAAGCGCGCTTGATTGACGCGCCTCCCCTTCCTCCCCCCTGCCCCTCTCTGTTTCCCCTCCAACTAAGCTGCTAAGCAACACCCCCATGCTCTTTTATTTTATACTCCAGATGTGTGTGTGTTTGTTTCGTTCAATTGTAATCAGAGAATCGTACGTGAAATCACATGCACATAACGTATAACGTATAACGTATTTGCCATGGGGTTGGGAGTGGAACTGGGTCTGGCGATGTCGATGCCGATGCCGATGGGGCCGGGCAACCAGTCGAGCATTAAATAAATAATTGGCTGACTAGCGTCATCGCTGCTAAGTTGCGTGAGTTTCTTTCTTCAAAATGTTGATTAGCAGCTGCTTGGCCCGGTTAATCACGTCAGCTAATCAAGTCCAGTCCCCCAAAAAAAGACGCTGCACGTAATGCTAGAGAAACTCTTCCTGTATATGTGTGTGTGTGTGTGTGTGTGTGTGTGTGTCTGTCTTACATGAATCTAATTCCATTTGCCAAAGCCAAGACACACCAGTCAACCCGCCCATTTATCTATCGCACTCTGGCAGCACGTAATTGAATGCGAATGGCTTCATTTTCAGTGGATTTATTTTTATTGCCTGTCTACAATTATACAATATATATTGTGTATATATTGTACATAAGAGCGGCATTTAAATTTCCGGTTCTAAATCGACACACTGCTGCCAGTTAAGTTATTACAATTATTTCCTAATCGCAATTGAACGTACAAAACTGTCATTAAGCACTCGATTAACAGACTCTGAAAACAATAATACAATACGACAAGCAATAATCTCAAGCATTTCATACAAGATTTATGTTAGCCATAAAATATCACATTCCACGTGCCCAAAAAACGGCAGAAAATAAAAACGAAACAAGTTTAAAGTTCAGCACCCCTAGAGTAGAGAGAGAGAGAGAGAGAAATATGTAAGCTCATAAGGAAGAGGCATTAAACCCATTTCGTCTAGTAGTCTGTCGAACACACACACACACCCCCCCCCATCCACCTGGTCACCACCCAAGTTAGTAGAAACTCGTTTAGGGTCCAACAGAATCTTAAATAAATACCTTTCCCAGCTCAACATTGGACAACCGGCGACCGGCGAGTTCAGAGTCCAAGCTAAAGATTCGCAAGTCAGCGTCAGTTGTTTTTGTTTTTTAAAGCCTCATGCTAAGTCATGCCATCAAACTGCTTATTTCTTAATAGATTGCAAAAGCGGTATAACAGTTAAGCTCTTGACTCTTTGACATATAACAGTTAATAAATAGAGTGCACTTTGTCATTAGTCTAAGTAGGAAATAGTCCATCAATAGACTTTGTCCACTGTTATACGAAGTAGCAGTTAGTATTTTATTATACGGCTAACTGTTATACAAGTCATAGAACAGCACAAGTCAAGTACGAAAATAAAACACACAGATTGCACTTTGTTATTAATCCTACATTACATATGTATATATATATTCCACAATTACGCTGCATTTAGCTACTGTTATACTAATAATAGCACAGATTACTTCGTTAATGCATAGCATATGGCCAGTATTTGTTATACTGCCAACTGTTATACGAGCAATAGAAACGCATGCACTGCCGCGTATTACAGCTAGTCTAAAAAGTATTATATACATAGTATTTCATTATATATGTATTTACTATAAATACATATGTATAATAATACTACAGATACCCCATATTAATATTAATCTGCACATTTGCTTGCCGCAAACTGGCTACAGTCATCAGCTTATTCAAACACTCATTGACTATTCATGTTTTGATATGGAATATAAATAAGCTGACACGCCTTCTAAATGTTAAGTAGTACAGGGTTTGCTCAACTGTTGGCACGTTGTCGCCAATTGTCCTTGATCAATGCGCAATTAAATGCGCGCCAATGTTTGCTGCTATCTTTGAAAAGAAAGAAAAACGTGCGCGCCTGCGCTCATCATTATCATCATCATCATCATCATCATCATCATCAGCATCAGTAACAGCATGATAATGATGATGATCTACAACATTATGTTTTGTGTTGCCATGCGAAAAATTGGCCACGTTTTTTGCTCAATTTTCTGCGTCTCCTTTTTGTGCTCTTCCCTTAATGATCTCCTTTGTTGGCTTCGCTTCACTTCAGTTGCCCTACCCCTCTCTCGCCACCTACTCCAACCACACTTCTCTCTTCAGCTTCTGCTCTTTTGCTTGCTGTAATTCGAGCGCTTGGTTCGATGGCTTTGCTTTGTCGTCTTCGACTTCGTCGTCTTCGTCTTCGTCTTCGTTTTGGTCGTCGGCGTCGGCGTCGTCGTCGTTGCCTTCGTCTTTGCCTTCGTTGGAATTCATTCAACTTTGGTCACGCACACATACACATGCATAAGTGCACACAGACAGCGGTACATATAGTGAGAGTCACAGTCTATGGGAACTTATGAATGATGCCAATGATCATTCGCTTGCCAGTAGTGATTGTAATCATCAGCATTACACTGATCATGATGATGATGTGGTGTTTGTGTGTTTGTTTTGTTGCCACAAATAGCAACACGCGCCACATGGCATCGTATTGCGATGCATTTCCGTTTTGGCAACGCCAATTGCCTTGCCCAGTGTGCCATCTCTCTCGCTCACTCTCTCACTACATACATACATATATAACATAGCTGCGGCTGGTATCAGGCGATCGGTTTCAACGAACTCGCGCTGATATCATGCTCAAAGTTATGACACATTTTAATGGCCGATTTTGCATTGATTTCGAATACGCAACAGTTTTGTCCAAAAAACTGGCTTCTGACTCGCATTTTCGTAATACCCTACCCGATGGGAGTAGTATATATATGTATGTACATACATATGTATATGTATATATAATATAAACCATTTTTGCTCTGCAACTAACATGATTAACTGTGTCGAATTCTGTGCGTTGCACTAAACGCTCTGTAGGGTATTACAATTGCAGTGTGACCAGCCGCTATGCTTTAATTACCTTTTAGCCACTACGCAATTCCCATTCAGGCAGCAAACCGTTTCGTTTCGATGCCATGTGCTTTGCCGAGCCGTCGACGTCTTTTGCTGTTCATAAATCACGGTCGATAACTGCCGGCCGGAGCGAGCTATCGGTCCAGGCGGGGGAGGCGTCTTGGGGGCAGCAGCAGCTTTTGTTTTGAATTTGCAATTATTTTGAATTCGCCAAAAATTACGCTACAATTTTCAAGTATCTTTTGCGAAAAAAAGGACGGGTGTAGGGGCGGGCTAGGCGTGGTGGGTGGAGTATAAACACACACACTCGCACACACACACACACACACACACACACACACAGGCAGGCAGAGAGACAGTCACATGGAGCGGCGCTAGGCACGAGCTGGTACCTGTTTATTGTAGTCGTTTGGCTTGCTTTTTTCTTGTATTTATTTTAATTTTTAATTTTCGGTTCTTTTTTAATTTTATTTTGTCTTTGTTTTTGTTTTTGTCGTTTTCTTCCTCCCCCCGTTTTTGTTTTCTACTTTATTTCGTCAGTTTTTGTTTTTGTTTTCCTTCTTCTTATTATTTGTATGCTATTTTTTTGTTTATTAAATGTGCGTTTGTTTTGTTTTTTTGTTAGCTATGTGCCGTTATTCGCGCATTTCTAAGCAGCCAGCAAAAGTCATAAACAAATTGCAGAAATTCCAATGAAGTGAAAGCAACAAGTTTGTTTTTTAAAGTGGGCGTGGTGCTCGCATCCAGGGGGAAGGGGGGTGTGGGGGGCGCAGGCCACGCCCAGCCAACTGATGAGCTGCAAATTTATGTACTTGGCAAGCGAAATGTTATGGCTATTTCTGGCCATTTGTGGCATGCAACTCAATCAATCGAGAGAGGAATTCAGTGAATCAAGAAATTTACTCGATTCGAGTGTACAATATATGTATGTATGTATGTATATATATGCACATATAAATGTAGTTATTTTTGGAAACTTCAACTATGCCTTTTTGTTTTTTGCTTAGAGCGGATTATTCAATACAATTTTTGGACGTGTCCAAAGACAGCTGTTGCATTTCAGCAGCTTCATATCGTATTTCTATATTTATCTGGCTGTTTGTTTGTTTGCCTGGGTATTTATGGTCTTGTTATGTCATTTAAATATTCCATTCTTCATTTTGTTTGCTGTCTGTCTGACCATCAAAACAGTTGCAAATTTCATTTGTTTATTTACTGTTGTTGTTTTGCACTTTATGAAGCGCAACCTTTTATCTAGCATATCAATTTATATATGTAGCTAGCTATAGATCGTATCAAATGCCAGCTTTACTTTCAATACTCATTGATTAAAATTACCTTTCGCCATTTCTCTTACCTTGCCGTCTGTCAAGTGCAATCGATATCATAACTGTTCGACTTGTTATGCTAAATGTTTGCCTTTGCATTGAATATTGAATGCTTGAACAGTTTGTAGCGCTGGCTCTGTTCGTGATAGTGTCGTGCAAGTTGAATCATGCGGCAACATGACAAATGCATGTCGGAGCGTGCTACCCCAAGTCCAGTTGTCTTGGGCCATGCTGTGTGTGACGTAAATAAGCGCATACTACGTATTACGTACTATATTGTTACGTCGATTCATTGCTTTGCCCGGCTTTGGGCTTTTAGGTGTGATTCACTCTCATTGTCAATTGACTGTGTGTCGTCATCGATAGCCAGCGCCAAAGAGAGAGAGAGAGAGAGCTTGGGTTTTTTTTCTCCTTGTCTTGTTTTGTTTTTCTTTTTTTATTGTGTTTTTATAGCGCGCTCGTCGCTTAACACGGCATTTAGTTTGATTCGAACTGCAAGTGCAGGCGGGCGCAAATAGACTGCTTTAAATATTTAATATATTGCTTACGTATCATTGTTTACATGTGCAAAGACTCAACATGCATTTGCTTGTCGATAAACTGTTGCAAGTGCAATGGCAAACGATTTGTAAGTGCCCAACGAGACAACTGTTTGTACTATGTAAATGGCCAGCAACTAATTTGCCAATCTCCTCCTCTTTTTGTGCATTTCAGATGACAAAATGCAGCGCTACAACAATAGCAATGGCAATGGCAATGGCAATGGCAATGGCAATGGTGGTGGCAAGCGTTGCACGCAGAAATATGCCAACGGCAACATGGTAGCAGCAACAGCTGGCAATGGAGTTGCGGCAACAGCAGCAATTGCCAATAGTTATCAACAGAATAGCAGCAGCAAGAATAATGCCACACGTAAGGCGCGCTACAACAACGGTAACGGTAACGGTAACGGCAATGGCAATGGCAACAACGGTAACGGTGGCAACAAGCGGCAGGATGGCAATGCCACCTACAACATGCAACAGAAGCGATCGAATGTGGTTGCTGGAGCCGATGCTCAGTCCTGGCATCGTTTTGTCACTTCTTCATGCATCGAAGGTGAGTACAACAACAATTAGAATAACAACAACAACAACAACCAGAACAACAACAACTTTAAACGCTGATTCACAACAGAATTTGGCGCATTCGCTTAAAGTGCTTATAAAATTCCGCGCAAATCGCGCGCCATTCACAACATGAATCATTATTCACACTCACACTCGCACACACACTCACACACACACACACACACACACACACTCAAAGCACTCGCCAACGTCATCGTCAGATTTCTCCAAACGTATCTTAATCAGAGTTGTTGATTTGCTTTTGTTTTTTTGCGGCCAGCTGGCGTCCAGAAATGAATACACTCATACACACACACACACACACACACACACACTCACTCACTCACTCAAAGATAAACTCAGCTTTTAACTCGACCCACTTTGATTCGTCCGTTTGACACTTTGCGAATAAACTCACTCACTTTTCAATTCATTCAGGCATTCAGCCTGTTTTGGTTGCTGCTCATTTTATTGGCTACAGTGGCAGCCAGCAGTATGCACACCATGCAAACAATTCAGCAGATTGGCAATGCACTAAAATTGAATTCAAGTGCAACATAATTAATTAATTGCACTGAAAACAGCTTTACCATGCCACAATCAAAAGTCGAGCACCCTGTATAGGGAATATCATAGAAGCATATGGCAAATTGAAGACGCAATTACTTAAAGAGTCGCACAATCATTTTACAATTATTTGTATTTGTTTTTCGGCACCTTTATCTATATCTAAGCCAAGTGACGCTATTTGTTTAATAAGTACAACAGTTATATAGAAGGGCCCTTCAAATCGAAGGGCTCTTTAAATGGGTTATGCCCCAACTATGGGCGATATCTATAGTATATGTAGGTAGCGTATCGTAAGTGTATCAAGCATATTTAATCAAAATAGAAGTAGGAACTTGGATTTGGGTTTTTTTTCTATTGGCGATAAGACAAGCAAGGATAAGGATAAGGGAAATGGAAATGATCAACATACAAAAATATATAGGAAATAAACAGCGCTGAGAGGGTGAGGGGAGGCTTTATACATATATAGCATATTGTGACCTTATGCGGGTCTCACATTTCTTTAGCTTTCTTCTGTGCTGTTGATTCGCACAACTATTTTGAGACCTCGGTCTCGGTATTTTCAATTTCAATTGCACTCTAGACTCAAATACTAATAAGAAAATTGCAGGAAATCTTCGCTTAAGCTTCATCTCGCCACAACCTTAATGAAAGTCGTGAGGCACACACACACACATACAGAGACACACACACAGACACACACCTAGGTCTCATAGAGCGGGTCGATTATGTCAAGAGGCGACTTTCGCTTTCAAAAGAAGGAGGGAGGGAGGGGAATCAATTAAAATACAGTCCGAAAGCAGAAGGCAAAAGAATGCCAAAAGCAGATCGACGTGACTATAAAAAAAATAAGAAAAAAAAAAACTTCATTAGCTAAACAAATAAACAAAAAGCGTGATGAGAAAGCTTCCCATAAAGCCAATAAAAAAAAAAAAAAAAATCAAAACAACAACAATAAATAAACCCGAAAATCTGGGAATGGAAATGTTCGACACGGAATCGAATTTAGACAGCGCCAGCGCTAGACAGAGATAGCCATACAAAGATGAAGCGAGATAGCTGACCGATATGATAAGACAAATAGTATGGGCTTGCTATCAACCGAGAAAGAGTTTCAAATTTCATTTTGATTTATGTGAAATAATTACTTCAAATTGCCACTTATATATATATATATATTAGACACATATTAAAAGGGGGGAAGAACCTTGACTTGGCTAAGTACAGATGAACTTGATTCAAACTCAACTTATTTGCCAGAAATATTTGCATATTTCAACATTCTAAATGATGCTCAACAATGGCTTTCAAATTGCCATAGGCAACAACTATTATCTTAATACTGCATGTGGATTTAGAAATTCGGGAAAAAATGATAAGGGCGGCAGTTTTGGACAACATTTTTCCTGGTAACTTTCCAGTATGTAGCATTTAGTTATAGCAATATATAGTATGATTAATTAAGACGCAATACCTCGTTGAATCAGCTGATTAGCATTGAGAGATCTCTCAGTTCAATTTGTTGTGGTATCTGAGCCAACTACTTGTAAGCAACAACTACAACTGATAGCCAAGTTAACAATCAGTTTACAGCAAACAAACATTGGTACGTTTTGTCATTTGGAAAAGTCTCAGCTAGCCTTTGCAATTTGCATGCCATTTTTAAGTAGTTTTGTGCAAACTCCAGAGACTCTCTCAAGTGATTCCTCTTCCGTAATGGACGCCATCTAATTAAGCGTATTTACATATATATATTTTTTTATAGTTCACCTTGTGCGGCAATGTAATTAAGCCATTGCCAAGTTGGCCAACAAGATGGCAAACGCAGATGCGATTATTTAGCCATTTTCATTGCAACAGTTTGCTGCTGCCGCACAATTCACGCCTCGTTGCATCTTAATAAGGTTAGGCGGCAAATCCCATATAAATCATATAAAAGATACATTTGTATCTGTTAGCTCGACGCTGATGGGGAGGCGCTTGAAAACTTGAACTCATTTCGTTTACCTTTTTTAGTGGCAGCTCCCAGACAATGTGGAATGTGCCGAGCACATCTAACGGTGTGGCAAACAGATACAGCTACAGATACAGATACAGATACAGATACAGCTACAGATACAGATACAGATACAGATACAGATACAATGCTCGAGCCAGTCGCATTATTAACCTATTAAACGCTCTCTAGCACACACAATTCTTTGCTGCTTCTTTTTCATTGTTTGTGCGGCCCATCAAACGTAATTTCCTTTGATGGCACTTCAAAGCAAAGCTCAATCTCAATCTCTGTCTCTGAGATCTGCACTTGTGTTGTGTCTGGCTCTTGTCTCGATGCTGACCGCTTACTGTTGGCACTGGCACTGGCCAAGGTTAACCCGTTTGCCTTTGAGCAACAGACGTAGCATAATGATGATGAGATCGCCAGCGATCAAAGATCACACAGTTCTGGCATAAATAATTACACACCAGCGACACAACCAGAACTGTTCCGTATTTGTAATTGTTATCTATTTTGCCAGCCATTATATATTTAGTTAAATGCATGCAAATGTAATGTAATCGCTGCTAGATAAAAAACAATAGGACTTCACTTGTCACAACCCCTTCACATGACCTCCAAAGATTGCGTGCAAACAAACTGAAACATTTGTAATATATAGTTATATAGGGGTGGAAGTAGGACAAATTATACAGATTGTACTCGTATTATGCATGGCCAACTTTTTTTTACGCCTTGCCATTAAATCTGACATCGTTGTCGTCTTGGCACTTTGACCTCAATGGCCATTTTGCATGCATGCTTTGCTGTATATACCCTGTAAATCATTAAGTGCCTCAGCCATAAAAATGTTGCAATTGTTGTGTTCCAAGAATTTCACTCTCAATTTGCAATTGGAAATGTGGCATTTCATAAACTTTAAGACAATTTCCAAACAATTTATTTATTGCAAATAACTAATAGTTGGTATCTTTGTGCTCATCACATATTTTGGTGGTCAGTTTGATTAATAAATCAAAATCAAATTCATATTTGTTAACAGCCTATTGCCAAAGTACAAACACATTGTCACGTACAAAACCAACACACACACACACACACACACACACACGCACACTCATATAGTTAGTTGCATAAACATTAGCATAACCATAACCATTCCCCATATTCGCATCTATGACTGACCATTAACTCTCGCCTCTCGACTCTGTTGTATGTTTATTTGTTTGTTTTTAGGGCCAGATTTATGTTGTAGTTTTTTGTTCGCTAGTTTCGTTTTTTATTTGTTTTGTGGACTCTTCCGTCGCACAGGAAGCGACGCCACTTGCCATTTGGCAATGCCAGTTAGCGTGAAGGCCCAACAAGACGGTCGCCGAGACAGCAGTTAATGAGGCAAGAAGAAGCAGCACTTATGCAATTGTTTGCTGTTATCGTTAATCGATTATCCACATCGATATTTTGCGATACTAGAGCAGATGCTGCTACAACTATTTGCACACTGTGTAAAATAGAACTGCTTCTATAAATAATCGATAATTATCGGTAATCGATTACTATTATCAATTATATCGATAACAGCTGGTAGCGATAATCGATTTAAATGCAAAAGCTGCTACAACTCTTTGCACACTGTGAAAAAGTGCGTTCTACAAATATCGATAATTATCAGTAATCGATGTGAAATTTTATGATTTTATGAGTTAAAAGAATACCATATGGCGGCAGCTATCGTAGCACAATCGACGTATGCCGTTATCGGTAATCGATTATTACGCTCAATGGATATCGATAAATGTTTGCAGCGACAAGCGAACTATTCTTTGACAATATGATTAAAAGAATAGCACGCAGCATGTATTGACGCAATTCGTTATGTGTAATCGATTGTCAGTCTCATTATTATCGATAAGTGTTGCTAATGACAGTCGATAATCTGCGTGCACTCGTGCTCAATGGGGTCAACTAGAAGTCTTTCTGATGGCGTGCCATAGCAATCAGCTGCAGGCACTAACAAGCTGCCTGTCACAACAACAAGAGAACAACAACAGCAACAACCAACTACGAAAAGTGTCTGCGATTTGTCATGCTCTTGCTTGATTTATTTGCGAATTTCTTTTTGGGGATAGCCGCCAGGCTGTCGATAGAGAGCTCGTAGCAACTGAACGCTAGAGCTGATTAGAAGGCATGGGAACACAAGTCAAGTCCACTTGACTACAGACAGTCGAATGGTCGATGGCTCTTGGCTCTTGGCTGTTTCACTGTTTCACTGTTGGCTTCGACTGTTGCCAGTTGTGGCGCATTGGCAACATCTTATCGCTGCCCAGCAACTGGCTGGATGCGATTGAAAGTCCAGACAGGCGCAAAATGACTACAATCAGTGATATTTTAGAGATATTTAATACAGCATAAATAGTGCAATTAGAGTGAGACAATTAGTGAGACAAATATGAAATGAATTATATAAAATACAATACAAATTCAATTATATCATAGTCTAAATCATTTGCATGCATTTTTTCATTTCACGCCCCAAAGCATACACGTTCCCATTCTGTCTACCCTGTAAATGCACCAAACAGGCTAGCTACACTGGCAAACAAACATGTTGTATTAAAAATTCCACTATTTCATTAATGTTTGCAATTGAATATTATAACACAATTTTAAGGCTAGCTTAGCTAAATTTGACAAGTCATTATTATGGCACATTATCTGTCGATTCTGAATATTTCACAACAATTGTAAAGAGTATCTAGCTTTTGTCAATCATTGCCAAATGATATATGGTGCGTGCATATGTTGTATAAGTTACTTTGATTTTGTTATATATATATTATTTATTTATACATAGATTATCATCGGGCCAGATCGTAGTGCTAGGCAAAGTAGCCACATTTAATTCGCCTTTGCAATCTTATCAGGGACTTTCAATAGTTCTCATTGCCGTCGACGTCGTTGTTGAGTTTTCGCTTGGGGTTTTGTAACATTTGCCAAGTTATGCAAATGACAAATCTATTGTAAGCTTATTTATATGACTTTGGTGTGCGGTCTTAATCTAGAATGACATTAATCAGATCTCGATAATACGTTTGCATCATTCTCATTCTTTGACTTTTAACATTTACTATATGCAGTATCTTAATTGGGTGCAAATTTTCACACAAATTACAGCTCGTAAATGTGTCAACAAAGTCGAGCTTAAATCAACTTTGATTTGTCTGCCTCTCTCCCACTTGTCACATTGTAATAGTTAATAGCTACATGTTAAATATTCTTGCATTTGTTGTTCAACTATATTATTTATGAGCATGTTGTTTTTCATTTTGGTGCTTTTTTATTATGCCATTGTTGTGCAAAGTGCGTGCTGCCAATTCGACTTTCATTTAGCTCTGCCCACTCTATCGCCTAGTGCTACCATTTTTATCTTATCCAGTGCTGCCCATATAACAGCAGCCAAGTGTTGCCAGACGTTTTTCTCTTGACGACAAATCCAACATGTGTTTTGTGCGACTTGTTTGTCATGTGGCTTATAGCTTATGGCTTATGGCTTATGGCTTATAGCTTATAGCTTATAGCTTATGGCTTATATATGTATTATGTACTACGTACATGTGGAACGCACCTCGCATAATTATGTTGTGTTTACGTTTTAATCACATGTGTACATGTGTACGCGAGCGAGCATATTGCATATGTATGTATTCCTACTACAAATACAACTGTATACAGATATAGTTTTTCAAGGTTGTTGAAGATTTTGGCGCGTGTTCGTGTGTGTGTGTGTTTCTGATAAAGCATACCCACATTGACCTGTGTGTGTGTGCTCGGGCAGCTCGTTTATCTAATCGCGCTGGGCCAAACAGTTTGTAGTTGTACATATAGTATGTTTTAAGTACGTGTTGCACATATGTAAACAATAATTGCTGGCTGCCGCTGTGCGGCGCAATGCGGCGTATGCGTGATTTAAGTCTTTGCCAGAGAGAGAGAGAGAGAGAGAGAAATTAGTGCTTTGCCAATCGACTCTATTGGCCAATTGCCGTTTCAGCTCACGTGCTCAGCGAGCTAGCCAAAATGTCCTTCAGCGTGTCAACAAACTTCGAGCTTGTGTTGATTAAAGTTTTTGTGCTCGAGTCGTTCGAGGAAATGCAATGAAATTGCCGAGGAAAAACTTAACAAATTGGCATTGCAAATAGGAAGCGGAGACGAGAACATTGCATTCAACATTGTACTCGTAGATAGCAGGCAGCTTCATTGTGCCGAGTGTACAATACATAAAAATAAATAAATAAGCAAATGAAATGAACCTGAACTTGAACTTGTTCTTCTTTCTTTTCACACACTCATACGAACAGCAGCTAAATAAATAAAGTTTTTAGCTTTAGAATTTGGCATGAATCTGTGCTTGTGCCACGTGTCGCGGCGAGAAACCAGTTCCCCCCACAACCCCCACCCCCTGGTGGATCAAATCAAGCGACAAGTTCGCTTAGCAACCACGCCTCTATGATCCAGCTCCCCTCGCTCTTGCTCTCGCTCTTGCTCGACGCGGAAGTCGCAAATTTATTAATAATAATTATGTTGATAATGAGTAATACTCGCATTTGTAATAGCTGGCACTTGTGTTCCCCACACCCCACCCCACCCCACCCTCCTCCCCTTTTTTTTATTGGCCAAAAAAAAAATATATAAATAAAAATAAAGATGAAAACAAAGCGCACACTATCTGTCATCTTTTGAGTCGTGCGTAGCTTCCGCTCGATTATGCAATCGTGCTCGACGTGCAGCTACCCTGTGATTTCTCAAGTCGCTTAAGAAAAGTAAACAACTTAAATATTAAGTATACGTAAATATATAGGCAGAAAGCACGTGGCCCAGCAACAATTGCCAACGTAGTGATAAGACCTTAGCTCGGACATCAATAGACACACAGCATAGCAGTTACTCACACACCCGCACACACACACACACACACACATACACGCTTACGCATTAACGCACGCTTCACGTTATCAGCGGACAAATTAGCGGCGTAAATTGACGTCAGCCAAATTTACTACACCTTGAAAAGCATATATAAATAAATAAATAAATAAATAATTCCATTGTTCCACAAAGAGTGAACAATTTCAAAATTGCGAGAGCCAGAATAGAATTTATTTATGTTTAAATTGCAAAATGAAAACTATAACTAGTTGCCAGACAGAGTTTATTGAAATTGCCAATTAAATTTGAGCACTTTTTAATTCAAATGAAATGAAATGAAATGAAATGAATTAATTATGCGGCCAACTAGTTTAACCATGTGCTGCAGCAAAATGCAATAAAAAACGGAATAATTTGGCAAATGGAGAAAAGAACTAGTTTGAATAATGATTATGAGTGGAACTAGTTCGCTAGTGAATGGCATTAGTTTGACTAATTAAAATTGCAAATATATTTATTAATTGTATTTCGTATTTATTCATTTGCAGAGAAATTTCTGGGGCTACACAATCCGGCACATCGGAATAGCACCAGCAGCGAGGCGACCAGCGAGGACATACACTCGAGTGATGAGCAGCCGGGCAAGTTGAAGAATAGGGGAGGCAATGGCAACAATCACAATGCCACTGTGGCTGCTGGCAACAACAAGTCGCGCTCGAAGCGGCAGCAGAAGGCGAAGCAGTCGCTGAACAGGGCAACATTGCCGGCAGCAGCAGTAGCTGCAGTGGAGCAGCCACTGGAGCAGCAATCTGCGGCGGTCAAGGCAAGTGGCAGCAGCAAGTGCAAGCAAAGCAAGTGGCGCAACAGCAGCAGCAATGGCAACAGCAACAATTGCAACAACAGCAGCAGCAGCAGCAGCAGCAATCAGAAGCGCAGCAGCAACAATAAAGCAAAGCAAACGAAATGCCAAAGCGGCAACAGCAAGCCAGCTGGCAACAGCAGCAGCAACATGAGCAACATAAGCGGCGGCAGCAGCAGCAGCACCAACAACATGGCCAAATCAAATGGCAGCTACAGCAGCAGCAGCAGCAACTCTTCATCTGCGCTCAGCTCGCCAGGCAGCTCGCCCAACAGCAGCAGCAGCGGCAACAGCAGTGGCAACAGCAGCTGCAGCAGCAGCAACTCAACATTGTCATCGTCGGCTGCCAGCTGGCAACGTGATCATCATCACAAGGCATACAATCGACAGAATGTGAACTTTTTGGTGCCACCACTGCGACAATATGAACGCATCGAACTCGATGATGCCGCCTTGCAGCAGCAGCTGCAACGTCATCTCATCGAGCCGCATCTGTTGCGTGTCTATGGCTTTCCCGTTGACAGTGTGGTGCACGATGGCGCCATTGAGATCTTCAAGTGTTTGCCACACATGAATTTTGCCGCTGCCCATGTGATGGCCGTCACCGAAACGGCCATGACCGTCATCAATTGCCACGATGGTCTGCATGCCAGCAACTTTGAGGAACCTGCGAGCAGCGAGAGCGCCAACGAGGAGTGCAGCATTGAGACAAGTCCGGCGAGCACATCCACAGATTCGGGCAACATATCGCCGCGTTCATTGGACTCCGAATCGGGTGGCGAATGGAGTGGCAGCGAATGTGAGTCGGCACCAAATGCCGCTGGCCTCGAACTGTATTGCAACTATGAGCACATGGAGCACAGCAGTCTGGCCAAGCAGTGTGTGCGCTGCAAGCAGGATTTTCTTGTCGATGAGCTGAGCGGTCAGTATTTGACACGCGATGAGTGCAGCTATCATTGGGGCAAATATCATCGTTGCTACGATGGCAGCGCCTGGAGCAGTCGCTGGACCTGCTGCAATGCCACCGATGAATGCGATTCGGGTTGTACGCGCCATGAGCTGCATGTCTGGACGGGCTCTGTGGTGGGCGTCAATGGACCCTATCGTGATTTTGTGCACACCAAGCCCAGGTCATCGACGTCGACAGCAACTGGCGCACGTGGCAACAGCAATCGTGCTGCACGCCCCTCGGCTGTCTATGCGCTCGATTGCGAAATGAGCTATACGGGACGTGGCCTAGATGTGACCAAAGTCTCATTGGTGGCCCTCAATGGGCAGCTGGTGTACGAGCATTATGTGCGTCCCGATGCGGATATTGTGGACTATAATACACGCTATTCGGGCGTAACTGCCAAGGATCTCAAGTCGAGCGGCGTCAAGACGCTCGCCGAAGTGCAACGCGATCTATTGGAACTGATCGATGCCGATACCATATTGATTGGTCACGGGCTCGACAATGATTTGCGTGCACTGCGACTCGTGCATAACACATTGATCGATACATCGATCGCCTTTCCCCATTCCAGCGGCTTTCCCTATCGTCGTGCCCTCCGGCATTTGACCAAAACCCATTTGAATCGTGAGATACAAAGCGGCGATGGCGCCACCGGACATAGCAGCTTTGAGGATTCGCGCGCCTGCATGGAGCTAATGCTTTGGCGTGTGCGTTGCGAACTGGAATCTGACTCTGGCAGCTGGGAGGAGTAAGGGAGGAGGGGGATGAGGGGGAATGGGGTAGCGGGAAGCAAGGGGGATGGGGGGGGGGGGGCCAGCAAGTACTTTTAGTCTGTAGAACACCGTTTTTGCTAGTTTGTAGTTGTATTCTTCGAAAGCGAATGCCAGAAAGCGAGAGAGAGAGTGAGCGATAGATAGAGCGAGAGAGAGAGAGAGAGAGAGAGAGAGAGAGAAGTAAACGCCCGAGAAGACACAAATGACACGAATGTTGTTAATCGATAAATAAGCGCGGTACATGATACATATAAATACAATAGACACACACACACACACACACACACACACATACATGCATACAGCACCAAACCATGCAAGCATCCGTTGTCATGTATTATGTGCATGTGTATATGTGCATGCATGCACACACATGCACATGTACACATGCCTATTATATATTGTACATCTTTATTTATAAGCATATCTAATATTTATACACTCTCTCACACACACACACACACACACACATTTCGTATTTTTTTTTCGATTTTTTTTTCTTTTTAATTTGTTTTCGAACCACAAGAAAAATGTACTGAAGTTTTAGCTGTGATGTTTTTTTCACTTTCTCACATATTTACAAATACAAATACAACAAAAAAAAGAAAACGCAAAAAACACAACAAAAAAAAAAATAAGTAGAAGAGGAAGAAAAGTAAATAAAACAAAAAAAAAAACAAAAAAAAACAATTAAAATAAAATACTATACTATAACATACATATATACACATTATGCACAGATTTAGAAGATTCGAAAGAAGCCACTCCATTTGCTGTTCAGAATTCAGAGTTTAGTACGAATGAAGCATCTCATATATACATATATACATACATACATATATATATATATACATATATACTTTTTTCAAATACTTTCTACACACCTCAGCATAACGATAGGTTTAGCTTTCCAATTATCAATGATCGATCACGACTATCTATTTTTTTTTCTTTTTTTGGTCCTCTAGTTTATACGACGAAATCGCACACGCCTTTATTTATTTTAATTACGAACTCATCCGAACTTAATGCATAAGTTCATTGAAAATTTCTTCAAGTGTATAATTTTTAACATTGAACAACATCGCATTAAAAAACCACAAACCACACACACAGACACACACACACACACACACATATATGCACATACAGTACCAAAACAACAAAATCAGAACATAATAATTAATATAATAATGAATAAATAATAAGTGTGAACATTTAAGATTTAAGCAAAATTGTAATGTTTATTGCTAGAATTATTATGAATATTATTATGATTCATATTATTATAATTATGATTACGATTATAATATGATATATATACCATATTTTTTTTTTTAATTATTATTATTACTATTGTAATGATGTAACAAATTGTTTCTAAAGCACACAAGAATGCTGAGAGAAACCCCAATATAAGTACATACATATATACATACATTTATGTTCTATGTGTCGCACAACAACAACAACAACAACATTTAGAATTGATGTTCCTAGCAGCAACTAGCGCACACATACGTATACGTAATATATATGTATGTTGCGTCATACGTATGCCCATGTATTTTTGTATTGAATATCAAATATGGAAAATGCATCAGCAAAATGCAAATGCAGCACATACAAAAGCAAAACAAAGAATGCTTAGAAAAACAACACACAAAAAACAACAAAACAAATACAAAAAACAACAAATGAAAAACGATGCAGAAAATAAATAAAACATTGATTTGTTTTCAAACGATTTAACATTTATATAGAAAAAAAACAACTCTCTTTTTATTTACACACAAAGGGCATGTGGGCAAATCGAATGGGGATTAAATATTTTTATTTAGGAAGAACAACAAAGGAGCGGATAGGATAATTCTCGGATAATGTCGGATAATCCTCGGTTCAATATGGTGCCAGTATATTACGTTATTAAAGACTTGATATCAATAGTCAAGGAGACTAAACAATTACCATCTTAACTATCAAAATCCCCTCTACATATTATACATATTTTCACATAATTTAGTAAAAATCTAGCCAGTAGATAGATGCTTAATCAGATGCATAGAAAAGAAACAAAAGTTATCGGATCATTTCGATAGACTGTGTAATCTGATCGTTGTAAATAGTCGATAAACTGCAGCTGTTACATGACCATGCTGATGTCGCCTTCAAGTCCATGATAATAATGCGTACTCGAACTGTGCCACACACACACATATGCAGCACAGCTTTTGGGGTCAATGCGAGATGAAAGTACGCGTTAAGCAAACCGCAACAACAACAACGACAAACTTGGCTCGAGTGAACAAGTAAGCCCATGGCACATCATTGTCATTGTAATGCCATAGTTGTAGTTGTAGCTGTAGTTGTTGCTTACAGCTGCCACATGCGTCGCTGTGTGCACAGCTGAAGGGAACGAGTCGCATGCGCCGCCAAATGTTTGCTCAACTAAGTAACCAGGAAGTGTTAAAGCTGCGATGAATCGCAAAAAGCAAAAAACCAGCCAAAAATAAACGACGCATGCACGTCTCAAAAGTGTTCAACATGAACGTAGTCGGCTAGCCAGATACCACCATATGCAAATGTGGCATTAAATATACATATGTACATACATACGTGTAATATCCAAGTTCATCTATGTTTGTTATTTATGCACCAATTTCGATCATAACTCCTAAGTCAGTGAGTTGTCAATTGTTAGTTATTTATACACAATGGATTAGTTGAGTTATTTAAGACACCTGCAAAGCTGAATTCGTTGGTTTAGTTTTGCAATAAAATTAAGTAGGATATTTACAGGGTATTGAATAAAAGCTGATCTTGATTTCGAGTGCATGTTTAACAGCTGGCTGAGGTTAACGCTGCAGATGTTTGTCTTTGTCCAGACGATGACTCTGCAATTTCGGCTGTATGTGTGTGTGCAGTGAAAGTAGAAAGTGATCCAGATGACGAAATTTCAAAATTAGTTGATACTGTCGCTGCCACTGACAGTGGGGCCAATTGGAGCAAAGTAACATTACAAAACTGTAGTATATATTTGAACAACATTGTATGAGCACATTTTTTTGCAGTTTAGTTTCAATTTCAATTAATTTGTTGTGTTGCGTGACAAACGTGCAACTAACTTGCTCGTATCCCCTGAACGGTGGGCTGTGGTCAACAGCACGAAGAAGGGGGTGCGGGAGTGTGTAGTGGGAAATGGCACGGTTCTGATGTGCGCTATCATTTGACGTATGAAGGCGATCGACTAAATATAAATTGAATGTTCGTGTTTGGCACATTTGTGCTAAAAATCGCATCGATTGTTTTTAATTGTACACAATATACATGTCCGAGAGATGTGTTTGTTTACCGCATCGAGGCGATACACATACACACGCACGCACTCACACACGCCATATGATCGCTAATTTGTAGTGCATTGTAGTTGTGATCGTTGTATGTATGTACATAGCAAGTACACAGTGGTGCATCAAGCACGCCCCCGCCACATGTAGCAGCACCATTGCATTGCATTGCAATGCACATAAGCAATTTACGGCAAGAAATTTGCGGCAGATCAACGAATATAATGATACTCTACATGTTCGCCTTAACTTCGATAAGCTGGCAACAGTTGGATAGGCATAATGTGATAATTTTGATTGATCGATGCTGTTTGAGTACAATCGTGTTACGTAATGCCTGTGCAAATGATGAGACCCGGCGAGCAGAAGGTAAACAAAATAAATAATGCATGGTAAACACTGCTTGTTCTCCTCCGCTAATATCTATAAATGTATGTTTATAACTTATGCAATTTGAAATCTGTTGAAAATCAACAGAAATACGCAAATAATGAACTCCAGCCAAAAAATTAATTATGTATGTACATATGTGTACACAAGCTGGAATCTGATTTCCAAGGATAATTGTTTTAATCATAGCATTTTCTTTCGAAAATCATTTGTCGGCAGAAACGGTTGAGTCAGCAAATGCTTTGATTGATTTTTGCATTACTATAGTTGCAGTTGATTGATTAACTAATTGATTGACAACCACGACAGGCAAAAGCCAATCAATTGAATAATTATTATTTCAAATTTGTCAAATTGCTTTGCCATTAAGTACAAGGCATTGTCTATCGGCTTATCGATAAATAGCTGCATATATTGATTGCAGTTGCAGTGCAGTGTTGGACAACGACGCGCAATGCGTAGGTGTTTTTGGCGCGCAACTTAAAACAGAGTGTTGACTCAAAGAATGATGCTATCTGCTGCCAAGAATATTTCAACAGTTTCATGGAAATAAACAAACATTCACACGCACGCATATCAGAATAAATGATTATAGAATTGTTTTTTTTAGGCATTTTTAATAAACATATGGCTAAAATTTGACTTATGATTCATCAAATGCCGTGTGTGTGCGTGCTGTGTTCATTGTGTAAAAATTCAATAAATATACGAATTTACCAAATTTGGATAAGACGAGTTCAGTATGAATCATGTGAATCTTGGTAACCACAACAGCCTGGTCATTCAATTCAATTTCTTTTTCGAGTTAATGCCGTCATTGGAACCCAAATACACCATGTTATATTATATAATTAATTATGCGCATTTATTGAATACCACTTATGTATGTACATATGGTTTTTTATCAACTATTATTTGGCTATATTCTCGCCTGAATTTGACCATATGCTGATGCCAGTGTCAGTCCGAGTACTCGTTCCGAATTTGACAAAACGTGAGCATTTGCAATTGCTGGCGCCTATGATGTTGTGGTGAGGGAGCTAACATTCATTATTCAACAACATTGAAATCCAAAACAAATATAAATTGTAAACAATACCCAAATATCGGCACACACACACATATACTTATACTACGTTATGTACATATTTGAAAATGAAACCGAAACTGAAACCAAAACTGAACCTGACGTTGCCGGCCAAATGTCGTCATTTTTTTTGGTCTTTGATGACGTGATTAGTTTTTAGTTGAAGCCAACGATATCTCACAATGTGCTAGACAGCGGGGCGTTGGCCGTGAGGGACGGCAGGAGAGGAGGCGTGGTGACATAATTGTCCATACCAAAACTCTTTACACAATGCAAAGTGCATTCAATCTAGCTGCCAGCTAATCGACGCACACTTCAACTACATACACAATACAATATATGTATGTCATCGGTTATATATAGTTTATACATTAGTGCATATTTCGTAGTTATTATATAAATATTAGCAAAGTGATTAATAAATCTAGCCGTGTGTTTCTTGCAAATGAAAATTCTTCATTTGTTTTATTTTCAAAACTGTGAAGTTATGGAAAAGTGTATTATTCGTTTTATTAGTATTTTCAATTAATTTATTTTTTAAAAATACAGAAATATATTTCTTAACAAAAGCCCACTTTTCAGTTTTTTATAAATAATATTTTTAATATGACAGAAATTCAATATTGCACAATAAATTTTCATTTCGAAATCTTGTATGTTTTCCCAATCCAAACATAAATATTATTTATAAAATGATACGTTGTATCAAATAATATTTATGTTGGCATTGGGAAAGAATACAAGAATTTTAAATGAAATTTTATTGTAAAATATTTGTAGAATTTTAAAATATAGTTAGTTATGATAATATTGCATTTAATTAAATACAAAACATTTACAAATGTATTATACAAAATTATGTTCTGAAATGATTGATAATAGCAAAACTTTAAAGAATAAATATTTGCTGCAAAACAAAATAAGAAATCGAAATTAAAACAATTATATACGAGTATTGCAGAATAAAGTCATATGTATGTACTTAGTAGATATTGCACATTTAGCACATAGGTTTAATTAATTCTGCACTGTATGGAAGTCACGTAGACGTCGTCAGATATTCTTTATGTTGTTTTGTTTTTGGTTTCAGGGGAGAAGCGTTGAATGAACGACGGGCCTTCGACTAAACATATATTACTCGCAACTGCTTATACTATAAGTATGACTAAAAAAAAAAAAAATTAGAGAACCAAAAAAGATTTATCATGTTGTTGGAAAATATTGCCATGAAAATATGTTTATGTTTGACATAACTCAACGGGTAAGTCGACTTGGGGGCAATTGTGGTCACATAATTCTTCAGAAGAAGCCCTCAAAAACACATAGAGACGAGAGTACTGCGGTCTCACAACCACATTAACAATTAATTGTGTATCTGTGACAAGACGCCTATAAATCAGCCTGTGTAGAGAGGCGAACATTTTGGTCAAGAGTCAACATTTCCAGTGGCCACAAATCTAATGAAATACTATGCGAAGAATGTTGCAAGATCCGCGACAGCGCAACACATTTTTGTTTCTTTCTTTCCACAACGTTATTTTTGGTACAACGCTGCACAAGTGTGTAGTGGATTACAGTAGCGACTGGCTAACATGAACATCGACATCATTAAATTGCACATTTTGTAATTTGAGTATTCAACGTTATTGGCACTAAATATAGACTTTTAAGTGATGACATCGATATGCTATATATATATATAGTTATTATAGTCAGATATAGATGTTATATAAAATTAACTTCAATTCTGAAAGTTTAACTTCCATATAAACTGACACTTTAAAATGCCTGTAACAAGTCAGTTTATTTGTTGCTTAATTTAGCACTTGCCTTTGTTTAATAACTTTAAAATATTATATCTTGCAATGGATTACAAAGTTCACTCTAGGCAAGCTTGACTGTGCTATGGTATGTATTATTTGGCTGACTGCTGTTTGCTGTTTTCTGCTGCCTGCGAGCTGCTGCAGCTTCCCATTCCCAGCTGCCTTTCTTACTTTCGCTTTTGGATTTTTTTCGTTGCTTTTATCAAAAGGGAAAGGCATCAAAACCTGCTGCTGCTGCTGCTGCTGCTGTTTGTGCTACTTACCGCTGCGGCTACTACCAAATACTTACTGCTGTTGTTTAATTTACTCTTCTAACGGGACTTATATGCTGACTTCTTGCCACGCACCGCACCGCTCCGCCGCTGTAAAAGCGAAAGTGCAGCCACTTGTTTGCAGCCTCGACTGTGCTATCGGGTCGTCGCTTTTTATACCCTATGCCCATTGAAATGGGGTATAAAAAAGGGGGTATAATAGCTTTGTGCAAGTGTATGTAACAGACAGCAATAAGAAGCCATCTCACATAAAGTATATACAATATATTCATGATCAGCATCGACTTAGCCTTGTAGACTTAGCCGAGTAGATCTCAGAGACAGTAAGAGCTTGAATGTACAAATTCGTTATGTACAATAACCTATTCAACATACGTAGATCAAGTTTATTTTCAATATTGGAAATCATACTTAAATCACTTCCGATCTTTACATACCTTCATCCGATATTATTCTTAAATTTTAATTGACCAAATAATAACAAAGATTTGGTAAGGAATTTGTATAGTTTATTTAAATTATTACAAAATACTGTATGCTTGGATGAACCCATCTTTTCTGATGCCAATTGAGAGTAGTCCTTGCTAAAAATAGCTAAGGATATGGTCGAGATATAGCCTAACATCGAAAAATGCTATAGTCTGCTTTAATTGGTCGTAACTTATATAATTAATGTGTAAAACTATATAATGACATACACTTACATACACTTACACTTACGGATGCATTATATATTATTTTAATGCATTTATCATTTGTAATCGATTTCAGAAATTGCTCAAGTCATTGCAATGCAGTTGTACAAAAAATTAAAGAATAATATTCCTAAATCTACAAGGATCGCAAGATTGGAAACAGGGTATCTCGTAGTCGAAATCTCTCTACTACAGCGATTTTACTCGTTTTTTGTTTTATGAACTCCACTGAACGCTTAGTCAAGTTGAAGGCTTTCAATGGCTTTGGCCGGCTAAATAAACCCGCCTTGGCTTCCAATTTCAATTTGTTTATCAACTTTGTTGCTGTCTTTTTATTTTTTTTTTTTTTTGTCAATTTTCGGTAAATGTTTTTTGTTTTTGTTGCTTATGGTAAGAGTTTAAAGGCGCTGCGCATGTGTTTGAAGAGTTGCCAGCTTATTTGCCGTGCACACGCAAATGCCGCTTTTTTCACACCCACAATGGCAATAACAATAATGACAATTGAGCCCACCGTGTTTCGATTTCTGGGCCACAGCCACGTGGGTCGCCGCCAGCAACAACAGCAGCTTCAATGCTGCAATATGAGCTTCATGCCCCTGGAAAGCTGTCTGCGCAGTTGTTAGTGAAAGTTCAAGGCTATTGTAGCTGTGCTGCAGTAGCAGAAGCAACAATAAAATAAGTAAATATGTGAGCACTGGCTGCATGTTTAAATATTGCTCTTTGATAAAGAAAATTCTGTGTGTGCAAGCCAACGGAAAGACTTGCCTTGCCTCACCTCCTCTTGTCTTTGTTTTATGCCCAGCTCTGGGTCAAACACCGCTTGCATTTGTTTTTGTGTTTGTCTTTGCACAAACGAAGTTCATTTTAATTAATTGCCATACTGAATTGTTCGCAACATATATTGCGCATACGCCTCGTACTCGCCAGCAGCTACCTTTATTAATATTGATTTTCTTTTTGCCCATAACATTGAGGCTGATCAATCGAACTGTTCATCATCCTAGCATTCACTGTAGCACCCCCTCACTGTGCTCCACTTTGGAACAAACTTTTGTATTAATTGTCGAAATTTTAAATTGGTTTTGTAATTGATTTGTTGTGATCCAATTTGATTTGTTTGCTGGCAGAGATCTTTCAATCTCTGTGTGTCCAGATCGAAAGATATAGCCATATATATCATTATAATAACATAAATATTCGCATATTGGATGAGTTCGATTGCCTCACGACAATTTCGACTACATTTTTGAACCAGTTAGGAGAGGAGAACTTGAATTGATTCATTTATTTATTTATTTATTTTGCATTTTTCTTTTGTTTTATTTTTTTTGGTATGATTTTGGTATCTGCGAAGTTTAATTAGGCTTCGGTCAGGTTTTTGAACCGATATTTGACACGTTTTAATTAATGAATATCTAATAATCAGACGATAAAGTGCAGATTCCATATGGCGAAATAGGTAACCGGAACTCGAATCTTATTGCCGCCAGGCACAGATAAGATCTCCACTTTATGACCAAAATAATAATAGTGCTGTCTCATTCAGTGAAGAAGCAAAAAAACCCGTCCCTTGGTTGCCCCACCAGCATGTGAGGTGCCACAGCAGGTGGCGCCAGCCATTGCAATTTTTAGCATCCAAAAAGCGCACGTTGGGTGCCAGCTTGTCATACGACTTTCGAAAAATGAATACAAACTAATAAAATTAGCAAAAATATATAGAAAAGTTGCTAGCAATTTACTGCATATTGCATGTGGCATGTGGCATGTGGCAAGCTGTAGGCAAGTTGCAAGTAGCATGACGACAATGTTTCAAATTTTACTTCATTTTTCATGACGTAGGCGGCCTGCATTTCCTCAATGTTGCCTAATCCGGAAAATTGAAAAGGGGTTTCCAAACGAAACAACACGAAACAACAAACGAGACAGGCGCCGTTATGATTGAGTAATTATGAATGCACAAAAGATACTCATGCATATTTATGTTATGTACATATGGTATAAAGGCATGGGTCCCCACAATTATGACTAGCCTAATGATTAGACTCCAATCACTTGCCCATAGCCGCAAACTGACTGCATAGGCAGACACTGCAGGGTCGATTGCTTTCGCCTCATTGGGGGACTATTGATTATTTTAATGGAGTGCTTGAATACTTGAATGACATGGAGTTTTCCTTCATTAAATATGCTCCTAGATATACGCTTGATGGCACCTAGCACCATATCTTCTAAACTAATTGCAATTAAATACTTCCATTTACCAACTTTTTGTATATATCTACTTTTCGATTGAGTTTTAATATTGTATTCGTATTTTAGCTTTCGTAATTTTCAATCTTTTAATCCTCAA
This sequence comes from Drosophila pruinosa, assembly GCA_018150935.1. Classification (NCBI taxonomy): domain Eukaryota; kingdom Metazoa; phylum Arthropoda; class Insecta; order Diptera; family Drosophilidae; genus Drosophila; species Drosophila pruinosa. The sequence continues at coordinate 3,273,345 of JAECWR010000337.1, forward strand.
TATATATATATTAGCTAACATTATTTTAAGAAATCTCAAACGAACATTTGCACGTTCTTATTGTTCTTTATAAGATTTGGACACGCCTCTGAAAATGCGCTACAAATTCCATGGCATAATTATAATTTCCCAAGTAAACGTATGAACAAGTTTTCCGTATTAAAATCGTTAATTCGATTATATTGCCAGCAAGTAAAGATATAATATATAGCATGCTTGTATGGATCGTTTGGATAACAAATATTGTCCAACCAAGCATGCCTTAACTCATTAACAATCGACAGCACTTTAAAACGAATTACTTAATATAATTTATCGATAATCAGCTCATTTGCTTAATGCACAGTGGAACAAGTGAGGTGGAGATGCTGAGTGTGCTGATAACGCACCTCTGGCCCCACCCTTTTTTACTAGCGACCTTGTGCCATGACGTGTCCCATGGATATCTTGTAAATGCATTAATACTCACACATTATAAACATTAGACTTACATTTGGATTGAAAATTTTAAAGGGCAGACAATTAAAAACAAAATAGTTTTTTTTAGCATATTACTATTTATTTTTGGCCATTTCCGAATTCGGCACATTGGAAAAAGTGAACTAAAAATCACAATAAAATACAATCAACTAAGAAAGCTACAGTCGAGTATGCTTGTATGATACATATTACAATAAATTAAAATGTAATATAGGAAATTAATGCTGTTTAATATTTACTCCTGAAATACATATATTGCTTGAATTAGTTTATTCATGAAATCAAGAAAATGATTGTCACCAAATGTGGTAATTCCAACCATTATATTAGATGGTGACCGCTGTTAATGGGTTTTGCTTGCTTTAAATAGTATTTGCAATTGTCACAAAGTGCATGTGTACACTATGGTTATCATATCTAATTGTCCATATTAAAAAACCAATTACCACAATAATAATAAAAATAATTTCTTGATAATCATATTAAATTGTTTAGAATACTTTAAACATACACTTGTAATGAAGCAAAAACAGAAAACGAATCGAAATTGGAATTCGGAATGGCTTAAATGTATGTATTATATATGGTTTTTGATCACTTTCAGGCTCAATCGTACAAAATGTATATATACATGTGATGGATAAACATTCAATTAAGCTTTGATAAGCATGTATATCGCTTTGGCTTAATGCTACGAATTTATAGAACCGTTTTACATAAATAAACAATATGCGGGAATTGCCATTTAAAACAATTTAACAAGAATTCCAGCTCAACTAAATAATTGCAGTGGCTCTCCCTGTGGTAATGATTATAGAGTTGCTTTGTTTGCTCGAGTTACCAGTGTTGTTGTCGCAATGGAAGATGTGTGTGTCTTGAACCGAGACATGTGACGAATGCGACTGCTAATTGCTGGCCGCAGTTGTCGCTGTTGTTGCTTGCTTATAAATGATGCCAGTTATCTCGCCATCCTTTTGTATAACACAACGCCTGAAAAAAGAGATTGAAAAGTAGTATCGACCTACGACCACGACTGCTAAAACTAACTAATACTTACTTGGTACCGCTATAAAGACAAATGGTGGCCGGCACACTACTGTCGGGCTCCAGCTTAGCTACCTGTTCGGATATGGCCATTCCGATGCCGGAAACATGGGGATTGATATTCCCCTTGGCTACGTGTATTTAAATAATCACTTTAACAATTTTAGTTAAAGTAAATCCTCTTACTTACCGCCCAGGCACAAGCCTTGTCGATTTGCTAGTAGTGCACCCACCGTATCCTGTTGCGTGACGCTGCAATTGAAGGTGTGTTTATTTTGTTTTTGTATTTTTCAAAACACTTACATTTCACTTAACACTTTTTCTAGTTGCTGCTCCATTTGTTTTCTCAAAATTGGCCAACAGTTGGTAAAAAATGAAACAAAGAATAAACCAAAACAATACTAGTCAGAGTGACCGCTTGTTCAATTTCACAATATATTATTTTACCTTAAAAAATACACCGCAATATACCAATTTCGGAACTATTAGCTTGGTTACACTTTAATAGGTATGGGACATTTTAATCATTCTAAAGGAAAAAACTTATTAATTTTGCAACTTGTGGGATGTCGTCTTCTTACTGATCAAAACAAAAGGTATGTACTATATAAGTATATAATGTATATCATTAATGGTCCATTGACCATTAAGAAATTGTTTATTGATAACTAGCTATCGTATTATCTACTGCCAACTGTCTACAAAAAGTATCGAAAGCTGCCAAGCCATAAACTATCGAAGTATTGAAAACGTTAAAATTGTTAAATAAAATTTTTTTTTTTAATAAATGTATAACTAAAAATTTTACTGTTCAATGTGTAAGAATTTTCAAAGCATATTTTTTGTTAAGGTTTAATTTATATTTTCAGGTAACTTTTTAATAATAAAAGAAAAAACTAATTTATAATTGTATTTTATTTATAGCATTTTACATAAAAGTACAATAAATTTTTGTGGCAAATTTAATTTCATACAAAAAAACTTTTACAATGCCGCCAATTAATATATTCTTGCTTTACTGTTTTGTTTATTTCAAATCAAAATAGTAGTTGAATTATAGATGTATTTTATGTATTATACCCTATGATGATTGGTTGGGGAGCACGACATTTGGAATTACGATCGGCCGTGTTTGCAACTTCACAAGTGCATCGCGGCATAGATGCGTTTGTGTATAATATTTATATATATATATATTAGATTTAACATTTATATCGTACATATTGCGTAGAAACCGCTCAAAAATATAAAGTTATACTAAGTATACTACTACTGCCGTTATTGTAGGTGTGTGTATGGATGTGTGTGTGTGTTTGGGGGGACCTTAAACAATTTCATATTTCTCCACAAACAGAATCGTTTCGCTTGAATACTTGACGGACGTATCATTATCGACCTGGACTACATTCTGCGCACTTATGGCCGCATACGGCGTCTTGGAGACGAATGACACCTGCAAGGGGAAGAAGTCACCCGGAATGGAGGCACTGCAGCTGAACTCCATGGAACCAGACTTGTTGGTGGCATCAATAATTGGAATGTGCCACTGCAGCACATGCTTTCGTGAATCATAGTTGTAGGTACCATCATACTCGGCCACCGAAGGCTGCACATTGAGACTGCCAAGAAAAGAACACTCATTAATTAGTCAATTCTCTGATGGGGATTAGTTTAGAGATTACTCACGGCAATGGTATAATAATGACTACATCCTGTAATTCCAGATGCAGTGCCTCCAACTCATATTCAATGTTGACATCGCAGCCTCCTTCACCGTTATCAGAGGGCCAGCAGTTGACTATGGATGAGACAGAAAAGGAAGAGTGGTGTGAGTGAGATGCACTATATGGGGTGGAATACAAGGCGCCATCACTTACTGGTCAATGGTATGGCCGATTCATCCTGCGTAATGAAACGCCATTTGAGCACACCAACATCGGTGTTGAGAGGGAACGGCTTGGCCGGATTCTTGAGGCCAATTATGGCGCGCGACTTGAAAAGCTCCTTGTCGACATTGGGATGCGTTTGCATTTGTATGCCCTGCGTATCGTTGTTGGCCAATTCAATTTTAATCCGTCCCAGGTTCTCATCTGTAATGCGCAGCGTTAGCAAGCCGGCAAGCTCAAACTGCTGGACACCTCCATCGCGTCCCAAACGTACCACCAACTTATCTTCCATTTTGAGATGCACACTGCAAGCGAGCATAGGATTAGTTACTTAATCGTTCAATTTGGGTGAGCATATGTGGAAGTAAAATGCAAACCTTTCTGTATGAATATCTGCTGAGATTTTAGCCTTGGCTGCAGCACTGGCGTTGGCTGCTGCTCCGGCGCCGCCAGCGGCAGCAGCTGGTGCCAAACTAGCAATCTTCTCACCTTCGCTCTTCAGCTGATCAACAAAACTGTCCACATCCTTTGACTTTCCGCCCAACTTAAGCGCATTTCGTGAGACAGGCTTTCTGCAAGATCAAATATCATAAATGAATAAAGATTGCAAGGGACAATGTGAGCTGGTTGAAATGACACTGACTGTGCCGCCTTGCTGGCCATGGGCTTGTTGTCCATTTCAATGGATGGTGCGCCGACATTACCACCGGAGCTGGTGCTAACGCCGCTGCCGCCAAAGCTGTCGGAACTGAAGCCGCCGCTGCGTCCGCCAAGGCTGCCCGTTGAGGGACCACCACGTTTGATGGACTCCATGCGTATGCGCTGCAACTCCTTGGCCTTTTCGCGCATCTTCTGGCGCGCCTCACGCTCCTGTGTCTGTCGCACTGCCTGGTAGACCTTCTCCTCATGCGAATCCATCTCAACAAAGGTCTTAATCTGCGCCAGATTCACGCTCTCCCTGTAACCGAGCGCGACAATTTCATCGAAAGCAAATATCAAATTGAAAGCATTCTCCACGATCTCCTTCTCGTCCAGCGAGTGGCTGTATTCAGGTATCTGCAATTGGCAAATGTAATGTAATGCAAATGTAACAGCCTGAAAGTGCATAGCGAAATGGTTGTAACTCACCACTTTGGAGAAGAGTCGCAGCGTTTCCAGATCCTCGAGAATGTTACTTGCCTTTGTAGTAATGAGCAGCATGTAGAGCTTCTCCATCGGCTGATAGACATAGCGCACCGAATCTGTTTCCACGTACGTGTGCTGCTTGCCCGCGGTCATCAGCTTGGGAAACGCCGCCAAAAGACCCTCAATGCGTGCCTTCGTCATCTCAACGAACTGACGTGACAATATGACTGCGTGCGTGTGCGTGAACGTTTCATGTTTGTGTGCGTAAGGTTAAGGATTGAATTATAGAAATATTGATAAATATATTGTTAATGCTTTGCTTACCCTTGCCATTCTTTGTGCAGACTGCCGCAGCAACGAGTACCTGGCATTAAATTAAACGAGTAAAAGTTAATTTAGATTAGTAAAATCGCCGACGTAGACGTGTGAGTGCGTGTGTGTCTGTGTGTTGGAAGCGGCTACTAACCATTTTAATGCAGCAGTAATTCAGACACCCAATTAACAGTTTGTTATCCCCAGTTGCAATACGTTCTGCAAGTGCTTTAAATCAACCGATTTCGAATTAAGAACAATTTGTTTGTGTCTATGAACCCGAATCCGCGTAGCTGACGTGTTCGGTTCTGCAACTAAATATTTACTATTTGCGTGCGTATATGTGTAAGTGATGACAGCGCAAAGCGCATTGACAAGAAATCACTGACGTCACAATTGATCGACTTAATTGTGCAATAAAACGGGCATAATTCCCATGAAAATACAATTATATGCAAGTATACTCTTTTATGCATGCAGCAAACGCATTTTTAAATGAATGCCAGCTGTTTTAATTCACAAAAATGTCAGTCTTCAATGAAAAGCAATCGTGACGTCACTAATGCTCGCACTCTTAAATCGATAACTCTATCGCATTACCGATTAATTTCCCAACACTGATAAATGTAAACTGATAAAAGCAAATCAAAGTTGGATTATCAAACTACAACAGCCGATCAGATAGAGTATTGTAATTGTTTGATGAATATTATATTATTTTGTCAGTGGTATTGTATTTATTTTTAAATTGCCAAAAGTAGTTAAGTAAAGCAAAATAATACATGTTATTACTTGTCAGCTTGTCTTAAACTTAATCATCGTCTTCATCTAATACTAAAGTTTCCACCTGATTGGCAATCAAATCATCTGTTTCCTTTTGCTTGGCATACTCGACGCTGAGTATGCGCATCACTTGCGCGGCTGTGAGATCTGGACGCTTGTGCTTCTTGAAGTGCTCCTTTACGAACTTGGCGAAACCAGTCGCCTCGCGCACCGGCTGCAACACAACATTACCCTGTTTGTCCGTCTTATTAAGATACAGCAAAATGGGCCCCCTACAGTTGCTGCAACAGATTTTATCCACCTTTTGATGTCTGGAGTGGGCCTTCGAGCTGTAGGGTTAAAGGCAGGATAATCAAATTAAGTGTGACGAGAATAGAGTACCAGACACTTACGAAATATTGCAGGTTTCGCATTTGTAGGTGTATTTGAATTCGATTGCGTAGTTGTGACAAACGGAGATGGGCGGCAGATCTGGAAATGCTGCCATGGCTCGATGTGTCCATTGTTTCCATGTCCGCCCATGCCCGTTCTCGCCATTAAATATCCATGTCGCCGCATGACACATCTCATGGATCAGCGTACAGCGCAAACGATCCGCACTGGTTAGAACCTTTACGCTCAACTCCAACTTGGACATACGTTCAAGTCGGCTGCAATAAATGAAAATGGATCAATAATGCAATAGCAACCAACTGGTAGTTTTACCTTCGTTTATTCTTGCATCTGCCAGCGGTGTTTCGCAGTGTCTTCGACCAGGTGATGGGCACCTGCAGTTTGTTGCCGAAAACCCGCTCGTTGAACATGTCATACAAATGCTTCGTTAGATCCTCCTTGTTACGCTTAAAGCGCTCGCGAAAGAAATAGGCTGCATTGTCCGCTTGGTCCCGACCCACATCGGGATCCAGAGACTTGATGAAGCTGTATTTGACATTGCTTGGCAACTGTGGTGTCTTCCCCGACTTGGCAACTGGCATGCGCTTGGGCGTACGTTTGGGAGTCGTAGTGGGCAGCTTAAATACAGGCTTTGCCTTGGGCGAATCCTTACCAATGCCCAATTGCCGCTTTACCTCCTGCAGTCGCTTGTACACCGTCGAGCCGGGCAGATAGACAGTCTCCAGTTCATCTATATTATTCAAGTCAATTGCACGATCCACAATGGCCTTGGCTGCCTCCTCATCCTCGTAGCCAAAGATGGGCGTAAACAGCTGACGACGCGTTGATGGCACATGCTCAGTTCCTGGTGTTGTTGGCGTTGCTGGTGTCGATGGCGTTGCGCTCATCTTGGGCTTCACTTTGGGGCGACAGGTGCGTAAAATATCGTCCAATCTCTTGGGAAACTCAGGAGCTGCAAAATGAGATGAGCCAAGCTTGAATAACAAGCTCTGGAAGATGTTACAGTTTGTTATGCCTACAATTGCTGCCTGAATGGGGACTGTTGACCATCTGCACCTCGGCCTTGGTCAGATCCAAATATGTGACATGGCCAGCATTGTCGCCACTTTCTAGGCTACCAACGCTATCCACACTGCAATCGGTGGCATCCGCATCCTCATCATCGCTAGCATCGGTGCCGCTGTCGGTGTCCACCAGTGCACGCCAACGCTCCTCATGCACATGCTTGGTGCGCACCTGCTGCTTGCTGGCCACCCTGGCACTCCTCGTTGCCAATGTGGGCAAGTGTGTCGAGTTTAATTTGTTTTCGTGCAGCGCACGCTTGACTAAAAGATAGATTATAGAGATAGAGTATTGCTTAACTTGGCACAGTGTTAACTTACAGATGCTAAAGTCCCCCAAAGCGCTCTCGTTACTTCGGGAGTGCGGCAGACGTTTCTTGGTTGTTGTTGCCGCCGCCGCCGCTAGACGCGTTTTTGTCTGTTTTTGCAGCTCGGGGAGCGGCGTGCGATCAACAGTTGTTGTGGCAGTTGCACGTGTCTTGCCACCGCTGCCACTAGAGCGTTTCAATGTGCGTATGACATCTGGAGTTTGCCACGATTTGCCGTACAGTTGATTCAGAAGCTGCTCAGCGTTCGTCAGAAATTGCTCATCCTCGGAGGCGTCATCAACCAATATGGAGCGATCTTTATGCTGTCGCTGTTGCTTCTGGCATTCCTCAGGTGGTGATTCCACTGGTGGCGATTCCACCGGCGACTCATCGTCGGATTCAGCAGAACTCGATCCCAAGCTGGGTATGTGTATCTTGATGTTGATCTTTGCCGAAATGTTAATACTGTTCACTTGTATTACAGAGGCGCCCAGCTCTGTATCTGTCTCTGTGCTAGCTGAACTTGGTCTTGATTTTGCGGGAGATTGCTCTGACTCGCTGCAGGTCTCCGGTATGGTGTCGTCCTTGGTGGGGTGGTCGGACAATGACTCATCTATGCCGGGTGTGTTCACGTCGGTATCATCATGCGCCAGCCGCCTGCTGCTGTCAACCAACTGCTCCTCGGAGCACACGGTATTCATCTCCGTTTCATTGTCTGCCAGCCGCTTGCTGCTATCATTCAACTGCTCCTCGGAGCACACAGTATTCATCTCCGTTTCATTGTCCGCCAGCCGCTTGCTGCGGTCATCCAGTTGCTCCTCGGAGCACACAGTATTCATTTCGGTTTCATTGTCAGCTAGCAGCTTGCTGCTGTCCAACGGCCTTTGAGGCGTCGACGAGCATGAAGACAGCCGTGTGCAGTCAACGTCCTGGCTCATGGACTCCGTGTCTGCGCTAGCAACCCGCGAGTGCATCAGATTGTCCGCCATGGACATGTCCTTTACACCACGTCGCACCATCTCATGCCTTTCAAATGAGACGTCACGCAGAAAGGCCTCAATGCGCTCCACCTTGTCGCTGGTCAAGGGCACGCCTATCACTGGTTCAATCGTTAGTGCCATGCTCTCCGGTTCCTGCTGTTGGGCAGGCGGTTCCGGTTCAATCTCACTCTCGCTGGTGTCGGATATGGTTATGCAATAATCCTCGTCATTATCAGATTCTTCCTCAGTCGTCGATGATATGCAGATGGATACTTCCTGAGGCTGTGACTTTGCTGATTTTTGCTGCACGGTCAAGTTGGAGACTTGTGTGGAGAGTTGTTCCACATCAATGTCAAGAGTACGCTGTGTGCAGCCATCTGCACTCAGCTGCAGCACTTCCATGTAATCGGAGACATCAAGCTGCGTCCCTTCGTCGTGAAGTGCCTTCGGTGTGTGCAATACCCCCATTGTGATTGGCGATGAGGAGTCGCTTCGAAGCAAGGGATGTTCGTACGATTTTTTATTTGCTTCACTAAGCTCACCCAAGAGCTGGCGGCTTACGCTGCTGCTGTTGGTCTCGCCTTTGCTTTTTACTATATTTTCCTTTTCTTTTTCCAACTGCTTTTTCTTGTTTGAGGACAATGTCAGCTTGGCAAATTTCTCTCTGATTGGCACATTCACTGTGGAAGGATCGACAGTTCGAAACAGTTTAAATACGTTTTCGTCTGCCATTTTGTTGGCGTGGTTTAATTTAACTGTTCAAAAATGCAGTCGTAAAACAGTAACAAAATGCATTCCAAAAAAACAAATACAAATCTCTCGCGGGCGTCCAAAACGATTAAAACAGAGTGACCGCACATTAAAGTGAAAAATACAGTGAAGTGTAAAAAACTATAAAAAAAAATAATAATATTAACGAAATTAAATAGAAGAAAATAAGACACAAATTTTAATTTTAATGAGTTTTTAAGTGTGAAATTAAATAATTTGTTTACTCAAAATATTGAATCAAAATGCTAAACACTACCGCAAGTTATCGATAAAAGTGAACTAGATCCCTTCAATGTGTACTTTATACACATGGATAAATGTAAATCGAAAAATTATGTTTCACTTTCATTCGTTTCCCTTGCCGTCTGATGTGCCGAAACGCTTGTGTCATACATACACACGTATGAATGTGTGTGTTAGCTCGTATTTTATTTAGTAAATTTTTAAGCGTTCTTTAAAAATAATATTCTTTGTACGTCGACAAGAATAACAAAATAAGGCTTAGCGTATTTCTACGAATCCCTTGAGCAGAGTCTTGCAAACTGCTCAAAATATGGAAGTTGAGGCCAATAAAGGTATTTATATCAAAAATGTACAAAAAATTGGAAGCGTGCTTATGAACTCATGTACTCACGTTTTGTTTTATAGTGGACGTGTTGAAAGAGGTGGCGGAAGATGTACAAATTGTCGACACATCCACGACCTTGGACACCATAACCAAAAATCTGCAAGAAAATGCAGTTGATTCAACCTCTGCTGTGGAGGCTTCCGCTGCCGAGCCAGTTACGGGAACATCGGTAGAGGAACCTGGCTCTCCACGGAAGTCCCGCAGTCGCAGTCGTAGTCGTAGCCATAGTGCAATTGACAGTTCGCGTCGCTCTCGTAGCGGTTCGGGCTCTAGACGTTCTCGTAGTGGATCTGCTCAGCGTTCACGAAGCGGATCTCGTCGGTCGCGCAGTGGATCTGGCTCGAGACGTTCCCGCAGTGGATCTAATCGTTCACGCAGTGGCACACGCTCTCGCAGTGGATCCAGACGTTCACGCAGCGGCTCAAAACGCTCACGAAGTGGATCTGGAGGCCGCTCGCGCTCGCGCAGTCGATCTAGGCGTTCACGAAGCGGCTCGAAGCGTTCACGTAGCGGCTCTCATCGCTCTCGAAGTGGATCGGGATCTATTCGATCCCGCAGCGGTTCCAGACGCTCCCGTAGTGGTTCGGGAGTACGTTCTCACAGCGGATCTCGCCGCTCTCGCAGTGGTTCTGGGTCCAGACGTTCAAGAAGTGGATCCAGACGTTCGCGTAGTGGATCTGGCTCAAGGCGGTCCCGCAGCGGATCTGGCTCTGTACGTTCACGTAGTGGTTCAGGCGGACGTTCCCGTAGCGGATCAAGACGTTCTCACAGCGGTTCAAGGCGATCCCGAAGTAGATCAGGTTCAGCGCGTTCCCGCAGTGGATCAGGTTCCCGACACTCGCGGTCCCGCTCTCGCAGTGGATCCCGACGATCCCGCAGTGGATCTCGTCGCTCTCGTAGTGGATCACGTCGTTCTCGCAGTGGATCACGTCGTTCACGCAGTGGTTCCCGTGCCAACAGCGTTGCCTCGAACCGCAGTCAAACTAAACAGAAAAGAAAAGGTTCTCATGGCAGCCGATCGCGATCTAAGAGTATTGCAAACTCTGTTGGTTCCCAGAATGATTATAATCGAAAACGTGTCATAAACAGTGATTCTGAAGGTAAATTCTTTTATTCTAATATAATCTTTAATCTTCTACAAGAAAACTTTTCAATTTTATAGATGACGCACCCAAGCTCCAAAAGAAACGGGCCAAAATCACAGATACCGATAACGAAGACGAGGATGAACAAAAGAATACTGCTGAATCGCCAGAGAAAGCGCAAGAAAAGAATGTGGAAAGCTCTGACGATGAAAATACGCCGATAAATGAATCAGAGTAAGTAAAGATTAACCTTAGCATCTTCCTAAATTATCGACACTAATTATATTCGTTACGACTTTAGGAACAGCAACTTTGTTTCTGATTTTGATGCCATGTTGATGAGGAAAAAACAAGAGAAGCGTGTACGCCGGCGCAAGAGGGATATTGATTTGATCAATGATAATGACGATCTTATCGATCAATTAATTATCAATATGAAGAATGCATCGGATGATGACCGACAGCTAAATTTGCTTGGAAAGCCGGCAACAAAGAAAATTTCAATGCTCAAGAAAGTGATGTCACAACTTATCAAAAAGGATCTGCAATTGGCCTTTATAGAGCACAACATGCTCAACGTGCTCACAGATTGGTTGGCTCCATTGCCAAACAAAAGCCTTCCCTGCCTCCAAATACGGGAGAGCATTTTAAGGCTGTTATCCGACGTAAATATGCATGCACATGATCGATCGACCACTATATAATTCTCTCTCTTTCTCTTTCTTCACATTATTTTGTCTCTGTCTAGTTCCCAACTATAGACAAGAGTTACTTGAAACAGTCTGGCATAGGTAAGGCTGTCATGTATCTCTACAAACATCCACTGGAGACAAAATCAAATCGCGATCGTGCTGGCCGCCTAATTTCGGAATGGGCTCGACCTATATTCAACTTAAGCTGTGATTTCTCAGCCATGAGCAAAGAGGAACGTCAAGAGCGTGATCTTGCCCAAATGTCCCGCAATCGTCATAAGAGTCCCGAACCAGAGCCCGCCAGTTCCAGTGATCCTCAATCGCTTAATCAAACATTTTCGAGTGAAGACCAACTGCTACGTCCAGGCGATCCTGGCTGGGTGGCCCGAGCTCGCGTACCCATGCCCTCAAATAAAGATTATGTTATTCGTCCAAAGTCAACCGTTGAAGGCGAAATATCCGCAGTAAGTTTAAAATTTCTTATCTCACTTAAAGATCAATTGACTTATTGTATTTTCGATATATTCATAGTCCACAAAACGTAAGCCCAATCGATATGAAAAACATATGAAACGATTTTTGGACTCAAAACGCTCAAAGGAGAGTCGTCGTGCCGTTGAAATATCCATTGAGGGTCGCAAAATGGCACTTTAAGGAAGGATATCATTACCACATAGTTATTTTATAGTTTTTTTTTTTAAAATGCATCGAAAACAACTGAAACGACATCATCTCGATTTTGTAATATAAAAATATTAACGCCTTTAATGGATGCGCATTCGATTGGAAGAAAACATTAATAATTCGAGTTAAACAGAACAGATTCCAGATTAAACCAAAATTTAAGACATTATTAACAAACACCCATGGGATTTCAATAGATAAACGATTGGAGAACAAACAAAAATCATGATTCTAGCAAAATATTTGATAATTGCCGATGGGAAATTAAAACATGAGTTCCTCTTTACCATATACATAATTGTGAAATGCTCGACACACAAACAAACAATACACACCCACAGATTACTTAAGTCGCCAATATCCTGTGATAAGCTTTTTCAATGTCACATGCATATATGATATTTAGTAAGAATATATATACATATAATTGCGTATTCTGTTTGACCAGCCGATACAGCTTTATAGGATTCCCAAACTTTGGAAAAAAAAGGATGCCGAGGAACAAGCCATGCAATTCATCTGACTTTAATTACAACAAATGACACTCGTGATTTATATATGATTAAAATGTTTATAATACAACTAAATAAATATTATAAACGAGAGCTGTCAGCGCATCAAACATTTTATCAGTTGTCTATTATAAGCTTATTTACACAACACACAAAATATATTAATTATGCTATAACCATTTGATTACTATCGATTGAGCTGTGATAAGAGTTGAATACGCAATGCACAGTAAACAGTATTTGACTATTATAGAGTGCAATGACTGACATCCTAATCTTACAATTTTAGTTATTTTAGATGTCATTTATTATAGCTCACAACAAGGAAAAGTTATGTCTCAGCATTTCATTGCTTTGTTTTCATTTTTATTTTCATGGCATTGATCATTTTATTTTATTTGATGGTGTTATATATAGAATACCAGATAATAATAATAATGATTTTTATTCAGGACCAGTTATATTAATTAGATCGTGTACTAGTATTATCCATGTGCATAGAGAGATCACTTTGTTGTGGAATATTTTTGGAAACTTCAGCAGAATACCAAAGTATTATGTACATATACATATAGTATCTGTGTTATGATTCAAACACTTTATCTCTGACGGAAAGTTATAAATTTCGGTTTGTGCGTAAATACATAACAAATCACATAGATACTCCTTTAGTGCAAATATTATAAAAGAGAATTAATATTAAAAGTCAAATTAAGGGCATTTTGTCTCGCTTTAATAAAATCCCACCCAGTTGGAAATGAGCTGCTAGGTACACACACATGTGTGTGTATATGCGGGTATTTATATATTTTTAATGACAACTGTTTAAACACAAATCGATTGCAGGAAAATAATGTAATAATTAGTATTAAGCTATTGAGATATTATGCAAGTTAGAGTATAAAAAATCGTAGCAAATTGGCTAGTGGGTTGCAATGTTTTGATTGCGCTCAGCTGCTACCGTAGCGGCTTCAGCTGCTGCTTTACTAGTGTCGGTGCCGCTGCTGCTGCTGTTTGGCAGCAATAAAACAAGTTGAATTCTCTGACCATTATTATCTGTATTTAAAATCACCAACACTCGACGCCGACGCCAACACCCAAAACATCACACTTGGCGTACATATGTAGGTCGCGTTCACCTTTGGGTCTGTTATCGCTGAATACAAGTATTAAACCGGTTGCGCTCCACAAATTGGTATTCAAACGCATTGAGTGCTCCGGCAAATATAGTTGTCTTTCATTAAACAAGCAGCAGCAAAATGTCGCAGACCAAAAAAAATGCTAAGATTGGAATCGTTGGCAGGTAAGTGGACGCAGTTCCTCCTGGAGAGCCTTTTTGTTAATGGTGACAACGACGTAACGGCATACTCGATAAACATCACTAGCCTGGTCAATATATACATAAATTCCGAGATCTCAGAAACACCGTAGTGCGCAGTTTTATGTTCTATATGTTCTTCTATACCCTCAAACCGAAGTTAACAATTTGGATGTCTTCACAGCGGACTCATTGGACGTTCGTGGTCAATGCTTTTCGCATCGGTGGGTTACCAGGTGATGCTGTACGATATCCTGCCAGAGCAAGTGCAGGATGCGTTAAAGGCAACGCAAAAAGAATTGGCTGAGTTGGAGAAAAAGGGTCTGTTGCGCGGCAAACTCAATGCCGCTCAACAATTCAGTTGCATTTCAGGCACCAATGACCTCAAAGAATTGGCCAAGGGTGCAATTTTCATACAGGAATGCATACCCGAGAAACTGGAGTGGAAGCAGGAGTTGTTCAAGAAACTTGACGCTGTTGTGGAGAGCAACGCCATCATATCCAGCTCCACCAGCACATTCCTGCCCTCATTGTTTACCGCCAATTTGAAGCACAAACATAATGTAAGTTATTTTGCAAAATACAAACATCTGCGGATCTTTAGCATTGTTATCTGTGTTTGTCCTTGTTTTGACATCTACAGTCGACAGTAGAGATAAATATTAATATAAATATTGCTTCACAGACCGTTGTCTCGCATCCCGTCAATCCGCCCTACTATGTGCCCTTGGTGGAAATTGTGCCAGCGCCCTGGACTAAGCCAGAGGTTGTTCAAAAGACACGCGCCATTATGGATGAAATCGGTCAAAAGCCCGTGACTTTGAGCCGTGAGATTGAGGGATTTGCGTTGAATCGCATACAGTATGCTATTCTGAATGAGACCTGGCGTTTAGTGGAGGCCGGCATACTCAATGTGAAGGACATTGATAGCGTTATGAGTGATGGCCTGGGCATGCGATATGCCTTTCTCGGTCCCCTGGAGACAGCCCATCTGAATGCCGAGGGCATGGAAAATTACTACGAGCGCTATTCAAAGACTATTTATGCCGTCAGCGAGACAATGGGACCCACACCAAAAATGGAAGGACCCACAGCAGCAGTGATTGCCGAGCAGCTAAAGGAAATGGTGCCGCTCGACAAGCTGGCTGAACGTCGCACATATCGTGACAATTGTCTGACACATCTTAGCATTCTGAAGAACAAAATCAATAGCAACAAATAAATCAATATCAATACATAAACTTATATTCAAGGCAATTACACAATACACATATTAATTATAAAGGCAGCTTATAAATAATGAAATGTTAAATAAAACAGAGTGTCAAACATAATCAAGTATGCACTCGATTCAATTAAACTAACAATATGTGTCTTAACTAGTTTATAGCACTATGGCAACATATAAAACTACAGTATAAACGTGAATGATTCGACGGATTTCTGATATTATTACGAAAAGTATTTCAATACATCACATATGGCATTGGCGGCTATTGTGCCGCCTTCTTGGAGTATCCCACTGTGCGCACGTTCGGCGTGGTGGCACTCATTGGCCTCAAGGATCTGCGCATCTGCGGCATTGGTGTGCTAGTGCAGAACAGATTGCCACCTAACTTTGATTTGTTCGGCATAGGCGTCTCCTGGGCAGTGCAACGCGGCATGGTTGAGTTCAAATGTTTAACATTTGTGTTCACTATCGTTGGTTTTACCATCGGTGCCACATGTTTAACAGGTACAGCCTTTGGGTTAGCAATGGATTTGATATTTGTTTCATTTATTGTTGGCGCTTTGTTGCGGGCGCTCGCTAGCGTTCGGCCCTGGGCAATCGCTGAGGCGGTCGCGCCCGCTTTACCACCGGTAAGTCCAACGGAAAAGGAATTGCGTCGCTGTCTATATGAGGACATACTATTAAATTTATCTGCAACAACTGATAGTTCCTTCAATGGCATCTGATTGTTTGCAATGGTATTGTTCGTGTCCGCAGAAGACTGCTTCACCAGTGATCTGGGTCTCTCCTGCTTGGCCTTATCATGTATTGACAGCGAAGATGAACGTCGTCGTAATATGCTGTCCCTGCTAGTGGTATTGTTGTTGCTGCTGGCCACTGCAGCTTGATTATGCTCCCTAGTTGTGATTGGGTGCACAATGCAGCTAGGCAATTGATTGCCGACTGCTGAGTTTACAACCAATATAACTGTTGATCCGCCACCAGATTTCGGATCATTTAAGTTTGGATCGTACCGATTCTCGTTGTCATTGATCTGCAGATTTTTTAAGTTATGCCGCTCCAGCAATTCATTTATTTGTAGTGCGAAATTGTTGTTAACTACTTCAGTTACATAAGAATCTGGCGTTTTATGTGAAATATCCACCGGTACTTTGGGAGGAGTTTCAGTATTAATAGTTGGAATTGCAGTCTTATCAGTGGCAAGTGATTCACCATCGAAAGTGGCCGATGAACAGGTCATAGCGTCTGGAAAGTCTTGTATCTTCTTTCCAATTACATACTCGTTAGACTCAGCCGATTTCTTCTTCTGTAAATTAAAGAACTTAGTACATCTTAAAAACAATAAGTGAAGTTGAATTACCTGCAGCTCCAGATCTAGGTCAAATGTGGCTTGACGTTGATACGTATGTGGTACATCTGTTTCCAAGTTAGTAGCACCTTCAGCTGCTACTGTTGACTTGGCCGCACTACCATGGACGGCTACATTAATGGATTCTATAAGCGTATAGAACTGATACCTTTTTGATACCTCAACATGCTTCGATATCAAAGACTTCAAGTCGCGCAAAAGTTTCTCAACTTCACTAATATTTAAGCACTGTGGAGGACTAAATATTTGTTGTCCTGTTGAGCTGATGACCTCATGAGCCTCATGTTTTTTGACAGGAGATTCTAACATAGCAATGCGTATCATTTTTAAACGTGCCTCAAATTCTGTATTAGAGCACGTGTCGTCACTCAGATTGGAAGTGACAACGGGATCAGGCGCTGACATAGGATTGGGCTCGTCTTCTATTAGTTTAATGGGCGACTCAGCCGCTATCATCTGCAGATTTTCACTTAAAATCGAACTTCTGAATAATTTAGTGGACAGATGATGAGGTGGTGTGTATGTGCTGCTAGATATCTTTAAGGCATTCAGCTGCACCACCTGCTTCTGTAAAGTTTGCGACTCAGACATTTTGAGTCCATCTCCATTAGTAGGTTCTAGCTCCATGGCAACGGGTGGAGATTCATTGTTTAGATATTGATCTGAATACTCAATCTGATTGTCTGTCGCACTTTTTGGCGTCGGCTCTTCGTCTTTCAAATTTAAGCCCTGTAAAAACAATACAAATGCAAAGAACAATGAATACATGTGCATGTTCATGTTCCTGTGTATGTGTGTGGAAACTAACCTTAATGCAGGCCTCTTTTTCCATTGAATCAAAAGGATCATATGGTCCTTTAAAATTTGTTGATTCAACTATAACACATTCTTCTATTGTCGTCTCGTCCATAGCAGGCTCTTCCCAACCCGATAGGTCAATTAAATTTCCAGTATCACACATTTTGCGCTATGAACAAAATTGAATTCGCGAATAGTGTTTGAAGTAATGCAAAAATTTCCCGCTTCAACTTCGCTTAGTGATGATACTTTATCGATCAACGCTAATAAATCGAGCGCCGGAATTGGTGAAGCAAACTAACAAATATTGCGAGTTCAAATTTTATTTATACAATGCGAAATTATTAATAAACTCGAAACTAGGTCCATCCAAGGCCTAAGAGTAAGCTTTGAAAATAAGACTAATGAGTACTAACAGTCTGTGAGCAACACAAAATTAAAAAAATATTTAGAATAAGAAACATAAATACTGCTAACACTAACTTTAGTTTATTCAAGTTCTGTCCACTTGACGTAAGAATTGACAAGCCATGTTCATGTAGTTCTATTGAGCTCATTGAATATATGTATGTATGTACATACATAGTTTCAATTCCAATCATTCCGATAAACCTTATACATTTTTACCTGCGCCTTTTACAGCTATCTTTGTTTTTGGATAAAAAATACCGAAATTTGGTGGAAAATAAGGTGTAAGTGTATTTTGTATATTTTTTGGAAGCAAAATGGTATATTAGCAAATTCAATTTGCAGTCAAACACAATGACAAATTTATTTTAAGAATTCGCACATAAGGTCGGATTTCAAAGTTCAAGATTACGACGTGCAAGTTTAATTAAATTTAGTTTGTAACTGTAGCTAAACCAACACTTTTTATTTGGACTGAGTTAGTAATCCAGCTCGGAGAGACATAGTTTGAATAATTAATTAGTACATATATCACATAACAACATGAAACTGTTAAACGGTGCCTGTCTCTGGTCAATTTTAATTATTTGCGGACTATCCACGATAAGTGCGCAATTGAATCTGGATAACATCGATCTACAAGGCCAACTTCCAGAGGGTTTTGCAAAATCCAATTTCAGCTACAACGACTTCAAAGTGCTATTCACCAACAAATGCATTGAAGTATCCGGTAAGGAGGCCGGCGACGAGGCATATAAAGAGATTGAGTCTGGTTTCGCGGTGTTAACGGAGTGCATGCAATCCATTGTTAATTACACAGCACTGCAGCAAGAAATCCGGGACGCAAGTCCTCGCGGTGATCTGGATGTGGTGTTTAATAAGTATTGCAAGAAACGATCGAATGCAACAGACTGTTTTGATGCATTCACTGAGAAACTGTTGCCATGCCTTCACAAGGACGAACAGGAAAGCCAGAAAGAAATCAAACGCATTGTGCAGAGCTTATTAAACTTTGTGTGCCATAAGGATGGGGATCAAATAGCTTTATTTATCGCCGAAGAAGGTCCCGAATGCATCACTTCGCAGAGGGATAACATTGAGCAATGCTTTAACAGCACTTATTCTTCATTCCTCAGCAATGCAGATATTCAAGAGAACAATAAAATCAAAACATTGCCCAAATTAGTTGTTGGCCAGACCCAATGTGGTGACATGCGATCGTTGGAGACATGTGTAGTAAGACACTTGGAACACTGTACAAAAATAACACCTGCCAATCTCATAGAGTCTATGTTTAATTTTATAAGAAACGAAACTGTATGTCGCAAATATCAACCATTACCCCTAACTAGCAAAGGCAGCAAGAAAGCCTCAAATTCTATATTCTCTCTCCTTATGTGCTCTCAATTGATATTTATTTTGTTTAAGATCTATAATTTTTAATGATCTAAATCCCCTACAGTGATGTCTATCAGTGAAGTTTATTGTAGTGTTTTAAAGAGCTTAAATAATGTGGCAAACATGATTTAATTACTAAGTTTAAGCATTCCTGATTGTGAACAATGACAGTTTATTACTCTGTTGATTAATTTATTATTGTAATCTCTTTTATATTAAATAGTATTTCCATTATTTCCAACAACAATGAAATCTCATATACGTGAACGTACACTACAGAGGGTACTGGTTGCTAATTTATTATTTTTGTAAATGTGAAAATGCAAATATAAATGAACATTGCAAAAACAAAAAAATAATCAAAAAGTCTACTTTATTAGCAACGAATATTGAATGTTTTTTGAATTGATTTTCGATTTTTTGAACGGGAAATAACACAATTGCGTATATCGATAACTGCCTAGCTCGGCTTTAGCATCTCTAATGCGCAGCTGTCTTAACTTGCAAAACAATTGTCAATAAACTATTAAGTTTTTTTAATCGTCAAAAAATGACGGACGCTTTTTTGTATTTTGCTACCACTGTCAGAAATATTATATTTAAGTGAACGTTAAATCATTAAAATACAGCAAAAATATGGATTTTAGTTATGGGCCTCCATTGGATAATGTCGATGCTGCAACTGAATTTTGCCATATAAGTATATTCAGTTCGGCAATGACAGTAATTTCAGCCTTAATGCGCTTTGTCACGATAATTCTGAACTGGTGCCTGGCGTATGATTACTGGATATCGGACTCACGTGCATACTGCTATTGGACGATTCTATCAATATTATTGCCTATGATTTTGACGTCTCTAATATGTTCTAATATGTAAGCAAAAAAAAAAAAATAGAATAGTTCCTGATCTGATACAATTACATATACTTAATTGATCATTTATAGACTAGTTATTACCAATGTCAAAAAGAAACCTTTGATCTATTCGGACCACTTGCGGAAACTCGTTCTCTCATATTTGTTTCGAGATATTCGTACACTTGATTGGGTATTGAAATATAATGAAGCAAAAAAACACGGCGATAAGGTCGCTCAGTTGCAGTAAGATTTTACAAGGATTTCTGCTATTACTATTAGCATCAAAGTGAAGAGTACCGAATGTCGGCTATAACGAATGCTACAACTTGTTTTCCATTTCTTGTAGATGCTATCGTAGCTACTTAAAGGAAGATTGTAACGTTGGTTTACTTCGACTTTTCGACTCGTTTTCAGAAACTGCTGCGCAAAAAATATTGCAACTGGCGATTGTATTACGTTATATCAAGAGTCTCACATGTAATAGTTTTAAACAATTAAATCGCGTATGGGGAATGTAAAAGACTGTAATTTACAGATTTTCGTTTCCTGACGTTTTCAATATATTTCCTAAGCATTGCATGGGGCTTAGTCTGCTATAATCGAGCCAATCGCTTTGTCCAGTTGGATAAGTACGATATAGGAACGAAGGGAGTAATACTACAATTTTTGTTCTTACTATGCTTTTCGGGTTAGTTTCATTGAATTTTAAAACTTCTTTTCTCTTTTTAATTGATAAAATTTTTAATTGTAGCTTCCCGAACTATATGCATTGCGTTTGTGGCCAGTAAACTGCCAATGGAAACGTCCACAGCTAGTGTTCTACAAATAATTCTATGTGCAACTTTAGTTTTTTGGTTTGACTGTCCGAAGTTCTCGAAGTCTGCAGTAATGAATTACATATTGTGCCTTGCCTTTGGAGCTGTTTATCTATTTATTTATACACCTGTTAAAGATGCTCCCACTAAGTATAAATATGTATTGTATTTGACATTTTGTTTATTGCAAAACATTATTCTTTGTGTACTTTATATACCACTATACCTAAGCATTGCAATCATAATATTATATGTTGTTGGTATTGTGCTAATGATCTATTATTATTTAGAGTGCCATCCAGGTATTACATCAAGTGTGCTTTAATCTTAAAAACGAAACTATAGAAAGTGCGAAATAAAGGAAAATATTTACTAGAATTTTTACGACCTAATTTACGACCCACTAAAATTCTCTTTCATTCATGTTTTCTCAAATGTTTTAAGTGTTCCACTCGTCGCGACTTGCAGTGGGCAATTTAACATACATATCTAGCGTAACGGCATAAATTGTATTTAACATGAATGCGAGCTAATATTGTTTGTATTGGCAATAAACTGACAAAAATCTTATTTGGGTTTTGTGGATTTTAATGCGAAACGCTGATCAGTCTAATCACCCACTGTGCGACGCAAGCGCGACTTGAGCCTCGGCGATTAGCATAGACTTGGGCTTTTTCTCTACGCAAAACTGGTCACACTGAAAGAAAGAAATGGCTTAGACTAGGTGGCAGTGCAACAAATTAACTTTCACTTCAAAAACAGGCAAATAAATTGATCAAATCTGTTGGCAATCGAATCGAAGTGATGTGAACACCAAGTAATCCAAACATGGTATCCAAATATGAGCGCATTATCAGTGATTGCAGATCGAGAAGCATATTGTGGGAAGACGCTGATTTTCCAGCAATACAATCTTCCGTATTTTACTATCAAACGCCCCCATTCACATTCCAGTGGAAACGCATCGCCGAACTGAACAATGCACAGGCGTCGTTCCTCAATGAGAATGCTGAGTTTGATGTTATACCTGGTAAAATGGGTGATCGATGGCTAGTGTCGTGCCTGGGCGTATTATATTCGTTGCGAAATCTCTTCTATCGTGTCGTGCCCGCCGACCAGGGACTGGAAAAATCATGGGGTATTTATCGCTTTCGCTTATGGTGGTGTGGAGAATGGGTCGAAGTGCTGGTCGACGATCGTCTGCCCACAATCAATGGACGTCTGGCATTCATGCAACCCCAATCGTCGAACTGCTTCTGGGCCTCGCTGCTGGAGAAGGCGATTGCAAAGCTTCATGGGTCCTATGAGGCACTTAAATATGGCACTCGTTCCGATGGCTTAACCGATCTACTTGGTGGCGTTGTCAAGTGCATGCCCATTGTGACTGACAGCATAAGGCCGCAAACTCTTAAGGATCACTTGGCCACCACCTGTATTGTAACCTGCATTTCAGTAAAGAATGCACCAGTACAAAAAAAGAATACGACCGAAAGACTGTCCAACGGTATTCTGCTCAACGTGAACTACAGGCAAGTCAACAACAATTTCCATTACAAATTCTATTTAATATATCTTTTTTTTGCAGACTTTCTTGCTTGGACAAAGTGGAGACGGTGATGGGTGACTCTGTGCAACTTATTCGCATTAAGGATACATTCTCAGCGAAGCCATTTGGCGACAAAACCAATTTTGTTGGCGACTGGTCGCCCATGTCGAAGACCTGGGAGCGTGTCTCCTCCACGGAACGTGGTCGACTTTTAGGGCAGCTGGAGCTGGGAGAGTTCTGGATATCGTTCTATGACTTTGTACAAACATTTACCACACTGGAGGTGGTTTATTTGGACTCGGACACGGCGAGTGGCGAAGAGATGCTTAAGGGTCGACCGTTACATTGGAAAATGAAAATGTATCAAGGACAATGGAAGCGGGGAGTGACTGCCGGTGGATGTCGTAACCATGAATCCTTTCACATAAATCCACAGCTCATGATATCCATACAGGAGAAACAGGACATTGTTGTCGCACTCAACCAACATACCGCTGTCGAGCCCAAGGTGATTGGCTTCACCATGTACATGTGGAATCGGGATTACAGCTTGAACGAGTGTCTGCAAAAGGATTTCTTCAAGAATCATGTGAGCTTCCTCAACTCGGACTACGGTAACACCCGTCACGTCAGCTATCACACACAACTGGATGTGGGACACTATGTGCTAATGCCAACGACATACGAACCAGCCGAGGAAGCCCAGTTTACAGTCCGCATACTGGGCACATCAACGTTTAGGCTTTCTTGTCTGGAGACTCAAACCATGATACTGCTCGATCCATTCCCCTCACTCAAGAGCGACGACAATGTGCAAAAGATCAAGAGTGTGTGCCAGTACGAGCCCGTCTATATGCAGCTGGCCGATGAGAATAAAACAATCAATTGCTTCGAGCTGCACGAATTGCTGGAGGCCTGTTTGCCCAATGATTATATTAAGGGATGTGCTAATATCGATATTTGCCGTCAAGTGATTGCACTGCAAGACAAAACCGGCAACGGCCGCATCACGTTCCAGCAGTTTAAAACGTTTATGGTTAATCTGAAATCATGGCAAGGTGTCTTCAAAATGTACACAAAAGAGAAAGCTGGCATTCTACGTGCGGAACGCTTACGCGATGCCCTATACGATATTGGATTCCAGCTCAGCACGGACATCATGAACTGCCTTATCCAACGGTATATACGCAAAGATGGCACCCTACGACTCAGCGACTTTGTGTCCGCTGTGATGCACCTGACCACAGCATTCAATCAGTTCCATCTGAAGAACTACAATCAGGTCAATGTCATCGAGGTGCATCTGCATGATTGGATCAAAAGTATATTAAGTTGCTAATCGAAATTAGATAATTAGGATACCCTGTACCCATGTTGGGTATTACAGCTCTACTCGCTTACATTTGCATACCCATAACTCATAGGGTAACAAGGTATACTGATGTTTGTAACAGCCAGAAGGTGACATCTTTAATCGTCTGCTAATCTGTCCGTCTGTACAAACATCTAGAACTTAGAATCTATAATAACTGGAGATCATAAGAAACACAAGTGTGTCTTTCAATTCCGTCCGTCAAATTGAATTTGGCACACATACAAAAAAAGAACAAACATATTTGGTACTCTTAATGTGTGCTGAAAATTGCAATAGAATCTGGTTATAAAATGAAAAATTTGTCCGTCCTTCTGTCTATTATTTATGTATATAAATATGTAAAGGTGACTGGATACAGTGCAACTTCCAGTCGAGAATATTCGACTATGGCAAATCTTGTTTATTTTAATTTTTTTTTTTTTCCACTAAATTATAATTTACACGACGTTCGTTATAATTATTTATTTTTAATGGGACATGTTAAACATAAAATAAATATAAATTAATAAATAAGTTGTTAAAATCGCAGTGTAAAATAAAATTTAAATTAATTTATATTTTATGTAATTATTTTATAAGGTCTCCATAACCATAGGTAAATATCATACGAGTATATGACAAATATCGTATGTAAGCTATGTATACAATATGTATGGTATATAGTATATTGGTTATGAATTATTTAGTGATTCAATATTAGTATTTAGCAGTTATAAGAATTAGCACAACTCTAGACTTATGCAACATGCGAGTTTTATATGTAAATTTCTTAGATATATTGTTTACGTAAATACTGCATATTGTAGGAGTAGTTTTTATACCCTAACAGAGGGTCTGTCGTTTCGTCTTTCTATCAACTGCCATAGGAATATGATCGTTAAAAATGAGATACCTCTACCAAACCTACATGTTGTTGCCATGTTAATAAATTGTCTTCAGTCTGCTAGGGTATTTAAACTTCGACATGCCGAAGATAGCTTTTCTTTCTTAATGTGATGTATTTATGGACGACAGGCCTATTCGACTTTCACTCTCTGTAAGCAGCATTTTTCTGTTCCATGTTTAATTTACATAACGTGATTGCTATTCGACTAATAAAAATTACATCGAGGTGCCATTATGGGATGAGGCATCACTAATGCGTCGCGATAGCGTTGTCTTACGATTAATGGATAGAGAATTGGGTGCCTGATTGGACACGCTCGCATTGTAATTGGATATATCGTGGGCGGCTGTAGGCGATGCACCCGATACCGATACTGAGCCCGATGCCAATGTGCGTAGTGGAGATCGCCTGAGTGAGCCAGTGACCTCATGGGGCTCCTGATAGCCAGAGTCCATATCATCATGGTATGAGTCCATCAAGGGGGTGGGATCCTCATAGTCGTAGTCAACAAAACCATTATTATCAAAGGACTGCAAATGGTGCAACATTTTAAATAGACTTCACATGATAATCTCCTCCAACCCATATACCTTGACAAAAGACTGCGATTGCTTGGCGTAGCCGCGGAATACTTGATTGTGCGCCTTGCCGCGATAGTCCACAGACTCGTAGTGTCCATCCTGAGAGTTCTCGATGATAAAGTGCCGTGTTCCATGTGGTGTCAATGTGGCCCACAGCAGACGGCTATCGTTGACCAGCTGGCTCTGCAGCAGATCCCGACTGTTGGCCGTGGCACATGGATACAGGATGCCGCCAGAAGTAAATGCATTTGATTTAGTAGCCTCGCCTAGTGCATTGATTGCCGTCTGCTTGATGTTCGCATCATGGTACGAGAAAAAAGTGCTGTGGATATAAAGACTTAAGTAATAGTCGAATAACAACTCATAATTAAGTACATATGTATGGCAAATATACAGCTCTCTATATACCTTGATCTGATATAGAGTATAAGAGTATTGTCACCAAATTCTGTAAGCCTAACTCTTATATTTTTGAGCCTAACTCTTATATTATCTGTTTCGACGAACGGACAGACAAACTGTTAGCCAGTACAAAAAAGTGCAATGAATACTCACTCTCTGCATCTAATGACGATAAGCGCGAGGAAACAGCCCAGCACAAAGATGCCAATGCAGGATGACACAAAGAACCACACATTCTCTAGACTTTTGGTATCGCTGCGTACTAGTTCCATTAGTTCGTTGCCACTGTCATTGTGCTGGTTGCTCTGGCCACACATGAAAGCCGCAAAGCAGGGCTGGGACTCGTTGGACGGCAACAGGATATCAATGTTTCTAGGTTTTGATATCAAAAACGATGGCAGCGGAGGCGGCGGCATCGATAAGATAAAATCTGGCGGCGGACCAGCTAATTGGTCACAGCTTCCAACACAATTTCCAAACAACATATTCATCTCAGGGCCTGAAAAGCATAATAATACATTAAAAGAATTTCATAGCAAAGTACCTGTACATTTGTGTATATAACATATGTATGTGTGTGTATATACACCTTCCCCCAAGGGGGTTGTTTTCCGCAATTTATACAAAATTCAACATATATGTACATATGTAAGTGATTCCAAGTAATAGCAGCTAAATCAGGTCAATTCCCCCAAAAGTAAGGTGCTCTATATGTGTACATTAATATACTACATACATACATACATATGTACATATACATATACTTCAAATCCAAATATCTTCACACAATTGTATATAAACACAACAAAACTTTCCATATCAAATATCAAACAAACAAAACTCCTATTGTTATTCTCTATTAGATCTAGTAGTATAATTTTCTTTATATTTCATTTATCTCGTTTTAGTTTTTGATAAATTTTTCAAAACATTGTCAAACCTTAATCCAATAACGTCCTGTACCGATGAAATACTACCTTGAACTGAGTACTGCATACAATTGTCATATGCCCAATCAAAGAGAGTCCTGCGCGCGCATCTCCCCAAGAAAGGGGGTCTCAAGTAACCCCCGTAACGTTGGCCACACCCAGACAATACACAAACATGTTTTAATTTCTCGTTACTTTAAATATATTTATTTAATTTCGAATTAAAAAATCAATCAATTTTATTTATGGTCATTTGCACTTAAAGATAATCTTAACCTCACAAAAAATATTATTTAATTGGTAACTGTAAAGTTAACTGTTCTCGATAAGAAAGCCAGCTACTGTCATCTATGCTTGACTGTAAGATGCCCGGTTTCCATATTTATATAGAAGAAATACAAAAAACAAAGGAGGACCAAACCAATGGGGGGTCAAAGCTGCCGCTTCTTTTCTGTGGGTTTTCAATAGCCCCAAATCCTCATAGTACCATTGCATATTAAGTTCATTCAGCCGCTTACCGGATTCGGTTATACATATGTTCATACATACATGCATACATCAGCTGATTCAATTAGCATGAATATACAGAGCGACATTAGATCGGTTTTTTAAAGATTTATTTAAACTATTTGCTTACTTGCAGCAGAGAAGTTTTCTTTTCTATATAATATATTTTATAGTTAGGGAAGGCACTTAAGTTCTTATATTAAAGTAGGTATATATTTGCAATAAAAAAGTAAACACAAAAAAAAATTCTGAATATACTAGAATAGAAACACAATTATAACTCTTTAATTTACACTACAACCACATGTAATTGATAAGTTTTGTTTTATTTCGATTAAGTTTTTTTCTTTTCGCCGTATGTCATCACCACACCCACCACCAAGGCCAG
The DNA here is from genome assembly GCA_018150935.1 of Drosophila pruinosa. NCBI lineage: Eukaryota > Metazoa > Arthropoda > Insecta > Diptera > Drosophilidae > Drosophila > Drosophila pruinosa. Next base: position 3,300,900 of record JAECWR010000337.1, read on the forward strand.
GACCGTGAATCCTTGAGCCGCAATTCGAGTGCGCATCATGAATTGCGACATTTTACGGTTACCGGTGCGAAAATTGTAGAGACCAGCTGATAGAGCCGCTGTGGTGGCCAGGCAGCCTGTGTGTATGCAAGTGAAATGATTGAGAAATGCACTTTCAATGTTTACATAACAAAAATGGAGGGGAAGGCATCTATTACTTACCAATTGGCACCAAAGGGTTCTCGCTTATTTTGCGCAAAAGTTTCTCTTTGGTTGATTCCACTTCGACGGGCGGCCCCAGATCTTGTCGCAATTGGACCCAGTCCAGATCTTCCGAAGGAAGTGGTATTTCTACTTTGTTAACCATGTCTATGGCGCTTACAAGTGTTTCTTTCTTTTCAGTTAAACAATATCTCAGATCTAACGCCGACAGTTCATAATATCACATTGGCACATACATGCACAAAACATATCAATACATGTATACGAACAGATGACAGCCGCAGCCGTGTGGAACGCTGCGATTGGAACAGGGATGCATTGCTAATAATTACTAAATACAGTAAACAAATCGTTTTTTTAAGTTTATTAATTTAAGGCTTACATTTTTTTTAAGGGGAACACAACTTATTGATTTATTTAAAAGAATGTACAAAAACTAAATACTTGTTTTATGTATTATATTATATTATATATATCATATTAAAAATATTTCAAAAATATTAACAATTTATCATCTCCTATGTATTTGCTTAATTCAAATTTGTATTCTATCCCTTTCGCAGCCACCTGGTTGTATTAACAATTTGCTTCGATAAACGCTCGTTTATCGAATAACCATATTCGACTCTATTTTATTTTTTTATTTTTAAATAAATAACAAATAAAAAATAAATTTAAAAAGATAAGCCGATTTTTTTTTTTAATAAATTGATATTTTGTACTAATTTATTATAACACTAATATTATTGGAAAGGAAAATAACAAGTATAAATTTATATGTTTATGCACATATGAGAATGTGTATACATATTTAAAGTATAAAAACACCCTTCTGATGATCAAATAAAATCGAAGAAAATTTGTGTGTTGGGTATTTCTGACCTCACTAACACGTTCACACACAGCTGCATTATTCCAACAATGTTTCTCTCTTAATAAATTGAGAGAGTTGGGAAGTACAGTCAGACGAGGAACGCAAAATGAAACATGTGTATGTAGCGAGCATATCATTGTATGTGTATATCGTACACAATACATGCATTTTTGTATTTGTATAGAGGCAAAAAACAAACGCATACATTCAAACAAATGTGAGAGTGTATTGTCGAGTTGGGATGGGGATGCATACATATAAACAATATTGTGTATGTACATTTGAACGTACATTTACATCTCTACATATGTATGTATGTATGTATGTAGGCAGACATGCACGTAGTGGGGATATATTTTTATACAAACTTTGTATATAATTACATACATACACTATGAATGTACGTTTGTTTGCTTGTACATACATTCAGCAAATCTTACATATGTACGTACATACATACCAATGTATGTAGGTATGAATGGCTTTCTGGCTTGTTGGGTTATGCGTTTTGGCATTTTTTTTGTTTGCTTTGATGTTGTATGGAAAGTTTAGTCTAAGTCATTATGTACATACGTACATACATATGTACATTTTGTAAGTGTGTACATACATATGTACGTTTGAAAAACAAATTTTAAGATCAACGAGAACAGATTCATTTATGGATATATGTATGTACTTACGTATGTACATAAGTACATACATATTTATATACAAAGATACATATTTACAACAACTACTATATATATTACTAAACATGTATATATAGCTATACAGACATTATGTATGTTTACATACAAACATATGTATGTATGTACATATGTATACATACGTATGTCTGAATGTTTGTCTGAACCTTTGTATAAAAAGTAACAAGCCAAAAATGTTATAAGGCCTGTTTCCCTCCACCACGTGTATACACACACAAACGCACACTCGCTCAACACTCATTGGACAGCAGGAGAGAAAGTGCGCTCAGTAAACTGTACTCAGAGCATGCCGCCCGCCGCTCATTTGTTTTTTTTACTCTCTTACCCTCTCATACAAACACAGAGACACTTACACACACGACACACACTTGCGCATTCAACGCATACAGAAGTCTGGCGCTAGCCAGGCAACCGTGGCTGGGCTATGAAGCACAGTACGGCAGAGACGGCTATTCAATTCAATAGCCTTTGCATTCGTTGTTGGTACTCTCTCTGTGTGTGTTTTCAATCAAGCGAGCGGCGCGCGAACCTCATCTTTTCCGCATTGATACCAACAAAAACACATTACTGCAATAAAGCAAGCTGCGTTGCGTTTGTGGCGTCGTTTGTTTATTTTTTACTAACTAAAAACAAACAGCAACAACAATAACAACGGTGGCAACAACAACAGAAGAAGCACAAACTCCAAACTCGCGTTACGTTGCGTTACGTTCGCTGTTACGCCGATTCGCCGTAAGAATCGGTAACATTTTCAAAAACTACCGTGTGGCGTCTGACTCCGTTTTGTTCCTTCTTCATACATACATATGCACATACATATGTATATGTATGTATAATAATCAATATAATAAAGTATATATTTCATACATAGATAGAATAAACGAATGATAGTTGGAACTAGCTTTCAACACTTATTTTATCCATTGAATTTTGTGGTGTGTGTGTGTGCAGTGCAAGAAAAAAAGCGGACCTAGCTGCAGATATACAACATATACAAAATAAAACTATTAACAAAGTTTAACCCAACTGCTGATTCTCCTTACCTCCCAGTACCGATCCCGATTCATTCGAACAGAAATCGGTCAAAACCATGGAACACTTTCATCAAATACAGGTAAGCTTAAGTGCACATACATACATACGTATACATATGTATGTATATATGTATTCACAGACACATACAAACATCCAATAACATATCTTTGCACAAACTATTCTGACTTTTTTGGTTTTTGTTAGTTTATTTCGCGGCTAGTTAAGATTTTTCCCGCCAACAACAAATAAAATTTGCAAACACGCACTACTTCCATTTATTATATACATACATTACATGTATGTCTTATGGTCAGGCATACATATGCATATACAGCATCTATATGTACATATATGCATATGGATGTATAAAAATACATACGTATGAGACTGAGTCGCATGAGAGAGTATGGAAATTTTACAATGGGCAAGCTGGAATCTCACTGAATACATACAGATGTACATATGCGAAGCATATGAGCATTTTGCTAAGAAAGAAACTAAATACATGACATACATATGTACATAACTTTGTATGTATGCTCATGCTCGCACGAACATCGACGCCATGTAGCCATGCTTACATACATACGTACCTAAATACATATGTATAAATTTATGTACACACATACATATGTAAATACAAGCAAAATTTTATTTTGCGTGCGCATCTGTGGGCGCCATTTTTTATTTTATTTAGTTACGATTGTGATGTTTACATATGAATGTACATACATTGTACATGCGTGTGAAAAAAATCTTATTGTTAATTTAGTACACATCCAAAATTGCATATATGTATGTATGTTAATCATTGTAGATGTTTTCATACATAGAATAGAAATGTATATTTAACAATATAAAATTGGAAATGACATGTGCCTTGATATTTGAAATGCCACACAAATACAAACAAACGGTTAGCTGGGACGTGAGCATGAACACACATTACTACATATGTATGCAGACATACATATGTGCATAGTATGTACATATATACAAACTGACGCTACGGATGTACTTACGCATGGATGTAGGTGCATATGTATGTATATATGAAAAGTCAACTACGCACACAACATTGGAGCTTGCGTAATCTAAAATTTGCCTGTATATATGTACATTTGTATGTATGTATGTACATAAGTCCCATGCGAATTCTCTTTGTATTGTGTGTCTGTCTCTCGCTATGAGAAGACAACTACAACTACTACGACGTGCTTGCGTGTGTTTGTGTGTAAACTCGAAATGTTTTGTCAGTCCTCTCTCACTGTACAACCATTTTGTTTTTAGTTTTGCATGTACTTTGTATAACTATAAGTGTACGCACGTACATACAAGAAACATATATGTATATATTTACATCATAATTGGGTATTTCATTTCATTGGCTATTACTGCACATCCATACATAATTACATATGTATGTATGTATTTGTATGTACATTCGCTTGTAAGATTCGCCAGTGTTGCTTTATTTCTTTTGTACTTTTTGTATGAATAGTTAAGACACCCCTGGTGTAAGAGAATAAATAAAGTCGATAAACTGGTTCACACGAACTGAATGAACCTGCTCTTTTATTATAAACGTGACTTTTTATAAAAAGGTATATCCATTCCCACCAGTTCCAGTTGTGTTTCAATGAATAAATCACAAACAGCTGATTCAACTAGCTCTAACAAAACAATGCGCTGTTTTTGTTTATACTTTTTTTATTACACATACACACAGTCATATAGCTTTAAGCACATGCTTTGGCATAGATACATATGTATGTATGTATATGTACGAATGTACAGAGAACGTACAGATGTAAATATGCGTGACAACTTGTTTACATATTGTACGCAAGAATTGGTAATAAGAAAAGCAGCGTGGTGTGGAGTGTTGATAAATCTGAATGGAACCATTGAGAAATGAAACATGTATTCGCAGATGTTGTTACTTCAACCATTTTGAGCTTGTGCTCATGCTCATGCGCGTATTCATCGAATACTTTCCATATGTACATTGCAAAAGTCTTCGCATGTGTACATATGTGTGTGTGTGTGTGCGTGTGTGTGTGTTGGGGCTAGCGAGCGTGACACACGGCACCGTCGTAGCAGCGAGAGCTGATCGTTTTTGGCGCCAAACGCCAATGGCAATTTCAGCGGGATCTGAGGCGTTTCTCTCATTTTTCGTGCACGTTACGTAGACAGTTCTAATTGCGATTACTTGTTGATAAATTAGGCACGCCTATGTAATGTGTGTATAGACATACTAATAATACTAGCTAGGTCAGTTTTGTTTCTGCATTTATATGTATGTATGTACATTTGTTAAATTGTTAACATTTTAAATTGGGTTGTTGATATTATTTCGATTGTTGATAGAGCGTCATAATAAATAAAAATAATGACAATACATTGATAAATGCTTATGAGATTTTTGTACATCGACAGATCGTTATAAGTGATCAATAAACCCAATATTTTAATATATTAAATATCCGAGTCGGGGATTGGTGCGAAGACAAGATGAAGTCTTTCGTTTTGGCCTCGCACTGGATCTCAGACTCGTATGCGCACTCACCTACAAATACATGAACATAAACATATACATATACACAATCATAACAACAACAACAACCACAACAACAACCTATTGATCAGCAAACAATTCAACACTATCAGCAGCAACTGGCTGCGCAGCAACAACAACAAGCGGCTGCAGTGCAACAACAACAGTTGCAACAACACCAAGTAGTTGTCCAGCAGAATCAACAGCAGGCGCATCAAAATAGCTCCAACACCACTGCCGGCGTTGGCCAGCAGCTATTTACATACAAAATGGCCAGCAGTTTCCCCAATCCAGCCACGACAATGGCACAAGTTGTTGCCACCTCCAATGCGGCCACCACCGGCTACGATTACCGTTTAAATATGGCACAAGCTGCAGCAGCCGCAGCGGTTCCTGGCTCCCAGTGGTGGTATTCGGCTGCCAACCAGGGCCAGGTGGATGCCAACACAGCTGCACAGTTGCAGCAGCAGCAACAGCAGCAGCAACAACAGCAACAGCAGCAACAACAGCAGCAACAGCAGCAGCAACAACAGCAACAGCAACAAATGCAACAACAGCAACAGCAACAAAATGTCATCAACTCAGCGGTAAGTTTATTTAACCGCTTCTCGCAAATCTGCAATCTTTATTGAATTTCCTTCGCCTTGATTTTTCCCCAGACCCCAATGGCCAGAGGAGGAAAGGCTGATGCGAAACCCAGAGGTCGAATGACCGCCTATGCATACTTTGTACAAACTTGCAGAGAGGAGCACAAAAAGAAGCATCCCGATGAGACGGTGATATTTGCCGAATTCTCCCGAAAGTGTGCTGAGCGATGGAAGGTAATGGCTGCCTGCGACAGAGTGAAAGTCTATTGACTTCCAAATCAATGCTAATTGGGTTTTCAATTTGTAACTTTTACAGACAATGGTCGATAAGGAGAAGAAACGCTTCCATGAAATGGCTGAAAAAGACAAGCAGAGGTACGAGCAGGAAATGCAGAACTATGTGCCGCCCAAGGGTGCAGTTGTGGGACGCGGAAAGAAAAGAAAACAGATCAAGGACCCAAATGCGCCTAAACGTTCATTGTGAGTTCGTAGCAAAATCTATACTAACATTAACATTAGCTATGATTTTAAAAATTACATTTCCGTTTTAATAACGTTATTGATTTGACAATGAGCTAATTGCATTATTCTTTTCATTGATTATAGGTCTGCGTTCTTCTGGTTTTGCAATGATGAAAGAAATAAGGTAAAGGCTCTTAATCCCGAATTCGGTGTTGGTGATATTGCCAAAGAGCTGGGCCGAAAATGGTCTGATGTCGATCCCGAGGTCAAGCAAAAGTACGAGTCGATGGCAGAGCGGGATAAGGCACGATATGAAAGGGTAAGTAGACAACTTAATCAAATTGTTTAAATATGCCTGTATATTAATGTGGAAACATTTTACAAAACTATAGGAAATGACCGAGTACAAGACAAGCGGGAAAATTGCCATGTCAGCACCCTCGATGCAAGCGTCACTGCAGGCGCAGGCACAAGCTGTGCAGAAAGCCGCGTTATTAGCAGCAGCTGCCCAACAACAGCACCAGCAGCTGGATGAGCAACATGATGACGATGACGGCGACGGTGATGATGATGAGAATCAATAGGTTTAGCAGTAAAATAATACTCTTCACTATTTATAACCTATCGTTGGTCATCACGAACAAGGAATCATAATATCGTTGGTTGATCTATTATCAGGTTGACTAATGTGTGTTGAATATAGATATATATATATATATATACACAAGTATATATGAATAAATATATGTATATATATCTATATAGATATATATATATACGCGTATATATAATTAATTATAATATTAATTTTTTTTTTTAAATAATAAGTAATCAAATTTCCATGAATTACTGAAGGAGAAAATCACAAAGAAACCTTTTATAAGTTTTATTTTAAGAATACTATAATAATAATAAGTATATGGTTAGATTAAAATGACATTCATCTGTCGGCAAATCTTATTTTTGTGCTTCAATCATAAGTTTCTCCTAAAACATTAAGAAAACGAATTATTTTATAAATTGAAGAGATCCACACATCATGTCATTCTCAGCATAACAACAACAACATCAAGAACAACGTTACCACTCTTAACATACAAAACATATGTGTATATACATACATACATATTACGTATATTGGTACATATTTCCCATTTATTAAAGTTAGATGATTCACCAATAATGAAACCTAAATAACGATGCGTTTACTCATTTGAGTTGAAAACTACTCAATTGAAACGTGATAATTTCAAATACTTAACTCAGTGGCGGGTGATATCTCTCTACATAATTATGTATATATATAAACACATGCATACAGACATACAGACAACACGCACGCATACACTTACACATAGAAATACATACAATATATATACATAATTTAAATATGTATTTATCATATTATTTCAAAATACGAATACGAAAAATAATACTAAATTATCGCAATGGATATAATGTCAGCATTTAAACAAAAACAAAACCTTTTAACAATATCATAAAAGTAAATGAAATATACAAATTATATATATTCTCATCGGACCCATCGGAACATAATATTTAAATTCCTCAATCTGCGGAATTTCCCTTATTTTTTTTATTAATACAATTTTTTTTTGTATTATAATTGATGCAATTTTTTTTTGGTAGGAATTCTTTTATATAAATTAAATAGCTTTTGGCATTTAATTTGTGTTGTTTTCTCTGTGTAAATACATATACCCAAAACGGATGTTAGATCGATGCGATAGTTCGGGTAGTCGGTGCATGATGAACCTATTAGAATACAGATCCCCAGATGTATTATGAATATGATAATGTATGTTTAGGCTGTTAAATGATATTCGAGTATGCACTATATAAAAATCAAAATGAAAAAAAGACAAAAAAAGGGAAAAGAAAAGATAACAACAAAAACAATAACGGACATTGACACACGCCTGTGGTCTTGGCCATGTACATACATTTTGAAGTATTATTAAAATCATTAACTTATTATAATAAGCTGATTCTGAGCGATTCTTCAGTAACGAGATGTATACTAGGAAAGTATTGCCGGTGCTTGAGAGAGGATGAGGGTGCGGATTAATTGATCCTTTTGAGCAGGCCACATAACTCAGTGAGACACACACATACACACTCAAACTTACATATATGTATGTATATATATGTATATACGATAGAGTAAATCATGCTTTTTTGATATTGTGAGAAACCAAGCTAAGCTCTTGATGAAGGCTTCGATATGTACATACATCTATACAGTATAATACGCTTAGCTGCTTATCCCCGATAGACACGTGGATCAATTAAAATGGGTGCATCATATTTTTGGTAGTCTGCATAAGATCACAATAAATATTTTGTTAGCTGCAGTTTAATTGCATCTTAAATCTGCGCAAAGTACTCGAAGCAGCTAAGTAAATTATTCAGTATATGCATATATATAGGGCAGGATTTGGCGACATATATATATATATATATATATATAAAGAGACTTCCTATTACCATATAAACTATTGGGTACATAGATAGAATATGGCGTGACACACATACGATAGAGAAAGTGATGAAGAAGAGGAGGGCGGGGTGATTAACATCATATGCATATTCATGTGCGGCATTTTAAGGTCGCTGCTTTATTAACAAATACAGTACACCTGATGATGGTCACGTTATATACCTCAAATGTATGTACAGATATTATTTTCATATTTTTTTGTAATTTTTTTTGTTTTGCCAGAGAACAACTCGCCACCGAGATGATATTCATAGAAGTGTAGATTATAACATATATATTTTTAGTTCTCTATCACAGTAACTTCTCAAATTAATTTACTATGACACAAAAAAAAAAAAAAACAAAAAAGAAATTCCAGTTCCCTGTGCTTGTTATAAGAAAAGTAAACTAATACAAATAAACTTTTAGAAAAGTGAACATTTGTTTTTGGTGTGTATTCGAAATGTGCGAGTAAGTTTTGAAAGTGGCATTATCATACATACAACCATACAATATATACGTTTTTTTAAGCTTTTCCAAACTCCTTTCTATAATTACCAATTTGACAAAAAAGAAGAAAGCAAAAAAAAAAAAATGAAAACAAATCGAAAATGATCAAAAACATAAAAAGAATCGTAAGAAAAACAACTTTTTACAAGGATTACATATTGTTTATATGAAAGTGTGAAGAACATTAGCAATACTATGGTAGCTACTAAGGTAATTTTTTTTATTTCATTTTTTTTCTATGAATTTACACAATCCTGTAAAAATAGTTGAAAATAAATATAATTTAGCTAGATGTACGCTTATGAAGGCAAATTTCTATAAAGTTCGATATAATTGTTTTGCGTCCATTTCAGAAAGTATTATTTATAATTTTCCTATGCTCACATCAGAGAGAATAATTACTTACATACATATATATTTTCGGCGTCGTCTATCTATGATTCGGCCTGTTCTGAGTTCCAAACCAAATCATATAGCAGGCGCAGGGGTTGGCCAGGAACAAGATATTACACTTGTTCATACCAAAATAATTGGATTTAAAAATTAAACTTGTTATTGGTAAAATTAAATATTATAATAAAAACTACACTATCGGTCGTCAAAAAGATTGATACAAAAAAAAAAACAAACCGCAAAAGCATTTTACCAGTTTTACTGATAGATAGATGAACATATAATATATATATACAGTAGTATCTCGATTCTTGCACGTAATGAAAACCAGGTTCGGTGCACGTTTCGAGGTTGTTGCAGGAACCGTGTTATTATTTTCCATACAATTTTACGTACATACATTTAATATTTCAATTCAAAAAAATTAAGTACACATTTGTTTTGTGCAAACTTGCTTTTTCAGCACCACACTGCTTTTGAGTCTCTGGAGTACAGAGTACGTAATTGAAAAAATGGCTTTGTTGCAAGAATCGAGGTGTGCAAGTATCAAGCATGTGCAAGAATCGAGATACTACTGTATATATTTATATATATATATCTGGGTATAAAGAAAATAGCTCAATAAATAAGTTATAAGGATGCATTACATACAAAACACACTTATTGATGCTATAAAACCCCAATACTGTGCATGAGTGCTTTGAATCAATATGTATTTCGAATTTAAGAGCTAAGTAAATAAGGTACAGTGGACTCCCTCGTAATACTTGAAATGCGTCCCAAATTCGAACTTGCCAAATCACAACATCAATTTGGCCTCTGATGCCGAGTCAACGGGGCCATGAATTTCTAAAACCCTATTCAAAAGGTCTTCAAACCAAGCAAGGTAAGTAAGTCCTCGGAAAAGTTTTTCAGGCATGAGTTGTTGCCTTACAATTGGACTTGTTATCTATGTACATACAAAGAACCAATCATTTTCACGTACTGGGTGACCTCATGTGCTTCACCCATAAAGAACATCCTCTTACTCTTACTTAGGTCACCGTTCGTTCAATGGGTGAAAAGGGAACCAGTTGACAGCATAGCACAAATTCCTATTCCAACCATTCCGATAGCAATGTTATCGACTTGCAAATTTCGGGAACATGCGAATCAGACAAAAAACGGTTTGTGTTGTGTGTTTCTTTATTAGATATACGGATTAACAATGTTATTACATGATACTGCCTGGTACAGTAGATTTTAGTGTTTTGTTCTTTTATTTATAGAATTGTTACTTTTTGAAGCTATTGTTTTTATTTTTCTTGTCTTTTTTTGTGGCTTACTTAATGCTAAACTACTGGGGGATAAATGAACTGAGTTGCTAAATTTTTCATTGTGCGTTTCGCGAGTATGCACCAGAGTTTTATCAGATGAATATGAATTATCTGTAGTAGTATCATGTATTATAGGTGTTAATCCGCGCCGATGAAAAAAATGCATCTGCAGGAAATGAAAAAAATCTTACGATTAATTACTATCAATATAAAGGCGACGTTTACTCACCACCATCGCCAAATTATCAAAAAATAAATAAACTATTTTAAAAGACTTATTCTAGAGCGGGCTTAGTTGGTGTTTTTAGCGCAACTCTAATTCCAGAGTTCGCCGCTGCAGATTTCGAGTACCATCTTCTTCCGAAAGTACTCCATGTTCTCTTGTGAGAAGCTTAGGGGCTGGTCACGCGTAATGTACTCGGCAAACATACAGCTAAAGACACCGCAATCGCTGCCATTGGTCTGCTGTGGTACATTTTGCATACTTTCGATTTTAAAATCGCTGGTATCGAACGGCACTTTGAGTTTGTCCATCGACTCGTCGCGCAAATATGCCTCCAAGGCGTTCAACACCATCTGATTGGGCTTGCCCATTGAATCATAGTAACGAATGGTTTTATTCTTTATATGAATAATAGCCATGCACCAATGGACACCACCAACGTGCACTGGCACTGGAATAATATCCATGCTGAAAAGATCGACCTTGCGTGTCCAACGTCTCACGGCCGTGTGACCGCCCTCTAGCAGGCGTGGTATAAAGAACGTGTTCATAGCATAAACTCTCGGCAATTTACCCTTCTTCGTTTCAGAGCGATCGGTGAGTAAATTCATATAGAAATTTATAATCTCATCGTTTAGCCAGCAGCTGCCAGTAAGAGTGTTAATGTCACTGCGTTTTATGCTTAGGCTGAATTTTGTGATGAGCACCTAAACATTGAATAGAGAGGGAGAGAGAAAGAGAGAGAGAGAAAGAAAGAAAGAAAGAGAGAGACAAATTGATGACCAAAACTATATGTGAATTCTTTTGTTTTAAACATTTACCATTTGGGACTGTCCGTAGATAAGCTCTTTGTATCGCTGTTGATGCTCATCAGTAAATGGTATAATTTTAGGCCCGCTTTCCTCTTCCGAAGGAAATTTCTCCAATAGGGTTTTGCAGATAAAACGACGATTTGATAATGCCTCGCGAACATTCTGCTCATAGGCACTGCGCTCCTCAGTGGCTTTCAAAGCTCTGTTGCGATATTTATCACATTAGCTGAGTATTTAACAAATTAAGAGATTCTACTTACTCCTGCGTTAAGATTTGCTTATCACTGTTTGCCTGCTGATGCTTGCGAAACGATCTTTCAGTAAAGTTCTTCTTAAAAAGATCGGAATAGTAGATGCAAGTGCGATGGCGCTGCTGTAAAGCCTTGGTTAACGGTGAAGAATTCACATTTGGTGAAAGCGGCAAAACCATCGAGCTGTTGTAAAAAGATTATTATAATAGTTTCTATAAGTTAGCAGAATAATTCAGGTCAACTCACTTATTAGTGGTATTTATGCTCTGATCATCAAATTGACTTGATAATTCAATTGGTTTGTCGTTGTCCTCTTTGTTTGCAGATTTGGTGCTATCAATTCGATAGTATTTAAGTTCTGATGGCCTTTTTATCATAGATGGCTGTTGTTGACCATATTTCAATTTTGTTTTACTCTCTAACAGCTTGGAGTACTCAGATCGATGAAGTGTATAGGATGGAATTCGGTCTGGTTTGCTCTTCATAAGCCCGCGCAACCAATCATCAGCATTGCTGTTGATCCGTTGTAGACGCGGTGGAGTTGGAGGCTTTTCATTCTCCCGCGAAATGCCAGAGCGGCGGGGTACTGCACAAGCACTGTCGTGCAAGGTCATGTTGTTGATTAGATTAATGTATTGATTGTGTTCGTTGCGTTCATCCTCCAAGACCAACACGTTGTCTTTGCTAACGCTCGAATCATACATGTTACTAGTATGTCCATTCAAACGCGCATCCGATGAGGACAGGCTGTTGGATGGACTTGGAAAGTGCAGATCAGATGGAAAACCATTTGTGCCGCAACGTAGAGCATCTGAGTACATTAAATTCGGCCGCGTGGCGGATGGAAAACCATTGGTGCCGCAACGTAGAGCATCTGAGTACAGTAAATTCGGCCGTGTGGCGGATGAGGTGTGTACAAACTCTGATCGTGGCATTGTTGGCACGTCTACAACGAGGCGATCTGAGAACGCTTGATAGATATTGCTCTCATTATTCTGCTGGTCCTCAGAGTCGGATAAATCGATCGCACTGGTTTGTGTATTGCGAACATGCGCCCGTCTCGTTTGCGGAGCGTTAAATATGGAGAGACGTTTCAGTGTTTGGCATGTTAAGTTATTGCTATTATTGTCCTGATCTTTGCGCTGCTTGGATTCTGCCATATGGCTGAAGTCATCAGCTAGAAATAATTTTAAATTTCATTAACAATTTAATTTTGTATTTCAACTCGGAACAATTTATATATACATACAATACATATAAACAAATGGAATTTCGATGAACTTACCGTCATTCGGCATGAACTTCGGAAATGTGTTATCAACTCTTCGATATTTAATCATAGGCTCTGCAGGATCCACGCGATCACTAGATGACAGCATGGGTTAATAAATATTTGTAATTGATCAATTTATTTGCATTGCATTACCTATGCTTCCGTTTCTTATTAAAGTCATCGCCCGCAGTATTATTAGATTGCTCCTTGGGTCGACTTCGTCCGCCCTTCTGAAACCATTGACGAATTATGTTAAACAGATCAAGGCCCATCGGATCGTGGTTTGGGGTTTGTGTGTGCGTAACACTTTCGAATTTGGATGATAAACTAAGTATTCTTTGATCGATTTCGAGTATCAGTTTAGCCGCATCGGATGCTAAGGAAATTTCGCCAGTTTCACTTAACAAATAATCACGCACATCACTTAATTTATGCTGCAGCAGCAGAACGCCCCATAGATCATTCAGTTGATGATTTTCTAAGGTGTCGATAATGAAGTCCAAGGCACGTTGTATGACTGCCAGACGTCGATCCGGTAATTGTTCTGCTGCCGCTGTTCCCAAATGAATATCGTTGTTCTGCTTCTGGTCCAGTTCAGTCTTCAGTTGTGACAATCCCTTTTGTATTTTATTTATGCGCGAATTGTGTTTTGTATCGTTAAGGAACTGCTGGAAGTCGGTTGGATAAGGGCCGTTACCATTTGTCACATTAACAGATTCTTGGTACAATATCAGCCCATCTCCATTCAGAGTTACCCTCTGCTCAGGATTCCAGTTGGCTCCGGTGGCCGCCACAGTTGCTCGACTGGGCAGTATATTGGCAGCTAATTGCACACTGCGTACAGTGTGCTTAACCTGAGCAAATTGCAACTGCAATAAAAACACAACAAATTTTAATTGGCATCCGTCATCTAAAGCATCTGAACATGGCCGTCAATTTGTTGTCTGCGTCTCTGCTTATGCTCAACTGTAAAAATTGCGCGCCGCTTTTGTAGACCAGGTATCACAACACATTGACAGCATATCATCAAAAACCGTCCAAACTGCGTAATTGTTTGTTGCCGTTCCTTGGCAGATAAGTAAATAAACAAAGAATATTTGATTTTGCCACGCGCACTTTATAATTTAATTTTGTACAAATTTGCGGCCTAACTCAATTTAATGCCGGCCGACGCTATCCTGACATTGATATTTTCAAGTTGCCATACAATCACAAGCCAGATGTGTTAATTCTGTGTATGCACGTAATTACTTCCCTGTAGATGCAAACACTTACCGGTTATTTTATACCAATGATTGAACAGAATATTACAAATTGTGAAATTTTGCAGCAAAACTTGCTCGCAAAGAATTAAGCGTGCAACTGTGTGACCGAAAGTTCAAATTTCAAAATATACTTGTTAACTTCAAAAAATTTTTCGGATTATACATTCCATAATTATAAGTTTTGGATTAACATTATTAGATAAGGCACAAAAGGCGCAAGTTTTGGAATAGCTTAATTAAATATTTTTTTTCTTAAATTTTGACAATTAAAATTTTATTTTCATTCGAATGTCATTTTAAATCTCGAAAAATACCAACAGAGCACCTTCGGCATTTTGCAGTATTAAAATACCAAAATGAAGATATTATGGTAGTATTTTGATAAATTTTGAAAAGCCGAAATATAATCGATGGCCTTAAGATGGTTCGACTAATCGAGTATCAATAACAGTGTGACCTTTTCTAGTACAAATATTTGAATCTACCGCTTAAAATTGGAAATTGGAAACAATTTAAAGCAACGGAATATGGAACATTACAGTGAATGTATTTATTATTTAAAAATTCTGAAGACTAAACTGAATAGTCATTATTAATCTTTGCTTTGGCAACAGAAAAATAAGAAATTCCACAGCAATGTTGTGGCGCCATACAAGGCACCGGCTAAACCTACGGTTGCCTGAAAAGAATAGTGCACAACGACCCAATGTGCGAGGGCGCCCCAGATGAGTATCAGTAGGCCATTGGTAAAGTGGACAGGACGACAAATGGCCGTCCAATTGGCGCGCGTCATGCCCAATTGAAAGACCATCTCCTGTAGAAAGGCGGTAACCACCTGGCCGAAGCCCAAGAGCACAGCCGAAACGCTCAGCAGCAGCTTAGATGTGGAAAAGCTAATAACTAATAAGAGCGGGGGATTGTGTTCGTGAGCATTGAGCAGTTGTACATGTGATGGAAATGCTTACAAATGAGCGCCAGACACTTGCAGATGCTGCCCAATGTGTACCATTGTAGTTTGCGCTTGTAAAGGCTGGAGCCAAAGCGCGGCGTCATCAGCGAGAAGCACATCCATGGAAATGCCAGCAGCGAGAAGAGGAATGGTATCTCTGCGTTCTTCAGGGCATGATGGCTAACAGCCAGTCCAGGCAGCACAGTCAGGCACATCACATAACTGAAGATATCTGCCGAGATCAGCAGCGTCGTGGCATACAGCTGTGGCACAAGTAGCGCATGTTGCAACGGCATCGCGATCTTGTCCAGCAGATTCCACCACAAATGCGAAGTAACCGCCAGTGACATGCGACGTATGCGATGCTAGAAAACGTAACAAAACAGGGTTAATTAAATATTTGTATTTTCAGGTGTGCTATATAGATGACTTACCAGATTCGCATATGTCTCTGGCAGCGGAGAGGAGCTGCCTGTGCCAGTGGGATTCAGTGAGTTTTGCGCATAGAGTCTACCATTGGAATGGGATTTGTGCAGCAATTGGGATTGCGATATGCCGTAGTTGTCAATGGTGGCATTGCTGGATCGCATGATAGAAACTGTTTCATCCTCCTCTGGTATAATTTCCATAATCTCGACACCATTGGGATTGACATAGGTGACATATGCCTCATCTGTGGCCAGCATATAACTGCTATGCGTGTCGACGACAGCAGCAGCAACAGCAACAGCTGCAACCGGTGCTGTTGCCGATGTGCTGGTCATTTCAGTGGCCGGATTGCGCCAGGACATGGCCAGCACGTCGAGGCCATCCAGTTGATCGGCAACAAAATTGGCTGCCAATGCGCCACGCAATGGCAATGCCCCAAAGCCGGTCTCTGCCTTGATGACCGATATGCGTTTGGTTTTGAATGCATCCTCACGATGCTTGGTGATGATCAGGCTTAATGGTATGAGATTGACCAGCAGTGCGGACATCAGCACTATGGACTGTGCGGTGCCGTACAAAGTGCGCAGACTGGTAAAGACGAACGATAGAAATAATTGGCAAAAGGCCTCGCCGCACAAATGTATTGTCTTGCGTACGTATTTATCCTCACGCGGACGCACTGCCTCCAGTATAACGTGTGTCTTCCACAGATACAGACTGGAGCCAATACCTTTAATGAATGCACAGATGCTGGCAAATTTGCATCAAATGATTCAAATGATTTGGCTTACCCGCAAAGAAGCCATAGAAGACAATGGCCACCGTCTGTGTGGTAGTGGTGACCACTACCCAGGCGGATGAGAAGAATATGCCGCTGATCATTAGCGATATGCAGGCAATGAGTGTGGCCAACAAAAAGATGCGACGATATTGAGTTGTCTCTCGAGCCCGACCACTGTACTCTGTGTTCAGATGCTCCATTATGGAACGGCATAGCTCACCAGTGGCCTGATAAACGATTGCTGGCCAAATGCGCAACACTAGGTCCTTGTCTGATTCCACAACGTTGCCATATAAATATGCTGGTGTGGCTAAAAATGCCTACAGGATGAAGGATGTAATGAATTTGAAAGGGCGGATACAGTGTTTGGTGATATTTACATGTATGGCAAAGCCGCAGAGCATGTACTTCTGTTGTATGTGCTTCTTGACCACACGACGTCGCTGCACTCCGGCTGTGGCCCGGGCAGCGGCACGACGCACTGGAGTGCCGGGATTAACTGCTGGAGGTATTGTCGCTGCCACCGTCGCCATTGGCATTGTCGTCATACCCGCCGTTTGTTGTTTAATTGTTTGTTTATTATTGTTGCTGCTGTTGTTGTTGTTGCTGTTGTTGTCGTTGTGATCGTTGCCGTCCTCTCTATTGGGATGATCCGAATCCAAATCCGTTTGCTCTACGCTTGGAATTTCTGTACTCTCGGTTTTGTGTGAGGCGCGTTGTCTGGCCGTTAGCATTCATCATTTACCAAACCAAAAACCCGTTTAGATAATGGCAAAAAAACAAAAAACCAAAAAAAAAAACATATTCTGTGATAATAATCGCGCTTATCACATTGAAGATATCTTTTCACATACAAACACGGCACAGACGGTTGCACCAAGTGCCACAGTACCAGTGTTTCCTCTCCCTCGCTGTGCCTCGTCAGAGTGCCAGAGTGTGTGCGTCGTCTCTGTGTGTGAGATTAACGTCAGATACACATGTAAAAAAAAAAAAAAAAAAAAAAAAAAATGAAATAAAAGTTTGACTGCTGTGACGTTCTTGGCTCTCCTGCAATTGTGGCAGTCGAGGATTATGTTTATGGCCAGACGACAGCTGATCACAATTCTGCAACTCTCTGTCTCCCTCTAAATGTAGCTAATCTACATACTCTCTTTCCCACAAATTGTGTAACAGAATTGGAATGTTTATCAAGTACTGCATGCATTAGGGTGACTCGTCAAAAGAGCTATAAAAAAAAATAAATTTATATTTCGCTAAGGAGGGGCGATAAGGTGTGATTTTCCCCGAAAACTTATTTCGTTTATGGTCAGGTTTGTGCATACTCGTATATATATTATACCATAAGAACGTTATAATCCGTTCTGATGTGCGTAATCAAATAAGAATGCGGCCTGAATTTAGCTGAAAATAGCTTAAGAAATAACAATACAAAATGTCAAAATGAGATTAGCTAGAGCATTAATGTTTAATTTATTTCAAAGACAAACACAATATCAATTGAAATCCTTCAAATGTTTTACTCTAGAAATCTTTATCCCTCTAAATTCGCAATACTTATACTCATTCTCTCTCCCTCAATTAATTAATGAATTAAAAATTTCGTTAATACATACTTGATATTTTTCTGATTTTACTTTGGCTGAGTTTTCTCCAATTTATTTATGTAATTTTCCATTTTCACATTTTCCTTTTTGGAATTTAAATAATTCTATTTTTTTGTTGTCTTGCTTTATTCCGTCTTATCAGCTGCGCATAGTTGACGTTAAATAAATAATTCATTTAATTGTAATGTAAGCATTTACTTTATCTTCAGTGTAATAAAATATTTTTCACTTTAAATGCAAATAACAAATACCATATGATGGTGTTGGTGGGGTGTGGTGTGATCTCGTTGTTTCCATATTGGTTGTGAAGCAGCTGGCACGAGGACAGTATAAACAAATAAGTTCAATTGAATTTGTTTATGTTGTTTTTATTTGTATTTGTACAATGGAAGTTATACTTCATCAAGGAAATACTTTTTTAAATTATTTATCTTTTTGTAAAATGATTGTTATTATTCATAAATCTTAAGTCCTTGACACTCTTCATTAAATCTTTTCAGTTTACTGCGTTTTTCAATCAAATTTGCTTCAGACTTGAAAACGATCAAGATTCTTTTAGTTAACTGAGAAATTGATTCATTGTCAATTTTCTCACGCTATTAGGACTTATTAAATGTATTATATTTTTTTTATTATATTTTATACAAATAATTGAAAATATTTGTGATAGAAGTGTGGCAAATCCTCACACTATGTCGTTAATAATTTTCAAGTTGAACATTGGAAAGCAGCCTCGATGTAAATATAATTGTAATAAACAAGTATCTTCTTTTCTAATTAATACATTTAAAGCAAGTCAATATATTAATAATTAATATTAATATTAATAATTATTTACTAATTATACCACTTCTAAAAGAATACACACCGAGAGTACAACAAAAATGTGTTTTATATTTGAATTTATTGGGATTTAATAATATATACATAAATATTAGGCTACTTGCTCTAATAATAAAAATATTATGATAAAAATTTGCAAGTGATGATGAAAATAATATTGAAAATATGTGAATGATTCATGCTTGTTTTTGTATCGTTTCATTCGAGAAAAATATATGTATATATACACGTAGATATATACTCGTATTCTAGATTGTGATAGATGCACGGCATATCTGGAATCGGGGCCCAGCCAAAAAGTGGCATTGCCTCATCGCCTCATCGTCGCTTGACCTCCTATCGCACTTACTTATCAACGGATTATATCTTTATACACTTCCGTTTCACATCCGTGGACAGGGCGGACTGGGACTGGGACTGGGCGTGGCAGGTGCTACGTTCGCACAGCTGATTTTATGGCTTTACAACTGTATTTTGCCAGCGAGCGTTTTATTTACACTTCTTATATACGATGGCCTGGAGATGGAGATAGAGCTCGAGATGATTTTGTTATAGATGTTGTTGTTGTTGTTGTTTGATAAGCCTGAGATTCTTGTTGAGATTCTGGTATATAATAGGGTGTGGGCAATGCCAGTAGCTCATACTACGATCGACCGAAGTTAGCCACTGGCAACACGACGATGACGATGACAACAACATCAACAACAACAGCCACAACAACAGGAACAACCAGAACCATGATGACAACCAGACGTGGCAAGTTCTCGACCGCCTCATCGGTGCTGTTGCTCTGCATGGCATTGGTAAGTGTCTACTGCCCTGGAGGATGGCAATGCTAAGGATATGGATAATCTAATTGAATAATAATAACTTGCAGCTGCTAACCAAGTCCTTGGGCATACTGGCCCTCAGTGGCGATGGTGGTGACTCTGTGCAGTTGCCTGGACAGCCAGATGCCTGGAGTGATACGACAATCATAAGCGAAGGCAGCGGCTGGGAATTGACCACAGAGAAGGAGCAATTGACAACGGCAGGTGTTGCCGAGATTGAGACGACCGTGGACAACACAGAAGTGGTCACTGATGATGGATTGGAGACCACAGCTGCACCGGTGGAGCAGGAAACAAGTGTCAGTCCCAATGAACCCGAGCAGGTTCCAACTGTCAGTCCCAATGAACCGGAGCAGGAAACAACTGCCAATCCCAATGAACCCGAACAGGAAACATCAGCCAGCCCCAACGCACCCGAGCAGGAAACATCTGCCAGTCCAAATGCACCCGAGCCGGAAACCTCAGCCAGCCCCAATGCACCAGAGACCAATGCACCGGAGACCACTGTCAGTCCCAGCGCGCCCGAGCAGGAGACTAGCGCTAAGCCAACTGAGCAACCAGCTCCATCCAGCCCTAGCCAGGAGACCACCACCGCAGCTAGCGAGGATCAGCCCATCACCACCACACCTGAGATCATTACCACCATTGCGCCCACTCCGTCAGCACCGCCACCATTCGTGTGCCCAGCTGCTGGCGTCTATCCACACAACAGCGGCGACTGCCAGCGTTTCCACAAATGCCTGCTGGATTACACCACTGGTGAGCTGTTGGCCTTCGAGATGGCCTGTCCCCCATTGAGCGCCTTCTCGCCCAGCTATGGCCGCTGTATGCGCGATGTGTCCAGCTGCACGGATGATGGTTTCACTTGTCTGATGCCTGGCTCTTTTATGGGTAGCGATGATAGCTTCTATTACAATTGTGTGCCCAATGGACAGGCCGGTTATCACAAGTACATTGTACGCTGTCCGGCCGGTACTCGCTTCGAGCCATTGGTGAACCGTTGCTGGCGCTACGATTGGACACAATACTGGCCCGGACAGCCATCGGTGGAGTCCAGCGATTTGGCCGAGATCAAGCGTGAACAGAAACAGCTCAAGGCCGAGGAAAAATTGCGTTTGAAGGCCGAGAAGAACAAGGAGAAGGAGGCACGAAAGCAGGCCAAATTGGAGGAGAAACTGGCCAAGAAGGCGGCCAAGGAGCAGGCCAAAAAGGAGGCCAAGGCCAATAAGCCGCTGTCTGTGGAGAGTGTCGAGTCTGTGGAACAGGCTAGCTTTGGATTCTAATCGCCAACATACCCAAAACACACACACAAACAGAAACAACAATAACCATAATCTATGCTCGTGTATTGCCTAGTCTCAATTTAGTTAATGTATCTCCTATTTGGTTTTGTACTTGGTTTTTTTTTGCATGAATAAAGACAAGAGTTCTTTAAAATAGACGCGCGTTTGAGTACAGTGATAACTCACTGGGGAAGAACACTGTTTTCCGAATTGTTGTTCGGTGTTCCGAATGTTGAAATAAAAACATCATGGATAGTAATCGACTTATTATACTCGTATTATTAGTTGAGAATTCGATTGTCTTTTAACGACACACATTTTGTTTGCTTAAAAATCTGTATTAATTCGTCTAATTTAGTAAGCATTAAAATGTTAGGGATGTACTACATGTTTTCAATATTTTAATATGTATTAAGGTGAAAGTTTATTATTTTTATTTTATTATTATTTATTTTTATTTATTATTAAAGCAATTGAATCAAGAAAAAACAATATAAGTGTTCGGCTTAGTAAGGTTTCACTGTACCCGTTTGGGCCGTGCCAGTTTATCAGCTAATCGAAAATTGACAATCTTCACAACGATGGTCAGCTAGCAAATGGAACTGGCTATAAAAGAACCGAGTCAACTGCCCATCCAGTTAGTCTATCGATACGAATACCGGAGTTGTAAGCGACATCACAATTAACATCACCTCTACCAAATTTTACCACAATCCCTCGAGAGATGTTTAATATTCAATTGGCCCTTGGCGGCACCTTCCTGCTGCTGCTTCTTGGCACTGTCCACGCCGACGACACGCATCCCTGCAGCCATGCGGACTTTATTGAGAACTCGGATAATCCGCAGAAGTATTATGGATGTGTGCCCAATGCCAATGGGGGCTACTCCTTGAGATCTATGCGCTGCCAGGATGAGCAGGTCTTTGACTCCCAACTAGCGCGTTGTGTGTTGAAGTTGCAAGACATTGAAGCCCTTGATGGCGGCGACATTGAGAACCCAACCATTCCGCCGGACAACCTTGATGAGAGCACTACTACAGTTGCTCCTACTCCAGCACCTACAGCTGCTCCTACAGCTGCTCCTACTGGAGCACCTACAGGAGCACCTACAGGAGCACCTACAGGAGCACCAACAGGAGCACCTACAGGAGCACCTACAGGAGCACCTACAGGAGCACCTACAGGAGCACCAACAGGAGCACCTACAGGAGCACCTACAGGAGCACCTACAGGAGCACCAACTGGAGCACCTACAGGAGCACCAACTGGAGCTCCCACAGGAGCACCTACTGGAGCACCTACAGGAGCACCAACTCCAGCTCCCACAGGCGCACCAACAGGTGCACCAACAGGAGCACCTACAGCAGCTCCAACTTCAGCACCCACTGGAGCTCCCACAGGAGCACCGACAGGAGCACCTACTGGAGCGCCCACTGGAGCTCCTACTGGAGTTCCCACTGGGGCTCCCACAGCAGCACCTACTGGAGCACCTACAGCAGCACCAACTTCAGCACCCACTGGAGCTCCCACTGGAGCTCCCACAGGAGCACCAACAGCAGCACCAACTTCAGCACCCACTGGAGCTCCCACAGGAGTACCGACAGGAGCACCTACTGGAGCTCCCACAGGAGCTCCCACAGGAGCACCGACAGGAGCACCCACTGGAGCACCTATAACTCCAGCACCCACAGGACCCACAGGACCCACTGAGGCACCAGAACAGAATGATTGTGTCACAAAGGGAGCTATGCCCTATATCGGAAACTGCAAGAAATATATAGAGTGCTACGATACGCCCAAAGATGAAGTGCTGCCCATAGTACTGAATTGCCCAGACGGTATGCAGTTCAATCCATGGCTGAAGTACTGCATAAGGGATTATGATTGCAATACAAATTAAGAGGCATCCAAAAGAGCAGCAATAGTGAAGAGAGCTGAAGAGATAGAGTGAGAGAAGAGAGTGTGAAAGAGAGAGAGAGAGAAATAACGAACATGTACAAGAAAACAATACATAATTCATTTTATGGAAATGTTTTTCGTTTTATTTTTTTTTTTGTTTTTTTTTTTGCTGAATAAATAAATTTTAGTTTAATTGATATAAACGTATCAAGTTTTAATTGAAAATTGAAAATATTTAACGATTTTGATAAGACAGTGATTTCATTTCCGATTTTGTTAAAACAATTTGAAGTACTGTCTTAACTATCTTATCAAAACGGTACTTCAATTCTTACCCCAATTTAAAAGTTTAATTAGACATCCGAAAATGGCAAAAGTCGTGCAGATATTACCAACTGAACTACACAGCAATAGCACGTGGTGCATGGAGCAATCTGGTAGCCGTGGCAACATGCCTTTATGGCGCATAATACTGCCTCTAAATCTCCCGACTGTTTATGGCTAACGCTGCTTATCTGAACGATAATGGGCAGCGTAGAGTGAGAGAGAAGGAGAAAGACAGAGAGAGAAAGGAAGAATTGTGTATTAAGTCACAAACTCAGATCTACACAAGAATTAGAATTTGAGGCTGCCTTGGAGCTAGACTAGCCTTTAGTTCATTTATTTAATTATTATTTCAGTTAAAAATAATTTAGAACTATGCTTAAAGCAGTTGAAACACAAAGAAACATATAAGATTGAACAATTTATAATGAGAAATGTATAAAATAAATATCTGAAAAGTGATTGTAATATTATATATATAATTAAAAAAGCTCATCAATATAGAACATCAATAAAGTTTAAGTCTCTGCATTTGCAACTTAAATTAAATTAATTAAAGACGTCTGTCTATTTGAATTATACTTTTTTTCATGAATGAGAAATCACAAAGAAATGCATTCTGGCGAATTAACTTACTTAAAACATTATCTTATCTAATATTTGCCAAATAACGATTATGCAGAAGAACTTAAGTTGAGCTGTTGCAGTTGAATAGATGTAGAAAATACGCCTTGACTGAGGTGATTAATTAAGTGGGAATGAGGGGGCAATGTGTGCGATAAATATAGCAAGTAAATGACACGGTGGCCACAACTCAATGAATTCTCAAATGAGTGAAAGTGTCGCAGTGTAGTGCGACAATTGCATAAGGCCAGCAGAGGGGGGGAGGCAGGAAAGGTGGACCAGGCCAGGCCAGACCAGGCGGGAATCGTCGCTTGGTTGGACAATTGCGCATGCGCGTAACTCGTTAAAAATTATATTTCAACGCTGGCTAACAATTACGAGTAAAGAGCAGATCGCTTCAAATGCACTGGCACTGGCCCAAATGGACGCAGTCCAGGCACGTACATATCCAAGTATATATGTAGAGATCTAAGCGTACTGCTGATGATGTGATAAGCATTAGAGAAGCACACCAAATGAAATGAGACGAGCTGCACGTATCAAGAGACGAGAGATGCAAAGAGAGAGAGAGAGAGAGACTGTTGCCATTTGGCCCTAAACGATCATATACGTGTACAACTCGGTATCTTCAAGTATCTCTAACTGTAGCTAACAGTGTTCAGTTTTGTTCCTCACTTTCTTCTGGCACACACAGGTGTGTTGCATAGCTGACCCAGCAAACAGGCGGCTAAACAAATCATCAAACATTTCGTGCGAACATTTTGGGGACAGCACTGCGCCCAAGTCACAACCCCAGCTCCAGCTGATGGGAGGGGAGTGGGGGACCAGCTGAGATAAATGGGCAGATACAATTGTATCTTTATTTTTAAACTGAACTGGCAACTGGCAGCTGGCAACAGTCGCACTTGTTATGTAATTTGCGCATTTACACGTTGTTTTCATCTTGTTGCTGAAACATCAAATAATTTGAGAGAAATATGCCAGCCCAAGATCACCATTTAAATGTTGTACAATTATACGACCTTTTCGGCCAAATGGGACAACAATTGCGTTGCTTTGTTCAACAGCCAAAGACAAAAAGAAACCAGCTCTATTACGACTCTCTGTTTCGACTTGGTAATCTCTAATTAGTGCACAGCTTGGACAAACGCAATACGCATTGAACTAAACAGATCATGAAAGTGTTGGTTAAAAACCACATGAAATTATCTAATAAATCTCAAGAGACATTACATTACAGTACATTAAGATGCTGGCAATTTCATTGGAGTTAACAGAAATTCTTCGATTTAAAATGCTAATTATCTAATAGTTGACAGTAGGTATCTGCAAGTCTTCTTAACAGAGGCAAATGTAGTATTGGAAAAGTTAAACAAAAATAAAGAAAACTATCCGACTATAGTTTAACACTAAAACGAAAAATCGATGGGGGAAAGTATTAAATATATATTTATCAGCATATTTATAACAAAAAATTGTATAATAGTTTACTGTAAATATCAATAACAGGCGGAAGGAGACATCTCTGAGCCCATACAGTATTTCTATTATTGATCAACAAACACAGCAGTAATAATAAAATTGTTAGAGAAAATTGGCAAGAACTGGATCTTTTTTTTTTGAAGGATAATTCATAATAACAAGATTTGTATTTATTAATTTCTTTATTGTTTATTCATAGAAAATTGTTTAACCAAAGTTTAGTTTAGATAGTTTTTCATGGAAATGTCTAAGCCAATTTTTCGAGACTAGTTACAAGTGCTGGATTCTAAGACGACCCCATATTTATCTGATTTCCCGATATGGCCTAGTTATAGCCTAATCTGGAAAGGCTACAGTCTTGTTTTAATTGGTTGCCACAATGAAGCTCTCTTAACTTTCTTACTTTACTTAACTTACTTTCTACTTTTTCTACTTTGAGATAACCAAATGTTCGGATTACAAAATAATGATAAAATTAATGGAATTAAATTATAATAATTTAAATAAATTAATATTGTATTCAACTATTCTAAATTATAATTATTTAAATGAATTAATATTTATACTATTTACAATTTTTTTTACATTTTTTATTTGTTTTTTAAAATTTCTTGATCTATGTACAATATTTGATAAATATATAAGACAGATCATAATTGCTGAAGTCAAACAAATTGGTTTTAATTGTACAATAAATTAACAAACAGAGTTTTTATTAATAAAATGAACAAATTTAAATATTCTATAACATGTTTGCACTTTATGCTGTGCATAAAATAACATTTTATCATATAATATAATATCATGTCATGTTAAAGTAACTGAAAAGGCACATTGCATGAATTGTATGTTTAGTGTCTGATTGTAACCAAAATGTGTGTAATAATTAGACATACTACTATATTATATATTCATTTGCAACATTACGATGTAAAAGACTAAAATATATATGGGTATATATTTTATGGGTAGCAGATATCTAATTAAAATACTCGTACTAATAAAATTAAGTAAACTGCTCAACTATTCTAATCTTTCGAATATAAAATCAAATTCATTGAAAAGGAAATCTATTTTAAAATTTCGACATACAAAAAAAATATAAATAATGATTTCAAAACAATTGGAGTTCGGCAATTTTGAAACTGCAATCAGTGTTGAAAATGAGCTCACGTTGTTTGTATCGTAAGGATGTCGGTGTCTCAATTGTGGCTTTAATCTCATCAGCATCTGCATTTCAATATCAATTTTAGGAGGCAGAGTCTCAGTCTCAGGCTTAGTTTGTTGTCACAGATATTTGCAACATTTTGCATGTTGCCTTTGAGCAAAAGCCGCCCGCGAGCTCTCACGTACATATTTGCTAGACAAACAAGACGAGGCAACAACAAAAGCGACTCCCTCTGCTGCTGCCCTGACTCTCGCTCTCTCTATCTGTGTTTGCCTACACTCACTCTCTCTCCTCTCTCTGTCTTTCACTCTCGGTGACGTCGCAACGTTGTCGTTTTTGCCGCTTTACCTGCCGCATTTTCCATGCGCGCGACTCAGTTTGTGGGCGCCTGCGCGCATGTGCAGTTTGTTTTTGGTCTTCGACAGCTTCTTCGCTATCGGTTGATTAACGAGATTAAACAACAAATAAAAACGAGATCCAGTGGAGATACCTTACTTATATAGTGGATGAGATCTAGATCCGTCGAGAGCTGAACGTGTCGCTAAAGTGCCGCCAATAAAAGTGAAAATAAAATCAAGTGCGCAAATTTCAAAAAAATAAAAAATAAAAATAAATAAAATTGTTCGATTTTTTTTCAACATTTTTTTTTTCAAGTGTGTATCGTAAATATTTATTTAACGTGTGATTTGAAAATTACAAAGAATTCACAAGAATATTGCCTGCCAGGATTCATCCATCAATAATAGTAAAATCAACAGGCCAAGATCGCGAAGGTAAACGCAAAAGGTGAAGACACAAAAAGGTTTGAAGGAGGCAACAGTTGGGCACGAAGGCAAACGACTCGCACTTCAGACTTTTCCTGGGAAATTTTTCTTGTATGCATTTACTGTGCAAAAGACTGTGAAAATGGTAAGTGTGGAAAATTGTAATTCAAGCCAAAAACAAAACAAAAATACAAAAGCAAATACAAACACAAACACAAAGCCAAATAAAAACAAAACGACGCACATTTTTACCAAGAATTTTCACATCTCGCAGCCAAAGGCGCAAGTTTATGAGTTTTCTTTCTAGGGCTAGGTCAGGTTTCCACATGCCACGACTCGGCAGAATGTCAAGGGGCTTCAAAATGGCCATTCGAGTTTTGTGCCTTATGGTCGTCTCTTTGCTCTAATCACTTTCCACTTTCTTAACGTTAAATTGTTTCTCTTGAAGCACTTGCTGAAGGGCAGAGAAACATTGCGAATTGTTTCATTGTTGTTTTCAGCAGCCACCATTTGAATATTTAAGAATGATTTAGGAAATGAGTTGAGCAATTTAAAGACTATAATTGTTGTAATTAGAATGATATAAATCATAATAATATTTTATATAGAATTGTTCACATTGTTTATAAATATGCATTTTCATAAACTGAAATATATTGTTAATCTATTGTGAAGTTTGTTTCTGCAAATAATTATTGTAATATTTGCTAAGTAGTATGTCGATACACATCGTTGGCATTTTCATTAATTTATAGACATATTTATATAGTCGTCTTATAGGATATTTTTATTTAATTGTATGTCTTAAATGGTCCAAGACCTATTAGTTGATTATGCTCTACTGTGGTATTCTTAATTTGTTGTTAACTAAGAAAATTATAATAATAATGTATTTATTTGAATCCCTAAATAACACTCTGCTTTTTTAAGGTAAGCAGCAGAGTTTTTTTTAGAGAAGGCCAGACCTTTTGAACTGCTTAGCTGGTTAGCTTAATGGTAGTGGGCCAGTTGTTGCACATAGTAGCCAACAATTGCAATTATGTTGTTGTTGTTGCTGTTGCGATGATGACAACGCAAAAGTGGAGTTAATAAAAGGGTAAAACGATGTTGGCTAAAACTGCAACCACTTTTGCGCTTCCCAATGCATTAGCCATGAATTTTGTAATTAAATGAATTATCACATCAACACGTTCATGCGTCGTCTGCTGCGTTTTCTCTGTCTCTCTCTCTCTCTCTCTCTCTCTCTCTCTCTCTCTCTCTCTCTCTCTCTTGTCGTCTCTGTCTCCTGTGCAAATCCATACTCCTGTGTGTTAAGCCTATGAAGAAAAACCCATGACAATGATGTCGACGTCGACATCGTTGACAGCCGGCGAGCGTCAGTCAATTAAAGTGCCATCATCAAGCGATTATATAATTGTGGCCCGTGCGCATCTTTGGACGCATTAAGCAGTCAATGACACTACACACATACGCACACGCACACACACACACACACACACACACATTGGTCACTCCTGAAATGCCATTTGGTTTAATGAAATGCACTGCAACAATTACACAATACAATTTGGCTGGTTTTAACTAATCCGCTCACATCCCCAACCTCTTTTTGTAAACCTTCCCTCCCCTCCCCTCCCCTCCCCTCACACACCAACAGGTGCTACAATTACGTGTCTGGTATTAACCATTATCCATCATATGGCCTGATCGGTGATACATGTATGTTATGCATGTCGCGTTATAGCCACAATTTGTGGCGTACTATACAGTGTGCCTCTTGGCCATGTCCCCCCACTGCATAGAGCATACTACATATATGCTTTTGGTGCTGTCTTCCCATTTGTTTCACTTTTTCAATTGAAATGCAATGGCCAACACTCAAAGCTGGCACCTGTTACGCATGCGAGCCCCATCGAACCGTAAACGGGCTTGAAAAAAAAAAAATAACATTAACTTTAACAATGGCAATACCAATGTAATATATTTAAACATAATTTTTTATTTTTTTCGGGCATTGCCGGTCTTTGGTTTCAGTTTCAGTTTCAGTTTGGGTATTTTATGTAACCAAACTGCGTTTTGCGCATGCCAAAAAGGCGAATCGATCTTTCATTTCGGCCAAAAAGAAAAGCCCAAAAAATATTATAGACAATGGTAATGTGCGTAATTGGCATGCACATTGGCAGATCGCCCATTGATAAGGCTGAAGACTGACTGCTATGGGAACACACCGGTATATTAGAGGCCTCATATTTTGGGTGTGATCAATCGTTGATTGACGCTGGCCTCGCTCAACTTTCCATTTCAAAAAAGAGTTCCATGATATTGACTTGATTAATTGATCGCAGAATGTTCCCAACTTACACATTTTGGGTGAAACTTTCTGTAGGTTTGTTACAATATCATTTCCTTAATTTCCCTTTTTGCCAGCACACTTCCGTTCAAATGGCCAACTAATTTCCATAGCGAAAAAGAAGAAACAACTAGCAGATACTCCTTAATTGGAGCAGTTGCAAGAAGTGTTTGTAAGATAGAATTATTTATAAATATAGAAATAGAAATATTACACAAATATACATATGCATCGAATTAATTGTATCGTTAATATTATATATCAATACTTTATTAAATGGATCATACTTTGCGCCATAAACCAACAGCTTCTAAATTGTATGCCCATTTGAGAAAGTGAACTGAAATTAGCATATGTAGATAATTAATCATTGATTGACTTTAATTTATTTGCAACGACAAATTGTCATCTGTTTGTCGATTATTATCTTAACAATGATTCGATTATATAAGGCGAGCAATTGTGGGATTTATGTAAAGTGATGTAAACTTATGAATATTATGTATACGCAGCGTGTGTTACACGTTCCTCTCGACGTGCGATGAGTTTGAGCTCTCGATTTAAGAGGCTGCTGGCCAATTAAGATGGTGCCCAAGTAAATATCTTGAAATTAATGACACAGACGCTAAGACGCAGATAAAATGCGAATGGAAACAATAAACAATAACAATAACAATGCCATATTATGCTTTATATTTATAAGCGCTCTTGCGTCGCGTCATTTAATTATAACTAAAAAATAAAATATTATGCGGCTTTGTGGCTCTTTGACTTTTCTCATTATGCCCTTTTTTATGGCCTCCCCAAAAAAACAAAACACAACAGCAACAAAAAAAAAAAAACCAAAATACAGAAATGAAAAAAAAAATACAATTCAAATAATCAGTTGCAATTTCACTTCAATTTTAACAACTTACAAAGAGTGTCAGTTATTTATGTGACTTCACTTCACTCGACACAAACCTGAGTGGAGTTGACTGGTCGTCCGGTTTCATAATTGAGGCCTGTCCAAATCCCAAGTTTTTCCCACACATCTCTTGCTAAGAAGAAAAACAAACAAGCAAACGATTTTTCGGCTTTTCTTTTGCTTATTTCACTCAACTTTACTCACTTGCAGAACTTGCATAATTTCTGTAGTTGCAGCTAGATGGGAAATGTGCTGCCAAATTCAAAATACTACCATATATATATGTAAACAGTGGCCATAGACTACGGTTAGTTGGAGGAGCAGCTGCCCAGGGGGTCAGTAGATGGGCCACATCGGAGCAGCAGTCCATAAAATGTGGCTTAATTGGCATCACTTAGGCCGGGCAGCAAGATCTTAATTACCAAAATAGGAAGGGTGCATGGCTTAACTAACACATGCACACGTTTGTACACACACACACATAGTTGACCAGACGCCGGTGCTCGCATTTGACCCTAAAAGAAATGGTCACAAAAGAAAACCGAAAAAGTTCAACTACAATAGAAAATGACTAGAGCAACAACAACAGCTTTTACTTTTGTTTTGATTTACATTTTCAACACTCAAGTTCAGCGTCGTCGTTGACGTTGCCGTCTGCCGCACAGTGGCTTAAAAACATGTTTGTCTACGACACATTCAATAAATAAAACATACATATTATTATAGACAAGGGAAACTTACATTCAATTTAACAATACAAAAACTTATGTTTACAATTAATAGGTAAAATATCAAATTTTAAAATGTAAGCTAATTTTATTACATTTTATTTAGATATATTTAGCAGCACAAAATTGAGTTAAAATTGCAACTTATTTATAATATAAATATTTTAAAAACCTCAATTGAGCTTAACTTACAAACAATTTCATTATACATTTAATTTAGGTTGTCAAATAATAACAGAAAAAAATGAATTAAAAATAGAAAGATCTATAAATAATAGTTAATAAGTATTTACTGAAACTAGCTTTGAACTAGATAAACAGAGAGTCAAATATAAATACATTTTCTTAACTAAAAAATTAATTTAACTGCACACACATTAAAGACTTAAATATTATAAAAATAAGACAAGTGTAGACAGATATAATAATGGGTTGTCTTAGATTGTTAATTAATGTTATTTCATTACATTTTTTCTTGTAATAAGTTATTTTACACTCACCGCTTAAATATTCTAAATATTCACAATTTTTTTATTAGTCATGATTTCTCTACTAATTAATTTTGATTTTTGTTGTTGTTTGTTGACTGGCTGCAGTGTGGCAGTTGTTTTTTGCATTCAACGAGCTGTTTTCAGTGCGCCGGCAGCCTTAACCCTGTCCCCCCCTCCCCAGCCCATTGTTGTTTGCCAATCTCCCCCGCCGGGCAAACTGTGCGCTTGTATGTGAATTTTTGCGCATGCGCGGCTCTCGAAACTGAAGCAAAGCAAAGCCTGAGAGATGCACACGGAACACTCGACCGGTTCTATAGTAGTATAGTGAAGTATGAAAAAAGTGTTTTTCAAACAAAAAGTCAACAACGCGCACGTTGTCACACGTTGTCTTGAGTGAATGAGATCCCCTCACTCCTGGTACTCCATATCCCAGCAGCAATTATGCAGGCAAGTGTTGTTGCCACCGTTGGAGTTTCTGCTGCTGTTGTTGTTGGTGAGGCTGCGCGTGTGAAAAGCGCATAATTTTTGGACACGGACAAATTTTCACTTTTTGCAGTTGTTGTTGTTGTTGCTGTCTTTGTCTTTGCCGGCACGGCCTGACGTGCCGGTTGTAGTTATTTTAATTTTTTGTTGCCTTTTTTTGTTTCGTGTCGAGTTGATGTTGAAGTTGGGAGTTGACGCTGCGGCACACAGCTGGTGATGGAGCCAGAGGCACTGTGGGCGCTCAACTTGTGGGCTCTGGGCTTTGGGCTGTGGGTTGTGGGTGACTGGAGCGACATGCGACAATGGAGGCAACAATAAAAATCCACAATGCGCCGATTATGTTACCAATCTTGCGAGCTGTAGTTGCTGTTGTTGTTATTATTATTATTATGCTCTGTCACTCTCTCGCGCTCTCGCTCTCTCTCTTTCTCTCTCTCTCTCTCTCTTTCTCGAGGTCTTGGCCACATCATGTTCGCTAGCTTTGTATATCATTGTCAGTTGATTGTGCACTGCGATCTGCCCAATTGTTTTGCCTTGTCTTTTGCCAACAATCTGCTCTCTCTCTTTCTCTCTCTCTCTCGCAAAGCAATGCCCTTTATAATACGTTAATAAAAATATCGTATACTTAATGTTCAAGTTGAAATTTTCTTTTATGCTTTATTAGGCTCTTAAAATGCATTAAGATTTGCTAAATAAAAACTTTTCTATAGATGCTTTTTATGAAACATTTCGTCTTTCCTTAGCATTTTTTTATTCTTTATAATTTGAAAGGTTTCACTTCTTCTAAATAAAGAAATGCTTTCTATATTGCTGTTATAAATCTTTGTATTATTTTTATACTTTTATATTGTATCAAGTGAATAATTTTTCTCTCTAGTAGTTCTGTAATTCTACTCTGCTCATATAGTTAAATTTATTATATACATATATGGACATTTAAAGTACTTTATTCTTCAATGCTTGCACTAGGACCTCTTCGACTTTGCTGGCATTTTTATCTTCCTTGTCTTTGGCGTAGCAATCAATCCTATAACCGTGGGATATGCTCGTCAATATGAATGGATTGTAATTGATAGTCTCTAACAAATGCCACAACAACAAACAATGAGGCGGTGATAAATGCTGCGGTCTTCCGGGAGTGCTGCTGGAATGACAATAGCATCGATTGATGCGATTATGCAAAAGGAGAGAAAAAAGAAACAAAAACAATGCGAATTGCTGGTTACATCGACAATCGACCATCGACAATCGACAATGTGGCGATGGCGCCACCTTTTTGATGATTCGCTAACTGATCGATTGAGGAATGCGACGTTGCCATTAACTTGAATTGCCCATTGCACATTGCACGGCATTAATTTGTTTATAATGCGATTACGCGACACAAACATCATAGAAAACAAAAACTAGTTAATTACTTGCGTGCTGTCACAATTGTTGACTCTACAATTTCTGCTTCTGCTTCTGCCACTGCTTTTCAACTGCTCTGACTCTGCTCCAAGTGCTTCCCATATGAGATTCCGCATTGCGAGCCATAGCGCATAGCTCATAAATTACTTTGCTTGTCTCTGCATGAAAGGAATTACGCAAATGTCTTTTTCTTTATATATTTGCAATGTTTTTTTTTTGGGGGCCAGTGAAGTGTCTGTCAAACTCAACACACTCTACTACCATGAGGCGCAACTAATCAAATTAAGTGACTTCATATGGTATTTGCCACATTTGACTGACTGTTGTCTTTGTCTTTGGCAAGGGCAGCTCGAGGCTGGAACGGTTATTCAATTTGGTGTAATAACTCCCTAATAAACTCCTGATTGCCTAATAAAGTCATAGAGCTGGAACCAGACGCCCACCATGTGTTAATGAGGTCAGTTGGAAGACGAACACAAGTTTGTCAGTTTTATTTTAAAGTTCTTTAAATGTATGAAATTATATACATCAAACGACCTTACTCTACTACTAATACTTTTAATTATAGATTCAGGTTTAAAAGTTCTCAATTCCCAATATAGTTACCATATCACTGAAATAGGCATGAATATTTTTAATGGGTCGAAATAGATCAAATGATCTTTCTATATTTATATAAAGAATTTGAAATTATAGACAGATTCGAATTAAAAATGCGCATTTCTTTCTATCCCAATATGGCTGCTATATCACTGAAATAGTCATGAGTATATTTTAATAAATTATATTACTATAATTATATGAAGATTTTGAAATTAGAAATATATAGATTCGTATTAAAAATGCTCATCTCTTTATATCTTAATATAGTTGACAAATTACTGGAATAGTCATGAGTATATTTAATGTCGAAATATTATATATCAAATGATCTTGCTGTAATTATATGAATATTTTGAAATTTTAGACAGATTCGAATTGAAGATGCTCATCTCTCCATATACCAATATGGCTGTCATATCACTAGAATAGTCATGAGAATATCTAATATGTCGGAATAGATGAAATGATCTTACTATAATCAAATGAAGATTTTGAAATTATAGACAGCTTTGAATTAAAAATGCTCATCTCTCATTATCCTAATATAGTTCATATATCGCTGGCATAGCCTTGAGTCTATTTAATGCGTCGGAATGTCAATTCACCTTCGCTTGTTAATAATACGAGTTCAGTTATCTGCATGTTTTCAATAGACAGTCAACTGGGTTTAATTATGCGTCAACAATTGTCGATTGTCGATAGCTTCTCTCTGGTATACAAAACGCACATATGAAGGGTCTATCTAGCATAGTATCTGAAATACCATGGCTGATAACAGAAGCCCAGTTATTTATGCCAGCTAACTTGTTTTTTTTTTTTTTTTGTGTATTATCTGGCAAATATTCGTTGTCACGTGATCTTTTTTTGTTTGCGGCCCAGATTTCGATGCATATAATTTGAAGACTTGTCTCTCTTTTTGTGTGGCATTTTGTGCAAAGTCATTTGGAAAAGTTGTCCAGTGGCAAATTGCAAAATCAAATGCTGTGGCTGCCACAGTTTGCTGCATTGTAACAACAGAAGTTTCCGCCCCGTCGTGGGCTTCCCGTGAATACGGAAAAGTTTCCAACTCTAATACTATGCGGCATTGCGAAATCAAATGAAAGTACTTGAGATTCTCATTATTGTCAAAATTAAAAAACAAACTAGTCATTGATATTTTGAATATTTCAAAAAACTGAAAAAAAATCTACTGAGAAAAACACTTTATTCAAATGCAAATATTCAAAATTGAGGCTTTCTTTCAGTTCTAACATAAGCAGTAGTGAGAATTGTACTTAAGTTGGAATATGGAAATGATGACTTTTTTAAAATAAATCTCTACTGAATTGAATAAATCCCAAATATTAAAGGGTACCTCCATGTCGTAAAAACTCAACTTTGATCGTTTTGATTTATCTTTGGTTTAGAAACCTAATAAATTTTTAATGCTACTTTTATGGGTCATGTTTTCCATCTTAACAATCATTTCAACTTCCAAATGACAATAAAAATGGCATAGCAATCGTTGTTGTTGCAATATTGCAGGGTCGCTGGGTTGTTGTAGTTGCAGTTGCATTGAAATTTGAACGTCTGGTTCATTGCTTGCCTTTTTCCAACAATATTTACAGCCATGCGATGAGTATTTTCATAATTAATTTCTTTCAGCTGCTGAAAAAAGAAATGCGACGAGCACATAATGTGAACTATTGTGAATGTATGGAAAAACCAATGTACGTGCATGTATTGTGATTTTTATGCTTGTGACAGTTTTTTTTTTGTTTTTGCATTTGCCGCCTCTTTTCACATTTTTGATCGACAATTTCACTTTTACATTGCCGCCACAGACTCGAGGAAGACGTTTCCAGCTCATACATACTAAAATACATAAAGATATGCTTAGTTATAGTATACGACACATTCATATTTTGTTGTTGTCATATGCATGCATAATAGCTGCCACATAGACATGCATATGAGCTCGACAACAATTGCGGTTGCTGCAGAGAGCTCTGCACAGTGGCATGCAACTTCAAGACAAAAGTGTAGTACTCTTCATATTTTATTCTATTTAAGAGTATGACATAAAATTTATTTGAAATTGTACATTATATTAAAATATTGTTCTAAACACCAAATAAAGGTCGTTATGTTTATTAATGAAAGTGTAAATTAAAAATAATCAAATTAATAATAATCAAATTAATAATAATCATCATAAGATACAGAATATGTATTTTTCTTAATTAATTATTGAATTATTGTTGCGGAGCCCAAATCATTTTATTTGCATATGCAATATATCAATGAAAAAATAATGAATTTTATAATTAGTTCCAATTTTCAATATTGAAATTATAAATGAATTCAACAACATAATATACTGAATATGTATTTTTGAAAATTAATTATTGAACTAAGTACTTCACTACTTGAGTTATTTAATTAGCTTCATTTTGGGGCTACTTTCATTGGCATAAGACTAAAGCAATTCAATAGATAAATGTATGCCACTGTGCCACTGTGCAACATCAGCTCAAAAAGATTCCCAGGCGCATTGTTGAATCGCATGCAGCTTGCAGTTGGGGTCCCTGCTGTGGATATATACTCGTAGTATTGTCTGCCCGCTGGGGTCGTTTGTCAAACCTTATGGCGTTTTCAAGTGCAAAGCCAAGGTTGCATGCGAAGGAGTACAGTCTATTATCGACACGAAACGGGTTATACGCAGACAGAGATGGCGAGAGAGTGTGCGAGCGAGCAGGCAGGCGGGTAGGCTTGAGACATCCATCAGCTGTGGCTGTAGCTGGATGGAGTCAGGCAACAGTTGCAGAATTTCACTTTCTTTCGAAATTGCGGTGACCCCAATTTATTACCAATGACAGCAAAAGCAACAGCAGCAACAACAACAAAAAAAGCAACAATAACATCAGCGACAGCGACATTAAGCCAGCTATAGTTGGCCACAAGTCTTCGAGCCCCCGCAGATTTGAACGCTGCTTTTGTTTTGATTCATCTCATCTCATCTCATTTCATCTAATTGAATTAAGTTACGTCTGCTCCCCCTACCCTCCTTCCCCTCCCACCATATGTTAGCGACGTTACCCCAAAATAATTATGAGAAAGTCAACGCCCATTGTTGTGTTAACTTATTTCGGCTCCCCCGCCCTTTCCCCCACACACCCCATCCTAGTCTATCAACTATCAACAATAACTACCTTTATTCCCATTGCCATTGATATTGAGCTTAATGTGCGACTCATTTTCACATAATTAGCGCAGTTGACAGCTCAAAAATATAAACACTGGGTCAAAGTTGATCCAAAAGTGTCTGTCAAAAATAATATAAATAATTGGGCCAATATTGCCACGAATGTGGCATCACTATGAGCTTGCAACTTGCCACTTGCCATTTGATGTGACACCGCACACTAATGTGCCATGAAAAAGCGAAATTTACTTGTATGGTTAGTCGTTTGCTTTTATTCAATTAAATTTTGTATGCTTTTGTAATTTATTTTATTTGTTATATTATTTAATTATTTAAATACTCGTATTTTAATGTAGATTTATTGTTTGACAAAAGTAGCAGAAGTATTAAAATATGCATGTAGTAAACAAAAATTGTTGACCACAAACTGAAGCGAAAAATAAAGTGGCAGCGTCAGGGGAATATAGAGAAAGAAAGATTGAGAGAGAGAGAGAAAGAGAGAGGGAGACTGAGAAAAAGAGAGGTATGGATGTCAATAAGCGAGGGAAATGCCAAAAGCAACCATAAATAATGGTAAATTGACATTTAGACGCACATGGAAGGAAGTCGAACATTTTTGTGGGTTCGCCATTTGTTGCATGCAGTTTTCTGTTTTTTGCTTTTTGCTTTCCGTTTATATTTTATTATTTATTATTTGTTTGTGGTCGCTTTGTTGCAAAAGTAAATGCAAAACGCTGGGCCAACAAAAAAAACAAAAAAAAAGCGTTGGCAAAAATAAAGATAATGATGCTGCCGCCACCTGGTGGCCAGTAGCGGGCAATTGAGTGAGCTCAATTAACAATTTGGGTCATGACCCCGCCCCGCAAGTGCAACAGCAGAGAAAGCAACAACAAGCTGCAATCCATTAGGCATAATAACACACACACATACATACAGACACACACCCTACATAGATGAGTGTACATCCTTAGACTGTGGTCAAGTCTGTGCTATCTGTGGTTATCTCTCTCAACACTTTTGGGGACATTGACGTTAATTGACTTTTAATCTGGCGAAGCCACTTTAAAGTCCATATTTAATTTGGCCAAAAGTGCTTCAAGTTGACGGGTTGGCAGTAAGAGAGAAAGATAGAGAGAGAGGCAATACAAGGCCCAGCATGGTATGCGCTGTCAATAAGCTAGAGATGGGTGCGTGACACGACAAGTCCTGAGCATAGTCTAAAACATATAATTGTAATTATACAAGTATATTATATAATACATAAAATACATATTTAATTATGTTTCCCCATAAAAGTTTGAAATAGAGACAGTTATAATTAAAACTATTCAAAATTCTAATATCGTGAAATTTTATTTACATTCACCACTTTTTCAAGCGCTATATTGTTATTATAGTTATAATTTACTTTATTTGTTGTGTTCTCTTGTTGCTTATCATTATCATTTGTTAAGATTCGCATTCTAGGAAATTCTTTTCCCCATTCCATGGACTACGTCAGTTTAGTCATATTATTTGTCTGCTCTCCGTGGTAATCAGTGTTTTGAATTGAAAACAAAAAGAAATACCCATTATCATATTGGAAATATGAAATGCCCGTTACGATCTGATAAACAAGACAATTAAGTGGTAGGCAGGTTTTTGTCATTTATCGACACAATTAAAACTCATTATCAATTCTGCGCCTAAATAAAATATTCCAAGCTGAATGAAAATGTGATGACATTTTTTACGTTTTAGTTGAATTTGTTTAAGAATTTTTTCAATTTTTATAATAAGGCATATTTTTGAAATTATATTCGTAAATTGTTTGCATAAATATTTTGAATTTGAAGCTGAATTCGACAGCAATAACTATAATTTTTAATACAATATTATAGGCTACAGTTTACCTTCTTTGAGAGTTGATTTTGTTAATCGAAATCATAATCATCAGCTTTATAGCTACATTTGTAGCTGCCATGATCAATCAACCGGTTATCAGACAACTTAATCACTCTCATCATAAATCAATTCAATCAAAAATCATCATAATTTCTATGGGCTTACCTGTTAAACGATAATCACTAATCGCTTAGTAGGGGGCAATTCAACTACAATGACCAGCTGGACGTGTGTCTGGTGGCAGATAACCAGTTTGTCCAGAGCTCAAATCAAGTGGCGCCTTCGTCTTGGGTGCTGGTCAGACCTTGGCCGTGAAATGAAATGAAGCATAACCGGCTCAATAGCTGAGCTCGAGTTCGGTTTTGGGTCTGGCGTCTAATAACCGGATCAATAATGCCAATCATTTATGGCCTGCTCCAATTTTTTCAAAATCAAATGTCTGAGGCGTTCAATTTATGTGCCGAAAAGTGAAATGTGAAAATGAAATTGAAAATTTCTCGCTCAGCTCGGCTAACCGATTACCAACTGTCTTCTATTACCGATTAGTCATTAAACAGCCGGTATACGGCGCCAAAAGGGGGCAACTATCCGTCTGTCTGTCCGTCTGTCTAGCCGTTTAAGTACCAAGATCTCAGCATTTATAGGCAATAAAACACGCAACATAATTGTCCAGCTGTCTTGGTGTTTAAATACCCATGTTATGTGGATCTTAATGAGATTTCGACTTCTTTTTTCCAATTTTGTAAGTTTTAGTTAAACTCGAGTTATATACTCGACAATTTTTGTTAAACTTTGTAGCTGTTTTAATTTTTGTATTTTTATACCCGCCTACCCAAAGGGTAGAAGGGTACTATAACTTTGTGACGACCGAAAATGTATGTAACAGGCAGAAGGAAGTATCTGCGACCCCATAAAGTATATATATTCTTGATCAGCCCATGCAAATTGAAAAAAACTGAATTGCAAGCGTCGTTTTAAACCTAGAATGCTCAATAATATACGCACAATACTAATCACCATCTTAATGATCTCTGAAAATTTGGTTACAATCGGATAAAAAACACAGAAGTTATTCAGAAATTACTTTATAAGGCTTTACCACGTGCAGCTAAACCAACTAAAGTGCCGAGCAAATAATTGCGAACAAAGAAAATGTTGGTATATTATTTTGGTATATTTTTATAATATTTTTTTTTAGTATTTTTTCAATATATTTTTGAAAAATATAATATTTCAATAGTAAAATTGGGTGTCGGGTATCTCACTGTCGAAACTTATTATTACTTGTTTTTTTTTTTTTTGATTTGTATTTTATTTATTAATTTTTTTTTATATTTTTATTAATTTAATTTTTTTATTTTTATTTTAATTAAATATTAATTTAATGTTTTTTTTATTTAATTCTATTTTATTTTTATAATGATTAACATAACAAGTAAGAACTACATTGGAGTTTGCCGAATGCAAGAATTAAGAATTACTGACTTAAGAGCGACTATTAAAAGTAAACTATTTATCGAGAAATTAAATACTAAAAATATACCGAAATACGCCACGTTGGAAGTTATTAGCTTAGTTACACATCAATCCCATGATTAGGCGGGTACAAATGTTGTTCTACAACAAAAGCAAAGTAACATTTTAGGTGAATAGCTGAAATAGTCTCTCATTACAATGTAAATACAAATATGTAATTGGTATTCCTTTTTAGAAGTTCAGCAGTCTTTTTTTTAGCATTCTTATGTTAGGTAGAATTTAATTAAAAACAATCAATAAGATAAAAAACCAGAAGGATATGAAGACTGAATAAGAGATAAAGTAAGGTTGTCTAGCTGAGTAAATAAATAAATTAAGCGACTATATTTGGTTGCATTCACAAAGTTGGCATACAAAATGCTATCAGTATTTGTTTTCTTATTTCTTAAATTGATTATAACTAGCGCTTTTCGCTCAGTGTACTCACGCTCACTGTCTTTTGATACCGTTTTAGACAACACACAGCCAGTTGGCAACTCTAGGCCTGGCATTGGCCACACTGCTGATGACAACAGCATCGGTAACGCTCTCGTTATCGCCGCCACCTCAGCCCGCTGACCATCTGATTCCGCCACCGGCGCCGCCAACAGTTGCCAGCAATGTTGCCTCCTTGCCGCAGCCACAACGACTGACGCATGCGGGCTACTCGGAGTCACAGGGGGCACAGGAGACGGGCTTTATGACACGTGTGGCGCGCTGGTTTGGCTTGGGTGGTGCAGCGAATGGGCCGCGGGATCAGCAGCTAAGTGCCAGTTCGCTAAGCTATGCCTATCCCAAGCCGGCGCAGCAGCACTTTGATGCGTCGGGCAAGCCGTGTGGCCTGTGCAACAAGTATCCGTGGGTGCCCATGATGGGGCAGCAGCAGTTGCAAATACAACAACAGCAGCTGCAGCATTTGGCACAGCAGCCGCTGCTGCAGCAGCAACTGCCACATCAGCAACAGATAGTTGTCTGGCAGCAGCAGCAGCAGCAACAACATCAGCAACCTTTGGCGCAGGCATCGCAGCATCGGCAACGTGCTGTGCAGTTCCAAGCGCCGCCTGCCAGCGTCTTTTTGCCCATCTCAGTTCCAGTGCCAGCACTCAGTCAAGTGGCGCTGCCGCCGCTCTACAATGCGCAGCAATTCCGACCATTGCCACAGCAACAACCGCAACAGCAACAACAGCAACTGCTGCCGCATCAACATACGCAGCAGCAGCTGCCGCATCAACATACGCAACAGCAGCTGCCGCTGGAGAATGTGGGCGCCCATTCGGAGCTGCGTCCAGTGCCTGTGGCGCCAACAACTGCGCCGCCGGCACAGCAAACGAGTAGCAACTTTGAGATTGTGCAGAGCCATCAGTTGACGGACTTTGTCACCTCTGTGGAGTATCCGGCCACCTTTGTGCAATCGCATTCCATCGATCTGGGTCAGACATCGCCGGGTACGTCGGGCATAGCGGGCATATCGGGTATATCGATTACGCCGCTGCCCGCAAATCACAAGCAGCTGGAGCCACTGCAGCCGCTGGACATTAGCACGGTGCGTTATCAGCTGGAGGATTTAAGCAGCGGTGCAGTGCATCAGCATTTGCCGGCCTCGCAGCTCCTCACCGAGCTGGGACACTTTGCAGACACACAAACGACCGTTGCGCCGCCAGCAGACAACTATCCGGCGGCATCGCAGCAGCAACTGCAGCAGGAACAGGAACAGGAACATGAGCAGGAGCAGGAGCAGTACTTTGCCGAGCAGTATCAGGAGCTGGCAGAGACCAGCACAGTGACGCCACAGTACCAAACGCTGCTCTATACCACTGAGCAGCCAACGCCGCCGCCGCCTCCCGCTGCGCCCGCCGTGGAGCTGAACAATCGTCTGGCGTCCCGTGATCCACGACAACGGGACACGCCCAAGCGACTGCTCGACTCGCCCATCAATCACGTGCAAGGCTCTGCACGTCCATTCACCCGTGATCCCGCCGACCTGCACTTCCGTCTCAGCCAGCCAACGCACGCGCCCACGCCGACGTCCACATATGGCGCCATCGATGCCAGCGGACAGTATGCGGGCATGTCACCGCCGGGACCACAGCAAGTGATTATACCGTATACCACCAAGCAGAAGCCGCGTCCCTTTGAGCCATCCAAGTGGACGCCTGGCTGGAGTGTGCGTCCCGTGCAGCCGCTGCGTTTGCAGGACAACGATGTGGAGCTGCACGAACAGCAGGAGTCCAAGCTGGTGAGCACTGCGACGGCAGCACCGCCACCAAATACGCGACGTACCACCAAATATCTGACCAAAATATTGGCCACCAATTTGCGAGAGCTGCTCAAGCGGGAGCGAGAAACAAAGCGGCATCCGGCCAGCATTGGCGTTGACATCTCGCGGCTGCAGCACAACATCGACGGCTGGACGGAGCAGGAGTACAATTCGTTGTCGCATCGTCCCAGCACGCCTACTATACGTGGTCGTTCCAAGCACATACCCAGCGAGTATCTGACCACCACAACGCCAGCGACGCCCACAGCGACCTCGACCTCGTTGCGCCAGTCGAAGATCACACGTGGTGGCTTTGAGCTGGGCGGCAGCGTAGGGGCCAGCCAGGCCAATGGCGGTGATTTGTCCACCTCCATCAATAATCTGGAGCAACTGCAGCTAAAGCGTTTTCCGCCTATCGATGACAATCGCTTGCTCGACTACTATGAGCCGGAACAGCAGCAGCAGCAGCATCGTCAGCGCTATGCCACAGCGCCCATAACAACGACAACAAGCTCACCCACAACGACGACAACAGCAACAACAACAACTACGACAAGAACAACAGTAGCGCCAATAACTCCGCTCTATGTGCGCAGCACGATTGCCACGCCGGCGCCCATGGAGTTGTGGAAACAGGCCAAAGTGGCCATATTGCCGCAAACCAATGAAAAGGTCTATGTGGTAACGCCACAGCCCCGCCATCAGAATCAGCATCATCATCATCAGCAGCAGCAGCAGCAGCAGCACAGTGAACCCACAGCTGCCGCTTCGGCTCAATCTCCGGTCTATCAAACGCCAGCTCCAAGATTTCCACGCAT
Organism: Drosophila pruinosa; assembly: GCA_018150935.1. NCBI lineage: Eukaryota > Metazoa > Arthropoda > Insecta > Diptera > Drosophilidae > Drosophila > Drosophila pruinosa. Next base: position 3,345,479 of record JAECWR010000337.1, read on the forward strand.
CCGACCCACGCCGGGAACAGCGACAGGTAAGAATAGCATAAGGTTACATAGAATAAAGTTACAGTCTAAAAATGCATTACAGCTGTGGAAGTGATGGCGGCCACGCCCACGCCCGCAACGGACCAGCTGCGCAACTATACGCCGGACATATTTGGACTGATGGGTCTGTCGGCGTATGTGCCCGCCGAGCCAGTGGAGATCATTGATGGCAATTCCAAAGTAAATCGCAATGCAGCAGTCGCTCACTTTGACATGTAATTGTAATACAAATTTGTCTTGTCTCAAACACACACACACACACACACCCATACACACACACACACACACAGGTAATCACAATTGTGACATCGCCGCCAACTGCGGCTGCACTGCAACGACCTGCAGCCAAGTCAACGATATCGCCCTCTCCCAGATAGACACAGCTAAACAAGCAACAACCGTAGATAGATCGTGGTTATAGCAACAGACCAGAGACCAGAGAGAAGCAGCAGCCTGTCCACAACATGCGCAACAACTATTGTATTATATATTTTCCCCATGCCAATTGGGATCGGAGTGCGTGTAATCAAACTGTGTGTGTTTCTCGTTTAGTATATTGTAAGCCTAAACCAATTTTAGAGTATTCTTGCATTTGGTAGCTTTACACGTACATTTAGTTATACTTAAATGTATTGGTAAATTGTTTTTTTTTTTTTGAATCTGTCGTCGTCGCTTGTGCGTGCTTCAATATGAAATATATTTGTGCATAGTATATATTTCATATGGACAGTTAAAGAGCAGGGCGGTTCTACTTAACATAAAATATAATATGTTATAGCAATTTAAGCATGAGAAAACAAATTATAAAAGCAAAAGAGATACCAATCAAAGTCACTTTTATGTATTTAATGTAATTTGTAAGTGCGCATAAAACGAGAAAATTGTAATGTTTGCAGAAATATATACTAATAAAATAATATTTGTACTTGAACAATTTGAATTGGCTTTAAATAATTGAGCCTAAAATTTAAAATTGAGCCTTTTGTAAAAAAGGAAGCCGAAAAATTGAAGTCTTAATTCAGCAGATGCCTGGATTGCTATTTCATTTATTCTCTGGAAGTTGGGCAGCCAACAGTGCTGGCTCTGCTCAGCACTTGGCTGGACGTCATAAGCCGCATTACGCGATGCTCAACTAGTCAATGTGTGCTATTTTTAGCACAAAGCAGCGGTAAGAGTCGAAATGCGATTAACTGGAATTTAAAGTAATCGCAACACGACCTTTTTCAATGAATGCAGAAAGTCAAAGTTGAAATCGCCTGTTTTCTGATAACCACAATAACGATTTGAATGGATTCGGCAGAGAGATATATGAATCTTTTTTATGCTAAAAGCCTGTGGTATTTGACTGTTTACAGCCTGCACAAAAATTCATTGTGGCGCCATCTGTGAGTATATGTATCAACTATGCATTTATTAAATTCAGCCCCAAAAGTATGCTACAAAATATTTAAATGCAGCAGAGTATAGTTTGTTTTTCATTACAAAATTATCATATGTCAGCCGTATGACTGCGCATTTTGGCAATTTAAATTCTTTACTTAATAAATAATTAATTATAATAAAAAAGAATACCAGCAATTAAAGCGTGATCAATGGAAATGTATTGGTGCAAATGTTCTGCTTTTCACACTATAAAATTGCATCTTTAATAACTTACAACAATTATTATTCCAGAGTAAAAAATATACATGTGGTAAATGGGTTATGTAACAAATGTTACTTGTACTTTATGGCTTTATGTACATTGTTTGTATATATTGATTATTTTATTAAGTAACTTAGGTCTATTGAAAAAAAAGTTAAATCTTAAATTCTTAGCATTACTTGATCAGCTGACTACTTTGCGTTTGCGGCGATGTAAAAATGCCTCCAAAGCCCACGCGCCAGCTGCCATAAATGTCATTGCATCCAGGCAATGTAGCGCCACCGAATAGTTGTATCGATCTCGCACAAGACCTGGTAGAGAGTGAGTTCAAAGTTGATTCTGGATAGCAGATGGTCAATACTACTTACCCACAAAGGGACCGCCTAACAGAGTGAAAAGTCCCGAAATGAGAAGCTGCAGGCCAGAGGCGCCGGGCAGACGATTCAATGGCACATAGCCCGGGATGATTAGAGGCCAAAAGATTGTGCGAACTCCCTTGCAGAGACCAATCCACACAAAGCAACTGAGAATGACACCATACGTTCTTGTACTGGCCACAATGGTGCGTCCAATGGCGATGCCGACGACACCAATTAGAAAGAACACTCGATTATCCCAGGGTATCTTTTCGGTTAGGAATGGCACAAGGAATCGCATAATTATGTCCATGACGGCCATTAGCGACATTGCCACTGTAATTTGTGAATTGCTAAAGCCAAAGTCGTTGAGAATAAATGGCGTTAAAATGGAGAAATTCAGTTCACCAAAATTGATGACTGTCAAGCCGGCAACCAGATTGACAAAGGTGAAATCACGCAACAGATCCAGATCGAAAAACGTGACCAACTTCTGCATAAAGCTCATTTTGTTGGCACTCAACGTTTGCTGTTCATTGTTATTTGGCTCTGATTGCAATTCTGTTTGGTTCTCCGCTTGAATGCGGGCATAGAGAGCTCGCTGCTCCGCACAGGTGCAACAAAGCTTCGACTCCAGGTTGGACTCATCGCGCTCGCGTCGAAAGTTATTGGGCCGCAGAAAGTCCTCTTCATCTGGCTGCCGATCTTCGCTTATTGGCGAATGCAGGCGTTGTGTTAGCTCCAGATCCTTGGAACTGGAGATGGTACGAAAACGCATACGTCCCGAGCTCAACGATAGCTTAGAACCATACCAGCCATCATTGGCACGCGACAGCATAGGTGTGCCCGGCTCAATGATTTCATAACCGGGTCTCTGTACATCGTCATCCTGGCACAGATACTGACTGGAGAAGATGCCACCCGGCTCGCGTTTACGTTGTAGCGTACAATGTGCACACAACAGCTCCGGCTGCTGCTCCAGCATATGTGCAGCATCCGTTGTAGTTCCTGCTGTGGCCGATGCTGTTTTCCTTGCCGTGTGATAGCGTACTGGCTGGTAGATGAGTGCACTGACAAAGGCATGCAGCGAGATGGCTGCAAAGAGCAGCACCGTGCCCTGTACATCGTAAACGCCCAACAGAAAGTTGACCAGATATGGCAGAAAAATGGGACCCAGTCCTGTTATCGTCCACGAGAAGCCCGCGGCTCGTCGACGCTTCTGCTGGAAGTATGTGTTGATGGCCAAAGACGAGGCCGATACGCTGATGCCCATGCCAAATCCTGCAAGCAAAGTAAAAGCAATTCAAACGAGAAATAACATAAGGCAACATGCTGAGTGTTTTAATTATTATCTTTAAAATTATTCCTTTTTTTCTTTTCAAATTCAAAGGACTAGTTTACTGTCAATTTTAGGCAACTTTAAGGGTCTAATTTGCTAGCTCTGTCACTTATACATAGCCCCTAAGATACAGGCGTTCATGCAGACAGACAGATCGTTACATACTTTACATTGCATTACACTTACTTAGAGTGAAGCTGCGACCACTTACCGTAGAGTCCCGCATAGGCGAAGATGTAGCCGGCAAAGGTCTCACAGAAGGCGGTCAGCGCAATGCCGCTGAAGCAGAGCAGAGCACCAGCCATGGCCACCTGGCGAAAGGTGAAGCGTCGAAACATAGGACCATTGAGCAGACCCGTGCAGGCAGATACGGCCGGATTCGTATTGATAATGGCCGTCACCTGTGAGCTGGTCATGCCCAGAAAAGTGAGACGTTCCCGAAACATAAAACCAAACTGTTGCAGGCAAGGATACAATGAAAGCTGCAAACAAAAGGGGATGCTTTGAGTATTGGACTTTGATTGCGTGATGGGTGATATGTGTAACAATCACCTACATTGGATAGACCGGCAGCTACGCACACCAGATATGCCCAGCCGCCATCGGGTGCCACGAAATCGATGCCCAAATCGGTTTTATCCTTGCGATTGTAGTAGCCGCCCGTGCTTGGTGCTCGCCGTGGCAATGACTGTGTGGTATCCTCATACACCTTCTTCTCCGGTGGCACCATAACTGCTGACACTGACTCTGTAGTAATAAAAAAAAAGTATGCCAGTTGAGCTGATGATGCGGAAATGCAGGCATTGTCAGTGTTTATTGGTTAGGGACAGGCGGGGCGGGTTTACGGTCAGTCAATTGTTTGTTAAAGCGAATGATTTACAGCCCAATGGCTGCAAGTAGTGGCAATTTAACAAACACTTTGTCAAGAGGCTGACGCACGGCCACAACATGTTGCACACATACACACACACACACCCACTTTGGCAAATGGCAAATGGGCGTCAAAGCTTACAATGTTTGGCAACACATCATTATTATGTCGCAGCTCTGGAAGAGCCGGGTTCATGGCTGGCAGCTCAAATCTCTTTGCTTTGGCTTATCAGCATCGTCATATGACTAGACTCCGGTCCATAAACTAAGCGAGCAATAATTATTTGCGTTATTTTTCGTGTGTGAATCATTGCAGGTGCACTTGCTATATACTATGCTATATGCTGAAAGAACTTGAACAAGGTCAACGCAAACATTGATTGTAGACCTGGCTTTAAACAAACTGACAATCATCAAACATTAGACATCAGACAATATTGCTGACAGTCTCCACTAATCACAGCAGCAATTCCATTGTGTCTGCTATATAGTGCTCAGATCTGATCAATCATTCGCTTGTCTACAGAGCGCACTGCTTGGCTTTAGTTATCGCTTTAGAAGACATGCGACTTTGTAGAGAGGTTCACTTTATTCAAATTATTTTCAATTGAATATTAATATAATATAAGTTCGTTTGTTGATTGCATGCGAGAAATTATCTAAGCTTACGTAGCGTAAAATAAAAGCATCTCTATTAAAAATGATATGCATTAAAGATCTGCTTATTATTATAATTATTGTTAAAATATATATCTAATTAGCCAAAGTGAAATAGATTTTATACTTATCTACAGCTACTGCTTTGTTGAGTCAGTATTCTATTGTTCTATTGAAAGGAAAATGATATGGAAATGAAATGATACAATTGCTTTCCTTATGACTTTTCAATATGTATGAATGGAATCAATACATTGACGCTATTTATTGATCTTATCTTTATCTGTTAGTTATGTAGTTAGCCTCCATAAAAATTAATAAGAACCATATTGTGCCTCACCACAATACACTCGACTTGGAGGCAAACAATTTATACAGAGATAACAAACATACTGTAAGTGTTGTGTGTGTGTGTGTGAGTGGAAACTATTGATCAGCTACATGATAAGATTGATAAGATTGTTTAGGGGGGCTTTAAACGGTTCGACATAGTCGTAGATGGTCCTGATGACGTTATTTTTTTTTCAAATCTCGATCTTCATTTCTATCTGCCTGACAACCAAAAGATTTCATAACTTATTCTGGGAAACGAATGACGTTAAGTGTTGTACTATTTTACTATTTATTGGCCTCTGTCTGTTTCGTTCAATGTGCAATAAATGACGCTTCGATAGTGGCAGGTGAGCGGCTGATCTCATAGAGATTACCGTGTGGCGCCCGCACGAGTGCCACGAGTGATAAGAACGTGGCCAGAATTAGTCAGTCGATGGCTGTCATGTAATCGTTAATCTTAGCCGTGATATAGTGGTAGACGATAGCTATACGGCACTTACATGTACTATATCGATGATATGTGAGTCTTAAATTGGTTTGTTGGCACATGCGACAACTTGGCTAATAAAAATGTGCCTTTACAACAAATTTATTTTTACACCCGCACACACACACACACGCACACTAATTGCACAATTTACATTGTTCAGTTGCACTTTTAGTGGCACTCAAAATCAAGTTAAAGGTCACGCCACGCACTGCACCGAAGGCCGAACCAAATGCCAAAAAAAAAAACAACAAAAAATGTCCGCCCGATTTCGATTTCGATCTCTTTCAATGTCAATTTCGTTTCCAATTCCAATTTCAATTCCGATTCCGATTTTTCGCACAATGTACTCAATTGACTCGTGTCCTATTGGCGACTTGACGCTGTTAGCTTCTCAAACAAACTGAAAGCCGACGGCCGCTGCCCAATGGCCAAGTGTCAATGCCGAAGCTGTCGATGCTGTTCGCGAATCCACGTAACGGCAACGTATGTAAACAATTCAGAGGCCATTAACAGTGCTGTTAGGGCTCTGTTAATTAGCAGCGTGCGACGCTGCGATTTAATAATCATCAGTGATCAATGCTGTTGAGCTGTTTTTTTTCGCCTTCTGACTTTTGGTGTTGACAGAAAATGATAAAAGATATTAAAGTCTCTTAAAGGGCTGCATTTTTCAACACATTATCTCGATTCATTAATAAGTAAAATTAGCATCAATTAATTTTTGGAATATTTATAGACATACATATTTAATTCACATCTAAAATATAATATTTAATATGATATAATTACAATTATTATCGGCAAACATTTAAGTTTACAACAAATTCAGTTCAGTAGCACATTGATTGATAAATGCCCAACAAAGAGTTATAAAATATATATATATATATATATATATATATATGTATATATATATATATATATAAATATACACATGTCAAGTGTCTGGCATACAAAGTGCAAAGATTTAGCATTAACGCATAAATTGATGACAAGCTAAACTTAAGATGAATACTTAAATAAATATAGTATGCTAGTTAGTTAGTCATTAATATCCTAGAACGTCTTAAGATAATACTATACAGAAAGTGTATATATAACTCGATCTAGGCTAGTTTCAGCACGCAGGAGTGTCTGTCGGACACCTTTGACTATTGCTCTGGAGGATTATAGGGCCTGCCAAGCACACGTCGCAGAGTCGACTCGGTGAGCCACAAGATCAAAGCAACGGCTGTGAAGATGTTGATGACATGAATGGTGGCGGTGTAGCCAAAAGCCTCAGTGATGATGCCTGCACAGAAAAGAGAGAGAGTCCAATTAGTTTATCCCTTCGTAAGGTGGCATGTGACAACTAACCTAACAAAGGACCCATGATTAATGAAAACAGTGTGTTGAAGATCAGCTGCAGTCCCGAGGCGGCGGGCAGACGTCGCAGTGGCACATACGATGGTATGATCAAGGGCGAGAATATGGTGCGGAAACCCTTGCCAAAACCAATAAGCAAAAAGACGGCAATGATCACATTGTAGGATGTGGTCATTGTGACAATGATACGGCCAAGGGCAATGCAGATAATGCCAAAGGCGAACAGCACACGATTATCCAGCTTGACTTTCTCCAGGCAGATGGGTGCCAGAAAGCGCACCGAGATGTCCATGCAGGCCAGCAGTGACATAACCATGGAGCTCTGTCCATCACTGTAGCCATAGCTGTGCAAGATGAACGGTGTCAGCACCGAGAAATTCATTTCGCCAAACATCATGATGCTCATGCCAATGACCAAATTCACAAAAGTCAAATTGCGCAAAAGATCGAGATCAAAGAATTTGGTGATCTTCTGGCGCAGAGTCATCTTGCGTTTGGCCTCCTCCTCGGCCTCCTCAGCGGCCTGCAGTGCCAGCTGCTCCAGCTTCAATATCTCGGCAGACTTTTGCAGCAACGCCTTGTCCTCGGCACAAGTGCAACGGAGCAGCTCCTCGCCACCACCGGGCTTGGAGTAGACGCTCGTCTTGCTGGCATAGCGGCCGAGATCTTCGCGTTCGCGATTGAAATAGTTGGGCTTGTACAAGGCAGCGGATGAATCATGCTGACGCTGATATGTTTCGCTGGCCTCCTCCAGTTTGTCCAGATTGTCGCGACTGCCCTTCGTGGCGGAGGCAGACACTGAGATGGATGCCTGACGCAATAGCACCTGTCGCCGATCGGATGTGAGCGACAGCTTGGAGCCAAACCAACCATCATTGGCACGCGCCAGCATGGGTGTGCCCGGATCTGTGATCTCATAGCCGGGATGCTCGGGATCATCGTCATTGAACAGATACTGCGATGAGAAAATGCCACGCTTGGTGCGCTTCTGATACTGACAGTATTTGCACTCATAGTCACACCATGGATCATTGCTGGGCGCCAACAAATTTCCATTGGCCTCGACCAGATCTGGCTGCTCCTTTTGCTCGCCACCCTCTACATTATGCTTCTCTGGCTTGCGCACATGCCGCATCACCGGCTGCAGGGTGAGAGCACAGAGTACGGCATTTAGAGCGATGCCCGAATATATCAATATGCTGCCCTGGGCGCCATAGTATTCCAGCAAAAAGGTGGACACATAGGGAAAGATGATGGGACCCAAACCGGTAATCGTCCACGAGAAGCCAGTGGCACGACGTCGACTCTGCTTAAAGTAGGTGTTAACGGCCAGCGATACGGCGGCCATAGCCAGGCCCAGACCGACGCCATAGATCAGCGACAGGCAGATAATATACTGCCAGACAGTGGTGCAAAAGGCCGATAAGAATATGCCCAGAAAACCGAGCAAGGTGCCCGTCAGCGCCACCTGTCGAAATGTGAATCTACGAAACATGGCGCCATTCACAATGCCTGCAAAGAGATGGATGCCATCATTGCAGCTAGTAGTAGCTAGTAGCCAGGGAATGAACTTACCTGTTAATGAGGACAAGGTCATGACCAAATTCACAATGATTGTTGTCTCCCTGGCATCAAAGCCCAGATTTGACATGCGCACTCTGTAGATCAAACCGTATTGTTGCAGTGCCGGAAACATGAAGAACTACCAAGAAGAAGAAGAAGAAGAACTCGTTACAGTTACATGACTTTTAACATCTAGAGGCAATCACTCACATTATTCAAGCCAGCCGCCAGACAGATCACCCAACCCCAACCGCCATCGGGCGCCACAAAATCGGGACCCAAATCGCTCTTGTCGCGTCGCTTTGGCTTCTTTGGCTTTGTCGTCTCATTGTAGACACTGGCATAGTTCTTTTGCGTTAATGTTGCCTTGTCCATTTTTATATGGTATTTGTCTTAATGACAGTTGACTGCAAGACAAGTGGAGAGAGAGAGAGAAAGTTGCTTGAGTAATGAGTTTGTTCCTAATTTATTTGTAATTAGAAATCCCGAGAGCACAAGTGCATTACGATAAGCATTGAAGACCCCGCTGTCATCTACAATAACACTTAATATCTGAAACATGTTGGACGAAGATAAGATAAACCAAAAAGGATAAAACGGCAGACAGATCGGACTATCTAAAGCAGAGAATGTTTAGAATTTGAATTTATGCGAAATTTGTTAAACATAATTATATTATTATTGTTATTTAAATAAGGCAGCGAGCACGGTAGTTTGTTATTTGGTTAGTTGGAGCTATAAAATACTTATGATGAAGCGTATATTTTAAATGGACTGTTTAGTTTTTGACAATTGTATAAAAACAACGTTGATCATCAATTAAATCCAAATATCTCAGAGACTCTAAAAGCTAAAGCTACCAAAATTTGGTAACAATATTATTGTAGTTTTGTTTGCTTTACAATTTTGCCATATCTGTACTGCCCTAAGTCAACAAACTTTAATTGTATTATATTTGATATGCGTATAATATTGTTTAGTATTATTACAATGTTAAAGACCACTCGAGTCCTCAGCAAACTCTGTGAATCCAGAAAGTAATTGTGAAGTGCTTTGTTTATCAAGCGTTGCAGTGCCAAATTGTTGCTTTGTTATTTAATATATAATTGCGCTATTAATGCTCGTACTCATATTGTTTGATATCTGGATCCATCTAGCACATCATGGCACACCTCGTCATTATTGTCAAATGCTAGATAATGCTCTAATTGCTAATTGGCCACTATTGCTATTGGCATTGGCGGCATGACAAACGCTATCGTAATGCCTATGCCATTATTATTAAGGGCAAGCCTATGTTTTTATAAATGCAGCTTTTATTTGTATTTTCTTGCGATTTTGTATGCAAAGCGATGAGATGGTGACAGCTGAGGAAATCACTTAGCGGGTGTGCCCGGTTCAATGCAGATCAATGCAGTCTGGGCAACAGGCTTAATAGCCTGACGGCATCAAATTGAAGCGCTGTTGTCGTAAAGGAAACTTGATTTTGTGGCAGCATAAAATAAATAAAACTAAAACCAACACAAAAAAAAGGAGAAGAAACCAACCATGCTGCGTTGTTGTAAAAATAATGAAGAGACTTTAATATTAATGGGGAGTTGCAGTTGCCCTCAACATCGCGTCGCGTCTCAACTCGACATGGCTTCTATTTATGCAGCGATAATTCGGAGACAAACTCACTGGCCTGGTCCTCAACTGGTGCAGCCGGTGTCGTTGTGCAAGTTGGGATGCTGACTGGCTGACTGGCACTTGGATGTCTTCATTGTGATCTTGCGATAGTGAATGTTGTGTGTCGTTGTCAGTCTTGTTTGCCATTGAACTCTATCGAAGCGTGCCATAAATTGACGCCCGCTGTCAAAGATCTCGACTGTCAGACTGGCAGACTGGCAGACAGGAGAGCAGCGCACACTGCAGACAACCGAGAAAGATCAAAACCATGACCAAGACACAAAGTGAAACAAAATGAAGTAGAGGAAAGAAAGAAGCACTTAACAGCCTCACAGCACAACACTCAGACGATCGATCAAGTGCGTGTAGGCAGAAACAAAACTTTCGCTTAGCTACCCAATAAAATGAGAGCTGAACAAAACCTAAACCTAATCTGATTTACATATGTATTTGTATTGTCTAATATACACTTGTACATACACGTATATATAGTAATTACGCATACATATATATAACAACATTGTTACCGGTTTGTAAAATTGCTGTGATTTGTCTTCGATCTTTGTTTTTGCAAATCATGCCGAGTGGACAGTAATACTATAAGCAAAAAGTGCGAGTAACATTCATAAAACATTCATTCGCACACACACTCATGCACTTCGAAAAGGCATTGTCATCATTGGCATTATCAACATACTACGAATAACATTAACTAAAGGCAGCATTGGAAGATCCCAGCCACAAGTACTCTGGCGATAAAGTCTTGAAGAAGGCGATAGTTAAGTCTAGGCGCGGCAACTAGCCTAGTGAGAATTCATTAATGAATTTCACAAATATGTGCAATACATGATATCGAAATTGGAATTTTAGCAACAATTGAATAAGAATCAAATTCTTTCACCATTAGCTAGCCTATAACTATTTAAACGGGTTATGCAAATACAATAATATTCTGCAAATCATTCAAGTTAAGCATAGATCAAACGGTCGTGATTAATTGCCTATGTGTGGTGATAAATATTAATTGCCTGATAGCATAACATATTTATTAAAAAAGCGGCTGCAAGTCGAGTACTCTAGCGTGTTTTGTCTGGGTTTCTGAATGATGGCCAATCAGTGTCTTTAAGTTCTAGAAATGCTTTCAATTCATGGTGTAAATGAACAATTAATTCAACAAAGCTTCGATATTCAACAAAGCTCACAAAGTTAGTACAGATATTCATGAGAAAAGTCTTTAAATAAAATCAACTATATTTATTATCGACAAACAATTGAAAGGGACGTTACGATAAGTTAAAATCAGTGCTGCAGTTTAAACACTTGAAAATATAAAATACCTGAGATACCATAAGACTCATATCCCAAGGCAGCTTATCAAGCTTTGCCCGCCGGGTAATTAGTCTGTCCCGTTGACTCATTTAAAGATAAAACTTGGGCGCATAAATAGATATAGTTATAGGTATGTAGATATGTTTGTATATATGGCTTTGTCGTCGGCGCTATTGATTAGGTTGTTGCCCGCCCATACAGAGGCATGGAGGGAATCCCTTCCCCTTTAACTCCGTCACTTTCTATGTTATCAGTTCGGGGACTGGAGGAGCCAGAAGATAAATAGTGAAACACTTGCGCCTCAAGTTCACATATTTGTACACTTAGCAGAGAACATGGCACATGTCGACAGGTGTAGCTAATGTCACAGATGCCAGCGAGAGCGTGTCTGCAGATACTTATCTGTATCTGTATCTGTGTATCTGAAGCTTGCATTTGTATCTTTTGTGTGACGTCTGGCTTGGCACGGTCCAAGCGGAAGTTCGGGCTTCGATTCGTGTTCCTTTAGTTTGACTGTTCGTATTTATTTTGCCAGTCAATTGGTAGCTTGTTCGCCATTTAATTGAGATTAATCGAACAGCGCAATTTTTCAATTATACGCCCATACACTGAGCGAAACACCGTTTAAATCAAATCGTTATCTTATGCTATGCTTCTGATTATTTTATTAATTAAATTATATATTGTTATAATTTCAAAACTTTTTTTTTAATCAATTTCTTTCAGTGCACATGGGCAGCATAGTATCCAGAATTGTATTTATCGTTTAATTTCGTTCACTTCGTATGCGGCACAATTAAATTGTGTCAATGAGTGTTGATTAAAGCCCATGGATACACTCGCACACACACTCGCAATTCATTATTGATTGCGCTCGAATGGGTCTTTGAATAGATACATATTGTCGTACGTGGGAAATTGGCCATATATGGACTACTCAGAGTACTATGAATACTATGCATTCACAATCGCATAATCGCACAATAGAAACAATCGAAGGTGGTAAACGATTGAGCAAATGAGTTCAATGAATTAATCCATTGATCAGTGTTGATGTGAGAGCATCAAGTGTTGAACGAAAGCAAAGTCTACAATTGTGAGATGACAATGATTTAATCACTAATTGAGCGATCAACGCTTATGCAAGTCAATAATCGAGATTGCAGTTCAATTATATTGAGACGATCCACAGCAATCATACGATAATCTTTTAATGCTATTAATTTTGAACAAGTGAGAGAGAGATGTCTCCTATTATCTTAAGCAGATATTCCTGATTGAAATATAATATTTGCAATTGAATAATTTCAAATGATACGAACTGAGATGTTGAAATAAAATATAAATATCATCATCATTGAATTTATCAAAGTAAACAATTCATTAAGATTATGTTGGGTATGAAATTAAATAATATACAGAGATCTTTGTAATTCTAAATTTCAACTCAGAAATGATTTAATATTATTAAAAGTAAATAATTTATTAAAAATATGTTTGGAAATGGATTTAAGTAATAATCAGATATCCTTGCCATTCTGAACTAAAACTCAGCATTGATTTTGCATCAAATAGAGCTAATCTTCAGGGATAGAAAATTTCTCCAAATATAGAACAGTATAAAGAAGAAACCTAGAAAATTAAATATTGTAGATTTGCTTGCGTTAAGTAATCTTATTACAAGCTAAGCTACACTGTTGTTAACTTGTTCTTAAAACTGAAAGTTGCGTAGAAGCTAAGACATTTGCTATGCACAAGCAATTGGCTCCTGGCTGTCTAGAGTGTTCTTGGCTGTTTTGGCTTATGGATTAGCTATTCCATCAGCTTGGGGTGCTATTGTTGCACACACCATGTTGTGGCTATATTTAGCTATTTTTCGATTATTGTTATTGGCCTGCGTGTTGCACTATAGTGCAGTACAGCTGTGCATAAAGGTTGCCGTAGGCAACGGGGCCACAGAATAATCCCAACGCCTGCCACATTCTCACATGTGTCACGCCTTTGTCATTATTCCCCTTCTCCCCGCCCCGGTTGCCGTTTTGGCTTTGGGTTTTGAGTTCTTTAGCATTTCGGACACCAATGTCGATGTCAATGGCGAGCTGCTTATTTATGCATTTAATGCGCATTTTCTAGTCAGTTTTTCAGTTTTTTCAGTTTTTGTGTACACTCAAAAATTTCCTTACTTTATGCCCGACCAAATAAACTCACGTACTTCAAATTTTGACTTTGGTTAAAGTAAAGTGTGTGTGTGTGTGTGTGCGTTAAGTGTTTCTGTGTAGGGAAATTCAATCCGCATTGCAGTCAATGCCACTTGAAGCATCTAAACCTAAAAGTTAGCCTCCCCTTCCACCGGCTCCCATTACTCTAATGCTAATTCCACTTGGGTGTGCTGTCAAACAAAAGATGAGTGTCTCCAAATGGAAAATAACCCAAAAAATCAAAGCAACATATTTTATCTACCCCATCCATGTTGCAGCAAAGCAAAACCAATATATCCATCAGTTTGACCAGCAATTAAAATTTTCAATTTATTGCTTTTCGGCATTTGCATCAAGTACTCTATACTATATTCAACTTGTATCGAAACGAATGCATACAAACAAATATCAATGATAATCCACAGTCGCCTACGTCTCTTAAGCAGAAATATCTCAATGATTATTTGCACTGTGATAAAAAAGTGCATCACTTTATTCCAATGAAAATTTGACCCAACGTAATTATAATTGAATTGAGAATGTGCACAACTCACTTCCTTTGCCAATGCGTATATTGAGTGCTGTCAATAAAGCGGAGATTTCACAGAAAACGAAACGGTAAATATATAAAGTACATTTTTGGAATTCTTAATGTGCTGCAGTAATGTATCCTTGAGCAATATATGTTACTTTGAAAGCCTAAAAGTTATTTCACAAGAGAGCTAAATTGGTTTACCGCAATATCTGATTAATATTCAAAATATAAACGCAAAACTCTGTGATCTTTATTACAAAACAAAAAGGTGCTTAGACAAGTGTGCACTCGAGCAAGGTAAGTTAAGTGGCTGTACCATATAACATATTTATTTATTTATTTGAAGAGTCAAGCACCAATAGCAAAATTGGCAAATATATTAAGGAGAAGCTTTAAGCGTTAAGCTTTAAGCTTTGTTAGGGGTTAACGAAAAAATTTATAAAATTGGCTAGAGGTTGAGCTAGCACTTTCATTTGGAAAAGACCAATGTGAAAGCTTTAGCACTTGTACTACTATTACCAATCAACGCAAGTTACTTAAAATTCGCACATTTTTCTAATCACACTTTAAATACACTAAGCACAAAAATGCGATAATGTGAAATGAACAACAATTGTAAGTAGTGTACAAATATAAGTCATCGATATTTTGCACACTTTACATGAGCATTTCAAAGTGCAGGAATGCCTTTGAAAGAGTTGAATGCCGCACATTTCGATGTCACCATGCAACGGAAAAAAAAACGAAAGAAATAAAATTGAAATCACAGAATATTGAATTGACAGGATGGGCAAAAAAAGCAAATATGTATGTATATTGGTCGGTAATTTGATTTGGCGAGCAATTTTTATGGCGCTCGGCAAAAAATAAAAACCTTTGGCAAACTCAATTTTATCTGGGCCCGCAGGAACCCCCCTTTGAGGTCAACGTCTGGGGCGTATGCCTCAGTCATAGACACGTTGATTTTGCTTTAGTTTGTAACTCTTCTTTGAAACACTTGTTGCTGTCACTTGTTGCATATTATTGTTGTTGGTTGCGCACTGTGCGGCAATTTGTTGCCTTGCTAACGCTCATAAAACACTTTTAGTTGTGTACTTGCAATTCCATTGGCTTTGAACTTATTTTTAATTAAAAACGTTCACTGATAAACACACACACTTAGAAAAAAATAGAGTAGAATATCAAGGTGCGATTATTGTTTTGTCGCATTAACTGTTTCAATTTTTAGTTAAAATAAAGCAATAAATAAAAGCAATTTCTCAAAATGTTCGACTAATTAAATTAACTGTTAATGTTCAGATATTATGTTATTTTTATATGCTAATGTTAACGAAACTGTAATTACATGTAAAGAGCCAATACTGTGCTTCTACCGATTTGCGTTGTTAATGCCGCAGTCGTTGACGTTGTTAACTGCTACGCGTCCAGCACTCAACTTGTTAGGCGCAAGGCAGAGCTGCCTGCTTTATAGCAATATACCCTGCACACTTATGTATGTATGTATGTGCAGTTGCTTGGTGGGCATGATGGATGTATGCACGGTATGCGACAGAGTGTTTACAAAATGAAAATAAATTTAACTGCTGCCGGTTGGTAATAATTAATATATTATTGAATAATATTACTCAGTATCATTATTAAATGTGCAATATGTTTCATCTAATTTTTTCATATCACGATATAGTAATTTTAGCATTAGTTTTATTTAATTTACATTAGTTTATTTCTAATTCGTAATTCTTAATATGGTAAAATTAAATATCTAAATACGTATTTCTTATATATTATTTGTATACAAATTAATACAATATACAACATTTAATATTAATATATAATACACATATATATTTTTTTTACTATTCATTTTTTATTTTTTGTTCCATCAAATTCACAGGGTGTGCTAAAAGTCGTGCTTCATAATTCCAACGATTATCTCCAACCACACAGGCACGAACACTCACACTCACAAACAGAAGCGCGCACAGACACACACGCACATGCAAAGACACGCATCACCATCACAACGCTCGATGGAGCAAAGAGAGCAAAACGAATGGTAGCGATGGCAAAATACTAACTGTTAAGCAAATGCGTGGGCCGCCTGGCGGTAGGCAAACCGGGCTTTTTGAACAGATCTCGACCCTGCACTTGACCACATTACATGCGCTCTCTCTCTGTCGCTCTCTCGCTCTCCGAATTGCAATGATTTAGCACTGTAGATAGAGCAACTGCAGCAGCAAGAGCAAAAGAGCAATATACACTATCATTCTGACGTTGAAATTTAGCAATGTTAATGACGATCAGTCGATCGCTTGATAGACATATGTATGTAGGAACCGGTAGAGAGGGAAGCGGGAAGCGGAAAGCGGAAAGCGGCACTGCCACTTTACTTTCATTTCTGATGAGCGGCTGTGGAAATCTTTAAGTACAAATTTTTGACCAACTGCCAACGGCGACCACACACAACACAGTTCCCAGTTCACAGATAGCATCAGGTAGATAAGCCATAAGATTGATGGATAATTAACTCTAACTAGCAATTCTCAAGATGTTATCAATACACACACACAGACATCTATGTATATAGTTATGCAGCATATGTTAGATTAATTCTGTTTGCCAAGTACAAACTACAAAATCGAGTACTTTTGATTGAATGATAAGTTTATTCACAATCAAAAAGTGACGCAACGCTAAAGTCTACGAATAAACGAATATATTAAGAATCGAACAATACTTTTTACCAATTTTTAGTCAATAATAAAGGAATGACAAAAGCCCATAGAGAATGCAATGATTGATGACGTCGCTCTCTCTCTCTCTCTCTCACTCACTCGCACTCTCTATTTCGCTACGTGGCGCCCTCTACAGTTACAGGTGGTTAGGTCGCGTCACAAAGTCGATTACAGAGCAAATAAAAAGAAGATAATTATGAGCATGTATGTATATTAAAATATTGTGTATGTTTACAAGCAAATACAATAGCTTTAGTTGCATGTATGTATATGTGTGCATATGCGGAAATCGTGTGCAATTATCGCAAATTTAATACTATATATGTATAAATATTATGTCTACGAGCACACACATTCATTTCTATATACATACATATATTATTATAGTTCACCATGAGAATTCATTATTTTAGATAATAATAAGTGTCACTCTCTTCGCTGCCAGATAGAGGGTTGATATCTAAGTTTACAGCTATTTAATGGAGTTATAAATCTAACTTTTTTAATCAATATCATTTTACACATCATACTTAGCCTCAGTCATGAATCATACTTTCGTACTTGTTAGAAACGAGCAAATTATATTTCGATAATATTATCGAAATTACGATTATTGAGAATAAAGTGAAATGCTTGCTAATCAATTGGGTATTTCTTATATTAGTCTGATTGCTTATCTTTGCGTACCTTGTATTTGCATATATTATATAGTGGGCTCTATCAGCTAGACGGAGACGGATCTGAACATAAATTACAAGCTTTTTCTATTTAACTTAGTAACTAGCATATGGCAAAGAAATTTAGTATAATATTAAATTAAGTAACAATATAAAAATCTATGAAGTTTGCAAAATTTGAAAATTCAAACAAAACAAAATAATTGAAATCAATAAATTTTGTACTTTAATTCTTTTTAAAACGACTCTCGTTTTTTCGAGCACCAGTAGCTTTGCCTAAGGTTTGTTTTAAATCTGTATCTGTATCTGGGCTCGCATGTTATTTGCTTTAAGCTGCTTTGATGTATTTAATTTACACACATACACATAAATCTACACACATATGCATATTTGCATATATTTGTTGACTCCACACCTTATATTAGAATGACAAACACGGTGTTTACGTCATAAGAAGTCTTGGGAGACCCCAATTAGCAGGCCATAATTTAATTCGGTTCAATTTAATACATAATAATAATATCAATGTTTGTTATATTTTATTTCCCTTATTGAACTAATATATGATTGCAAACACGAAAAGTATCAGCTCAAAGTTGGTTTGGTTTACTTAAATAAAACTAAATGCAGTTTGTTCAGCAGCATGTTTGCTCAATAATTTGATATGCATCATTAATTTAATTAAAAATAAATTCAAACTCGACTATTACTACCAATTGTTGTGATAACAATCTGAGCAAATAGGGGTTGCCTTTTAATTACATTTTTGCATAGATAGATTTGGTTTAGGAAATTAATATCATTACAAATTGTGCATACCTGAGTACTTTATTACATACAAATAAAACAAGTAAGAAAGCTACAGTCGAGTTTGCTCGACTGTAAGATACCCGACATCCATTTATAATGCATGCAACAAACATTTAGAGCTAGCATCGAAGTATACTATTTTTCGAAAATATGCTAAAAGAAAATATACCAAAATTATACTGTCAAAATTATTAGCTTGGCTGCACTTTCTTAACTTTATTAAATGTCATTATTATGTCACGGAGCGACGTAGCAGCTGAATAACTGTCTGTCTGTGTTTATTGTTCAATCATAACTAAATTTGCAGAAATCATTAAGAAGGTCATAATGATTGTGCGTACCAAAAATTATCATTCTAGCATAAGGCGAAAGGGATTGTGGTTATATTCTAAAACAAGCTCGATTTAGTGGGTATCTTGCTACATACATATTATCACCTAATTTGGTTGCTCTGGGTCTTATAGTCTCTGAAAAGTCGATTATTGTATAGACAGACAGACAGACAGACAGACAGACATGGCTTTATCGTCTCGGCTGTCGATGCTGATTAGGAGTATGCTATATACTTAATGGGGTTCGGAGACGCCTCCTTCTGCCTGATACATACACTCTCGGTTGGCACAAAGTTATAATACCCTTCTAGCCTTTTGAGTAGGCGGGTATAAAATGGAAAGGAAATTTCCTACAGAAGCAACCTTGATTTGCCATTAAGCAAATATTTGCTTATGGCTTAGCCAAGTTACTACAAATAGGAGTGGGATGCGATAGGTGAATGGGCCATAAAGCTACTAATACTTGCAAATATTTACAGGAAAGTGCTCAGGGTATAAATATTTTGCATGTTTTAAACCATAATCAAGGCAATGCGTCAACCAACCTGTCGCATTGACAAAAGTCACTCTCAGCTTGACTCATGGCAATAACAATTATGATGTTATTTATAAAATTTAATTTAACTGGCGATATATGTGTGTGCCAAATTGCTGTTTGCAAATAGAAGGGAATGTTATTGACTCCTTTATTATTGCTGGGTTTAAAACTGCTCCTTTCGTAGTGCTTAGTTCACATTCTCAATGCTTTAGCAATTTTATGTAAATTCTTAATTTAACTGCCAGTCAAAGACATGTACACGGCGCAGGATGCGCATTTCTGCGGTTAGTTTATTGACCGAGTTCAGGCAGCAACTGACAACTGTCAACTGGCAATTGGCAACTTGGCAACTTGGCAACCCGACAGGCAGAAAATGAGCAGTCGCAAAAGCCCAACAACCGGTTTACTTGTAGCCCGTAGCCCGGCCAAGATCAGTTGACCAGCTGGAAGAGCAAAATGCTTTTCATTAATCAGTCAAATTTTGAGAGATCTCTCTCGATCTCTCTCTCTCTCTCTGTGTCTCCCTCTCTCTGGAATGTATTTCACAACATTGTTAGTTTGTTGCGACAAAACCCGGCACGCTATTCAATTACCGGTCATTGTATGACACATCGCTCGATGATGAGCTGCCGGCATGACTTGACTGTTTCCGAAACTAGTTAAACACTATCAGCAGCCCCAAGTCGAAGACTAGATATACTGCCTGCCTTCTTATCAATCACATTGATGTTGATGTTAATTGCCCGACAGCATTACGAGCAGATTTCCAATATCAAATTGCTAGGAACTTTGAACGGAAGTGCTTTTGTTAAATGCTGACAATTCATTCATTTTAAACTCATTCATTTTGATTATTATATTATAAATAACACAAGTGGCCCAACATATTTGATTTAATCTATTTAGATTAGTAAAAGTCCATACTTATATAAACTAAATAATATTTACATAGTTTGCTTTCTAAGATTTAACTACAAATTAATTTCTGTATAACTGGAATAAGCCTCTACTTTGACTTTATTTGTTAAAATAATTACTCATCAAATAATGAAAGAAATATGTCAACAAAAAGGTCACTTTGAATCACAGTTAGTGTAATAGTCGTAGGACACTTGTGGATGGTGGTAGGGTATTGCATTAATTGAAATGCTGCAGCATACAAATCAAATGAGAATTGATTGGGGCACGAGTCGAGTGGAGTTAATAGAGAATCAAAATACTGGGTTGATTTGTTTTCAAGTTGGGCAGCTTACGCATATTATTAACAGTTATTATAATTAATAAAAAATAATTTGCTACATTCAATTATATATACAAAATGTACACGGATGGTAAGCGTGTTTCACAAATAATAAAAAAAAAAATGATAATAATAATAATTAAATGATAATGAAATAATAATAAATCAACAACAAAACAAAAATCTTGGCTAAACTTCACAAAGAATTGAAGTTGGAGTTGGAGTAGGAGTTGGAGTAGGAGTTGGAGTAGGAATTGGAGTAGGAGTTGGAGTAGGAGTAAGATGTAGGAGGAGGAAGTGGGCAGGCAGACAGACATCAGTGGCAGTTTCAGTTCATGGACGCTCTTTACTTCTCATCCACATTGGTGATCGGCTGCGCTTTGCGACGACGGGCCCGAATGAAATCCTCCAGATACCACAGTACAATGGCCATAATGCAGAGGGCATTGAGTACGTTGAGCACAAATCTATAGCTGGTCTTGTCCTTTATCAGACCTGCGATTGGGATTGGGATTGGATTTGTTAGTAAGCCACAAAACATGCACCAACATGCACACTAAATACAACAACTACATCGACAATTATAACTCACCAATCAGTGGGCCAAAGGCCATTGAGAAGGCGCCCGACATAAGCAGCTGCAAACCGGCAGCGGCAGGTAAACGCTTCAATGGCACATGACTGGGTATGATCAAGGACCAGAAGACAGTGCGAAAGGCCTTGTTAAGGCCCAGCCATAGAAAGATGCCGACCATCATGTAAAAATTGCTCGTAACCGATAGAAATGCTCGACCCAGGCACATGCCCAAAATGCCAACCACAAAGAAGGTGCGATTGCTGCAATTGAATGAGGCTGTGATGAGCGGTATGAGAAATCGCACGATTAAATCAAAGAATCCCAGCAGCGACATGGCAAACGCAATCTGCTCCTTGTTAAAGTGCAAATCCTCCAGTATGTATGGCGTCAAGATGGCAAAATTGATTTCCACAAAGTTGATCAATGTGATGCCCACGGCCAGATTCACATACGTTATGTCGCGCAACAGATCCAGATCGAAGAAGATGGCAATCTTCATGTAAAATGGCAACCTCTTGCGACGCTGACGCTCTTGTTCATCCTCCAGCTCCTGCAGCTCCTTGGCGGTCAGCTCAATGGGTGCTGCCTTTAGCATCTGCTGTTGCTCCAATGCCAATTGTGTTTCGTACTCGTAATCAACATGATCCTCATGCTCATGCGGCTCCTCCTTGATGCTGTGACTAACCGATATGCTACGCTGTTGCCGACCACCACCACCCGAATCCCGACTGTTCAAACGCTTCAACTCAAAGTGTCCAGACTCGCCGCCAGCCTGCTGTTGCTTCTCCCAGGTGTTGAGGCGATTTCTGGTGCCGCTGCTGTTGAGCGATGCCCTCGAGCCGAACCATCCATCGTTGGCACGGGGCAATACTGGCGTCTCTGGCTCCACCACATGCTTAATAATATCATCATCCTCATCCTCCACATGCGCCTGGGTCTTTGGCGGCTGCATCGCCTCCGCATCCTTGTCCCGCTTCACCACATGCCACTTAACTGGCTGATAGATCAGCGAACAGGCAATCGTATGCAAAGAGGCGCCGGCAAAGAGCAATGTTGTGCCCTGCACGCCAAAGAAGTCCAGCATATAGGTGGCAAAGTAGGGGCAGACAATGGGTCCCATGCCGGCGACACCAAACTGATATGCTGTTGCCGTGCGTCGCTTAACCTTGAAGTACGTGTTGACCGCCAGCGAGGAGGCTGACACAGTCAGACCACGTCCAAAGCCATATATAATGGAGAAGCTGAGCACATAAAGTGTGAATGTGTTGGCAAACACCATCCAGAAGAGGCCCGCAAAGGTCAGCACTGAGCCAACGAGCGCCACTGCCCGATACGTAAAGCGTCGGAAGAGTGGTCCATTGAGCAGACCTGTCAATGGCAAGGGCAAAGCATTAGTCAAGTTAGGGAATTGGCTTTAAACAGAGCAGAGTATTTTATTTTCATTTGATATGATTAAATAATTATCCCATCGAATGGATGCCGATAAAGGAACCACTGAGTAGACTGACCAGCAATAAAAAAAAAACAACCCATTAAAAGACTTAAATAGCAAATATAAAATACACAAATAGTAAATTGTTATTCTCTGACTAAAACTTTCGTTTATAGACAAATGACCAAATGTGTAGATTGACAAATAATATAATAAGCACCTTTTAAAGTAGCTCATTGAAAGGCTAAAATAGAATATATAATATATGAAAATAGTATATTTTTATCCTTTGACAAAAACTCTAATTTACAAGTCGCAATAAAAATTACAATAAAATATGATTATCAGTTGCTCTATTCTACTATATCCACTGTTCTTATTTTATTATTAGTCAGTCTATAGCAAATTTTAAACAGATGCCAACAACTAGTAGAAGTAGGAGTAGATGGACAAATAGACAACCAGAAGAAGCATCGACAAGAGCCTGCCAATTTAAAGAAGGATCGCTTTTAAGTTTTCCAATTTACAATAAATAAATAAAATATACTTACAAGTTGCTCTATTCAACTTTTTGGATAATACTTGTCTATTGTAAATTTTAAACAGCTACTTTTAAAATGCAACAACTAGTAGAAGTTAAAGTAGATGGACAGACAGACAACCAGAAGACGCATCGACAAGAGCTTTCCAATTTAAAGAAGGATTGCTTTCAAGTGTTCAACTTATAATAAATAAATACAATTTTCTTAGAAGTTGCTCTATTCAACTATTTCAAAGATACTCGTCTATAGCAAATTTTAGCTAGCTACCTTTAAAATGCCCCAACTAGTAGCCAGAAGAAGCATCGACAAGAGCTTCTCAAATTCAAAGAAGGATCGCCAACTTACCCGTAAAGGCAGAAACGGCAATCTGCATATTTATAATGGTCGTTGTCTGGGAGCTGGTCAAGCCCAGATTTCCCTCCATGTGCTTTCTGAATATGATGCCAAACTGTTGGGCCAATGCGAACGTCACCAGCTGCAATTTAAAGAACAACAAACAATGAATATGGATCAATGCAATGATCGATGGATCGCTGGATACTTGCAATATTAACGCCACTGGCAACTGCCACCAGCCAGCCCCAACCGCCATCGGGCGCCACAAAATCATCGCCCAGATCGCTTTTGTCCCGTCGTTTCTTTTTTATGGGATGCGGATGAGGATGCTGTGCTGTTGTATGCATTGTGTCTTTTGTTGTGGTTGTTGTTACTGTCTGCTTGGGTGGCTGTTGATCATACTGCTCCTTGGGCACCATCAGTCTTAGTGCACTGTTGTTGTTGTTGCTGTTGCTGTGGCTGGTAATGGTGTTGTTATTGCTGGCCGGGCTGCTGCCGTTGCCATTTTGATAATCAGTCATCTTAAAGGGCTCTAACTTGATGCTTGCATCACTGGGTGGTCAATGAACATTGGGCTTCAAGTCTGCAAAGAACAAGACGATTGATTGATAAGTACCAAGTATTATAAACAAATGCTCTCTTTCACAGATCACAGAGGTCAATCATAGGACGTTTTTTTAGCACACACCCAAAAAAAAAAAAAAACACCATTTACAATATGTGCTTTGTCATTGTGACTGACTCGAGACTGTTGCGAGATTGCCGCCGAATATTAACTAAGCAATCTCACACATTCGTATGAAAATATAGTTGTATAACTACTAAATGTATTTGTACAAAATCAATTCAACTGTTTGATCGTAGTTGTCATAATATATAAGTATATCGCGTTTAATTCGCTCCGATTTTATATAAAAACTTAGCTAGCTCTGACATTGAAATGCTGATTCAGCTGCTTCCCATTTTAATTATGATTATCCACTCTCTCTCTCTAATGATAGCTAACGCAACTCTTTCGTGATGAAATAGTAGATAGAATAGCCAACTGATCATAATTTAATCATATTCATTACTAATTGCAGAAGCCTCAGCCTCTCATGTGATATAAGTAGTTGATTTCATCATTTACTTTCTTTTGACTTTATTTTGATTCTGGGAAAGAAAGTCTGAAGGCAAGAGTTTGTTTTGGCCAGGCAACTATTTTAAACCAGACGCCACTTGAACAGCACTCAGATACGATCCCGAAACACAATGTACGAGTACTTATAATTAATTTGAAGCTTTACTCCGGAATGTTTGTTAAATTTTGAAATAAACACAGATAAGATTAGTTCACACATCTATATAAACAATATATATGTATATTACGAGCTAGTAATTATTATCACAAGTATTACAACCACAACAAGCACTCGGCACATCACATCAATGTTTATTTGTTACGCGTGTTAATTAATTACTTTGGCATTATTGCTTTTGATAATTACTGCAACTGTCTTTGAATTGACTGACTCGATTACTGACCACAAATGTTATGTTCTTTGTAAAATACCCAATTGAATTCATGTTCACAAAAGTAACACCATTAAACATTATATAAATAAACGGCCATTAAAAAAATTTGATTGCTTGCTGTTATTCTTGTTTGTTATCGCTACAAAAGTTGACAATTTTTTGTTCAGGCTTGTATCGAGTTGGGTCTTGAGACTTTGACTTGCCCCCGATGCATGCAGCGAGCCTCTCATAAAACCACTGTCCAGACCAGAAGTGGACGGCACTCATAAATGCCAATGCCGCTGCCGACCCACCAAGTGGGAGGCGATATCGAGTCCGAAAGATATCATTCAGTCATAAAACCGAAACGTACAAAACGCGGCACAGACAGTCGAACATTGAAATTGGCACGCGCTGATAAGACCGAAAAACATTTCCACTTTAAAAGCCTACATAACGGTCTACTTATATGGCCCCTAAGCGATAGCAAAACCGATCTCAAAGCCGTGCCAAAACTGTCTTAAACCAATACATCAAAATTAGTCTTGTAGGATATTTAAAGTCGCGATCATTACACTTGATGTTGATGGCACCGCAACAACTGCTGAACTGAAGGGTAGCATTGTCCAGTTGATAAGTGAAGCGGTTAACCGAACGGCAAACGGTTACGAGCCGAACATCAAAACCCCCTTCGAATCGGGTTGGACTTGCCCCTTTGGTTGTTGCTCGCCCATTTCCGTGCAACGTCATGCAATATAATAAAGCAGCAGCATATAGTCGGCTGCTGAAGGTCGCTGTTTAAATGGATGTTGATGTTGTAATTGTTATTATTAATAAGAACTTGAGCAAGTATTAAACTGCTTTTTTTATAAGGCAGTCTATAACATTTGTTTATTATCCTAAGGCTAGTTTGCAATTAAAATAAAATAAAAATAATTGCCATAGATCACTTTTAACTGCACAAACTCTGCACTAATAGCCGTATCGCTTTTCAAATAAAACTCAAATATTCTTTAAGTAAAATGTGCACAAAACTGTACCACAATTTTTGAACAACTGGGCATGTCGTAATTTATGCAAAAGTCTTAATGTAATGAGCACAAGATATTGCAGTTACTTTGGCCACTCCAAGGTGCTCTGATAAGAGCGACACGATGACTCCTGGACAGCACCTGTCCAATGGCAGAAACCTTGTCAAAGTAATCAATCAAGAAGCACACGTGGTAAGGTGACAATGTCCATGAACAGTCACGCTTTCGACCAACCTCAAGGTGGCCAAAAACCGATATCAATTTGCTGACGAATCAATTAGCCAAAAGAAGCAGAAAAGCGTCACATTTTCGCAACAGCGATTTCAGTCTTAAGCTGTGTTTTCCTGTTCTACACTATTTGAGAGAGCATCTCGCTTAGCAGCTGATTGTTGATTGAATAATCATTGATAGCACAAGATGCAAGCTGTATACAAGTATATTGAGTATAGTTATTTATATTATCAGTTAAATACAAGCGATCAGAGATGCTCAGGAAATGGCAAAACGAAGCTGTTGAAAAAGACTTGGGAGTACTATTATTTATGAACTTGAAATATTGCTCAACTGATTAACTATATAACAGCAAAGCTAAGAACAAACATTAGCGCTTTACGCTATAATTTATATGACGCTCTTTACAAAAAGCGCCATAAAGTAGAGCCAATAAAAATGAAGCGAATACGACTGCGTTATACTCTTTTGTTTGTTATTTCGAAATGTCGCATGTAAACAAATGAACTTACACTTTACAGGGTGAATGAAATAAACATTATAAATTTGTCAACTGACTTTACAGGGTATATAAATACCGTATTTGCACAAATAAAACAGCATTATGCTAATAAAAGTGTTTTACAGCGCGTGGCAGGCGTTGCTTGCTTTATGTTAGCCACTGTAAATGCAAACACTAGCAATTAGCGAATGGCGGGCAGAGACAGACAGGGAGAGCGATAGGCAGCGAGCGAGATGGAGAGACTGACGGGGAGACGGGGTGCGCGTGCGCGTGCGCGAAAGCATTGAGTTAAAGTTAAATCAGTTGACCACTTTGATTGATGACTGATAGCGGGACGACACCTAAGGTCTGCACCGATAACACCAATATAATTGTAACCAAGTCAACCACGTAATGGGCTGATTCAGACAGGATCTTGCAGAGAGCACGTGTCGGCCGGCCAGGTTATTGGCCAATAACATCAGACTTAATTAATGCTAAAATTCTTATTTAAATTCGTCAACTTTTCACGTCACACACATAGCCGGCATACTTTTTTTTGTATTTCTTCGCTTTAGTTGTTGATGTTAAGGTTGTTGTTGTTGTTGTTTCTCAAAGCGTCACTGAGTTGTTTCAGCGTAACAAAAAAAGAAGCAAAAAAAATAAATATAATGAAAACAACAGACGACGACTTTTCCGTAACGTTCTCCAGCGCGAACTGAACTAAACAAATTTGTGAATTATAGTATTAAATACCGAAGCACAAAGACACACACAAGGGCTCTCATATGTACATAAACAGCGCTCTCTATGCGTATATGTGCGACTGTGTGTGTGTGTGTGTGTGTGCGTGAGTGTTGTGCTATTTATTTGACATGTACAACGCCGTTCTCGACATTTACTTTCGCCTTTACGCATGTATTTGTGTTATTTTGGTCTTTAGTTTTAGCTACCTTCCTTCCCCTTGCCCATCCACCTTGCCCCTTCTTAATATGTGGCATTAGTTTTTTGGGCTCGACTGTTTCGCAGCCAAAAAACACAACAACAACCACAACATTTTGTTAGTATAAGTATGTATTTTTATATTCTATTTCCTGATAAGAATTTTTGCGCCACTGCCGTATTTATTGCTCCCATCGGAGCGGGACGCGATTATCAGTAAGCACTCACATTTACACTTACATATGCCATTTCTACAATATACATATGTAGTACACACACAGTTACACATGCTAAATACATATTCATAAATACATTACGATAGGAATACCGATTACAATTTGATTTGCCCATCAGGCACAGTGTCCTCAGGTTCATTGGCATACGCTCCTACATTACATGCGATCAGCTAGGCTAATGTCACCAGATAAGCTGTTCACTTCAAAATTACTGTACATTTAAACAGTGCTTCAGTTGAAAATGTAAGCAATTATTTGAAGCGCGCTTGGCGACAGAGAAATTTAAATAAAACCATAAAAAACAAGTACAACTTTAATTTATGCATATACAAAGTCAAAAGTTATTTGTTCATCAATTTCATATCTGTTTAAGGTTGCATGAGTATTTATTGCATAAGAAATATATATTAATTGTTATACAACTTTAAATTTATTTATATATTTTATTATTTATTTATTTATTTTGTAATCTTTTGCTTCTCCAACCAATTACTTTGTAACCACTGTGCGTCTCTTGTATCTGGCAAACAGCCTAAAGTTCTCATTCTGAACGCATCCATTGCCAAGGGTAGTGCTTAGAGGCAAATGGGAAAACATATATAACATTTGTATATATAATTCTGTAGTAGCATATGTATAGATTAATGCAAGTGTGTGTGTGTATCTGTGATCTTTAGGCAGCCGGCTGCGTAGCAAATTATGTTTGCTATCTGTTTCCATTTGCATTACATTAGAAACCAATTGTGAATCTGATCTCAATAACAAAACTGAAATCGCTAGAGCTTGTTGTATTTGTATCAAATAAATATATCACATGTGGTCTTGAACTGTACATAACGTAAAGAAAAGAATATAAATTTCAAGAATAACTACTATTTTATCTGTTTAACAAATTAACAATTTAATGAATGAATCAAGAAGTGTAGAATTCCAACTTCGAACTTGTTCATACCCTTACAGTAATTACTATATATTCAATTGTAGAAAAAATAAAAGTTATTGATTCATTCTTTATATAGAAAGCACATTTCGATTTCAAGGAATTAGAATAATACTCTACTGTCTGTCACCTTTCTAATCTGTAGCACTCTCTGAGCTGTATCATTATACATATGTATGTATGTATGTACACACATTAGAATATGTCCGGTTCATTAAACGATTATATTTTGAAATCTTCTTTGTCCTCTCTTCATTGTGAAACTCAAATGTTGCCTGATTCTACGCTTGTTGACCAAATAAAAACTTTCCACTTTCCACTTTTGAACTTTGGACATCTTCGTACAAAAATGCTACATAAAATGGTTTGCATTTTACAATTAATTATCGATAAGCTAAATTGTTAATAACGCTGTGGCACAAAGTACAAAGTGGGTGTGTCTTTGTCTCCCTTGGCGTATAGGGGCCTAATAAATACGGGGCATAATAAAACAAAATATTTCTCTGATATAGTCAGTTCTACGTAATACTCGTACATATGTACATATATATCAGTTAAGACCTGCCCCCCAAACGACTAATTACCGCGGTATGTTGATAAGGGAAAGGTTAAAGAATTAAGAGTTTATATTGAAAATAAATAAAATATATTCTAAATATTATATATATACTAATTAAAAATATATGATTTTATAGATTTATCTGCATGCATTCACTCACTTTCCACGTATAATATAATACAAAACTTGTTCTGTAAATAAACGGGTAATAAATGTCACGCTACATTCACACTGCTCGCGTCACTTTGAAGTTTTTTTACTGATATCTAGCCAATGTGTGATTAACTTTTAGATGACCCAAAGTCCAAGGAACTGAATGCGCACCTGAGTCAGCTACACATGCGCCACAATGCTGATAATAGTGCGATAAAATTGAAGACAAATTGAAATAAATAACACCGCAAAAATACTTTACATTTGTAAGCAACTTCGATGGCACTGAAAGACAGGTAGATGCAAACATGAGGTGGGAAAGCCCAACCTTAATACTTATTTATTATGCACACAACAAAACTATTGAACCATTGACAACTTGGATGCATACATCATATGCGATGGCAAAAAGTAAAATTATAAATAGAAAAACAAAAAAGTTACATGCCCCGGGTGAGGCTCGAACTCACGACCTTAAGATTATGAGACTTACGCGCTGCCTACTGCGCCACCGAGGCCCTGTGACGATGACTAGCAAAATAATGAACAAAAGGATTCGTTTCTCATCTCTAAAAAAGATAACATGCATCTGTGAATATCCATGTATCATAAGTGCATCTCGTAATTTTTAAATATGCTATAAATAAATAAATTCAATTCAAAAGCTAATCATATCAGGTATGTTTCAAGTATTTACTAAAAAGTGCAAGGACTAAGCTGAGGGTTATAAACTTCGGTCCTACCACATTGCATTTATCGATAATCCTAAAAGTATGCTGCCCTTTATTTTATTTTCAGACGAAATCATTTTAGTCTACACTTTTCGCCACTGACCGACTAAAATAATTTTGAAATTGTTATTTGCTTTATCTTTTTCATTCAAATTTATCAAATATTTTGTATGCACTACAAATTTTATCACATTAAACTCAAATCGCCCCATTGTACCTCATATCTCTGTCTTGAGCGAATATCGACGAAAGTTCACCGTAGACTCAAACCAAAGCGTTGACACAAACCAATTTAGAACATTGTTTTTTTTATATGGTAAATGTGACTGAAGTATAATAATTTTAACTTAGTCACACAATTGTTTCATCAAAACAACATAAATGTAGTCCCACATTTGTAACCAATTAAAAAATACACAAAGTCCAAGTTGTCTGTAGTTTATATTATATATTAATATATTTATTACTTTTATTCGTATATTTAACTGCTGCTTTTGGGCGAGCTGCTATTAAGGCGCATCGATCGCAGCCAGCGGAACACCAACAACAAACTGTATGGTGTCCCCTGCGATAATAAGTAGTAAGAATTATCATATTGCATATTACATATTTACAGTAGTAGCACATACATTTTGTGGAGAAGTTACATAGTTGAATGTTAGAATATAGGTATATTATAATTGAAGCATGTACAGATTAGAATGTAGTTGGACAATAAACGATACGCATGTTGGGAATTGAATTGCACGTTTTGGTATACAATTACTACACTTTATCAATTAATTTTAAATTAGACAAACAGGATTAAAAAAAAGACTGTAATTAGAATGGGAATCACACAGACAAACACAACTCCTGGTTATGCTACAACAATCAGGAATCGCTGAGAATATCCTTTAATATCGAACTAGAATTCCGAGTAGGTGCGAATTCATTGTTGCTCATCATCAGCGTTGGCGTCGTTGTTGTGGCAAGTCCGACCTGTTGCTCGCTGCTGCCACTTGCTGAAGTTGTAGCAGCGACCGGTGCTGGCGTTGTGCCTGTGGCAGAGGCTGGAGATGCCTCCAGCTGGTTGGCCATGCTCAAGAGCGTGGGTCGCGACTGTGCTGAGGACTGTGGCTGGGATTCCTGCTCCAGAAATTGCACAAATGCCTGCAACAGATTCTCATTGCCTAAAGGAGAACAGAGGAGGGTTTTAAAAGATATGCAATGTGGGTAATATTATTTATAAGCTTACCAGCACTTGAGGCTGTGGAGCTGGCACTGCCACCGCCCAGTATGCTGCCCAGCCAACTGCTTTGTGCCTTGTTCAGTCCCACCTTGTCGGCTTCCTGGGCATTAAAGTCCAGCACTGAGGATATCATGCGCAGCACCTGCTGCTTGTCCCCGGCATGTCCGCTGACCACATAGCCAATGAGCAGACTCTTAATAAGGCTCTTGTCAATCTTGTCCGTCTGACTCGACTCGCTGCTGTTTAAGCTCTGCTCCAGCTTCAGATTGGCATGCTTCAAACTGTCCACTGTGAGATCGAGGACGAAGAAAAGAAAAGCATTAGTTAGTCGTATAGGAGCACAAACCTAACACTAAGCATAACATAGCATAAGTATAAAGGGCAGAGAAGCTACTCCGGATGATGCACGAGATTCGAGGGATTCGAAACGAAGCGCGCGCGTTTCACGTTTGTCATTTTGAATATAGATTTTGTAGGCGTGGCATGCGGTTAGTGCGCCCACTGCACGGCGTAGTATGACATAAGTACTGGTTGTTGATTAAATGGCACACCAGTACCTGATGTAATACTCAACCGTACAGACGCTGACGTGATGCAGTTGCGGTTGCGGTTGCGGTGGTGGTGGCGGTGGTGTTTGAATGTGGCGGATGTGGCAAATGCAGCCCAAATGGCTGCTTGTGGCTCAGTCGAGTCAGTCGGGTCAATGGGTCGGCTCTAACTGTTTGGTTGGGGGTCAGAACAACAAGTGAACAATATGCAGCGAAACTCAAATCAAATTTGCCAAACTAAAAGACTAAAATTCAAATCAAATATAGTATAATAATTTAGCTAGCGAGCAAACAACAAACAGAGAGCAATCAAGTACAATATTCTAGTATCTATAAAGTTAATATATATAAATATATATATATATGTACATACAGCAACATAAATGTATACAAATGTGTATGTAGTTTGCATATATATATATGTATATGTATATATATATATATGTGTGTGTTTGTGTGTATATATGTAATGTAATGTGGCATATGCTGCAATCTCGAGCAATCTCCAATTGCAAAGTGAGTGTCAAATTACAAGTCACATTTACAAATTGAGATTAATCAATGCTGCAGATCATTTAACAACAATATATAGCAAATTGTTTTTCTTTTTTCATTTTGGTATTTTTTTTTTTTTGATTTTGTTTTGTTTAACGGCTTTTACGGATACGCATTACGGATATTACGGTTATACGATACGGGCTTTTCAAACACTCAAAACGGGCAGCAGAACTGATAAATTAGTCGAGTACATACAATACATACATAGACAGTAAGTAAGTAAATAAATAAATAAATAAATCAATAATAGATACATATAAATTTGTGCACAAAAATCACAATAAATAAATAGATCATCGTAAATAATATAATCAAAATTGGCAGGCAAAAACAAAGTACGATACGTAAATAAATCATAATTGCAACACATAGAGTGGAATTTAAAATTGGATGCTTTGCAGTTGACTAAATACTACACAAAATACCAAAAAAAAAACTGCATTTGGTATTTGTTTTTAGTGCAGCTGCAGAGAATCCAAAAAAGCACAAGTCTAGATACTAAGAAAGCTAAGCTACAAATTACGCAATATTGATGACAATTTATATGTATGTATATATAGATGTAAGCATTTCCACATAAAGGGCATATAGGTGTGTATGTGTGTGCGTAAGTAAGGTGTGTGTGCTTCCGTGTGTACCAGCAAGGATAGAAAGTGTATTAGAGCAGTGTAGTAGTTAGCAGTTGGTTCCGTGATGATGCCAGTGATGGTGCTTCCTTATGATGGAGACACACACATACACACCTATTGAACAGACGGACCCGGAAGTGGGAAGAGTATGTGGGGTTATGTGCGTCGAGTTACCTGACCAACTTGAGTCGAATTTACAGCCAATGATTGCCACAATTGCCGCAGGTGCGATCTTGAAATTTTCTTTTGGTTTTTGTATTGTTATCGTTTATCGTTTTTTTTTTCGTTTTTTGATGATAAATTGCAATTCAAAAAAGTCGATACCAACTGAAATTCCGAGTGTTTCATATATGGCATTGCTCCCAGAATTACCAGCTGATATTTACCTTTGAGAATCCGGGTGAAGTGACGTCTCTTTCTCTATCACACTCACTCACTCTCTCTCTCTCTCTTTCTCTCACTCACTCACACACATGCTTGCTTAATATTCTATCTCTCTTTGTGTCTTACAGTTAACATTCAAATAGAACTTTAGTGCGGGTTTTATGCGTGATAAAAGTTTGCATTATTAAATATTATTATTATTTTAATTATTATTGCATTGAGGCTGGGTAAACCATGATGTGAATCGTGGGTTAAGAACGTGCCGGATTATTGATAATAATTGCTAGGCGGTAATTTGATGGTGCTTTTAATTTTATATTTTGCATTTCTTTTCTTTTTCACGAACGATTCCCGATATAAAATATATATATATATGTGGCTGGGGTTAGTCAAAATAATAATTGGCGACACAACTAATGCACTCACCTTCGTCCCGTAGCACAGCAATGGTCTGCTGTCCGGCCTCCAGTTGATCGGAAAGCCTTGCCGCTGCCCTCAGTCCCTGGTTGGCCTCGGTCAACTGTTGCTGCAGTGCCGCCATCTCGGACTGCAGCGTTCCCTGCCTGTCCAGCTGCGATTGCAGCTCTCGCCGCATGCGCTGTGTGGCCAACTCAATGTCATGCTCTTTGTCTAAACAAAATGGCATTAATAGGCATTTGCTTGGCTATATGCTTACACATACTAACCATTTTGAAATTGTTCTAGGGCGCATTGCAGATTGGTCAATGCCGCATGTTGCTTGTGCTCGCGATCCTCGTGGCCTCCCAACTTGGCCAGCAGCTCGTCCCGTTGTTGCAGCAGCAGTGCATGCTGAGCCTGCAGCGTCTCTGCCTGCTGATTGGCTCGAATGCTGTGGTGATCAAAGAAAACATTGTTCACACAAACAATTAGAGAGACAAGCATTTCCATGCCGTTCTGGCATAAGTTATAAATTAATTACATTCCGTTGCCTTTTGTTAGTTCCAGATCATGTAAACTCTGAAATCTAGTCGCTTATATATGTATATAAGGGCAGACGGACAGAAAGACTTATTAACTGTAACTGCGTGCGCAAGCTGTTATCGATAATTATCGATACAAACAGAGCGAAAATACGTTCGGCCGCATACCGAATGCAATTAGCACAGACACAGTCACTGCCATTTCGCCGCTTATCGCTAGCGCGACTTGCGGCGAAATGCCTATTTTTCAAAATGGCGAAACTGAGCTGAGTCACGACCCACTTTGCTTGCTAATCAGGCAAGCGCTGCTAATTAAGCCAATTCACTCACCTGGCCGATGTGTAGGCGGTGCTGGACTTGGATACCTCTTGC
Source organism: Drosophila pruinosa (assembly GCA_018150935.1). Lineage (NCBI taxonomy): Eukaryota > Metazoa > Arthropoda > Insecta > Diptera > Drosophilidae > Drosophila > Drosophila pruinosa. The sequence goes on from JAECWR010000337.1 coordinate 3,380,543, forward strand.
TGCAATGCCGTCAGCTTGCCACGTGTTTCATCCAGTTCACGTTGCAGCTCGACACTCTCCTGTGTGTGCAACTCCTCGACCTCGAGCAGATGGGCACGCAATCGCTCCAGATCACGCAGCACATTCGTCTGCCGCTCCTGAGATTCGGTCTGCTGCTGTTGCAGCAGCCGTTGATTCGTTTGCTCCGTCAGCAGATTTGTGGTGAGAATGTCAGATTTCTCCTTGAGGAAATTGATCTGATCGTTGAGCTTTTCACGCTCCTTGTGCTGCTCGGCCAGCTGCTGTTCCAGCGGCTGCAATCGCTGGATTTCCGCATAGTATTGTGTGTTCTCGCCATGCTTCTGCTGCAACGCCTTGATCAGCTCCAACTTCTCTCTCTGCAGCGTGTCCAGTTCGCCAGCACTGTGGCTTAAGCTCTGCTCGCTTGCTGCTCTCGCCTGATCCAGCTGTGCCTTAAGCTCTGCCAGCTGTGACTCCAACTGCTCCTTTTGATTTGTGCTCGCGGCCAATTGGCTCTGCAGCTCCTCGGACTGCTCCTGTTGTGCTTGCAGCTGCTCGTTGGCTGCCTTATCCTGCTGCAGCTGCTCCAGCTGCTTGTTCAGTGCCTCGCTGTTATCGCTGCTCGCCTGCAGCTGCTGCTGGAGCTGCTTCAATTCCTCTTGAAGCTCCTCCAGCTGCTGATGCTGGAGCTGCTTCAATTCCTCTTGAAGCTCCTCCAGCTGCTGCTGCTTGATCTTTAGCTGCTCAGCTTGCTGCAAGAGCTCAGCTTGCATTTGCTCTTCCTGCATGGTTCTCAGCTCTTCCAGCTGCTCCAGCTGCTGCTCCTTGAGCTTTAGTTGTGCTTTAAGCTGTTGCAATTGCTCTGCTTGCTGCAGCTGCAGTTGTTTGTCTTGTTGTTGCTGCTGTTGTTGCTGTTGCTGCTGCTGCTTGACCTGTTGCTCTTCCTGCAGTTGCTGCTCCTTGACTTTTAGTTGTGCCTCAAGTTGCTCCACTTGTTCTAGTTGTTGCTGCTGCAGTTGCTCCTTTTGTTGTTGCTGTTGCTGCTGTTGATCTTCCTTTAGTTGCAACAGCTCTTCCAGTTTCTGCTGCTTGATCTTTAGCTGCGCTTTAAGCTGAAGCACTTGCTCGTCTTGTTGCTGCTGCTGTCCCTGTTGTTCTTCCAGCTGCTGCTGCTTCAACTGTTGCTCTTCCAGCTGCTGTTCCTTGAGCTTTAGCTGCGCTTTAAGATCTAGCACTTGCTCCACTTGTTGCTGCTGCAATTGCTCCTCTTGTTGCTGCAGCTCTTCCTTCAGCTGCAACAGCTCTTCCACCTGCTGAGCCTTGATCTCTAGTTGCGCCTTAAGCTGCTGCACTTGCTCCACTTGTTGAGCCTGCTGCTGTTGTCCCAGCTGTTGCTCTTCCAGCTGCTGCTCCTTGAGCTTTAGCCGTGCCTGCAGCTGCTCTACTTGTTGCTGCTGCTGCGACTGCGCCTCTTCCAGCTGTGCCTCTAGCTGGGCAATGGTCTCCTCGTGATGCTCCTCAATCGTCTCCAGCTTGTTGCGCTTGAACTTGTCCAGCTCATTTAGCAGCAACTCGTTGTTCTTCATCAGCTCGTCGCACTGCAGTATGTACTGCGAGATGTCCGCCTCGAGCGTCTTCTTCTCGTGCTCGGCAATCAGCTGCTGATCCTGCAGATCCACCAGTCGCTGCTCGGTGCTGTCCAGCCGTTGCCAGCGCTCGTTCAACAGGCGATGTGTACGCTCCAGCGCCTGCTCCGAGCGATCCGCTAGCAACGCCTCCAGCAGCGAGCGCAATTTGTGTGGATCATCATCGAGTTCCAGATCCATATCCAAATCGGTAATTTCTTGCTTTTCCTTGGCAATGGCCTGCCGGAACTTGGCCTGGGCAATGCTGGCGTCCAGCTCCTGTCGCAGTTGACTGTTCTCGCCACGCAGGGCGCCCAGCTGCTGCTCCAAATCGTTGGCATGCGTCTCCTGATCGGCCTCGGCATTCAGCTTGAGCTCCTGATTCTGCAGCATCAACTGTTGCAACTTGCGCTGCAGTTCCAGCTGCAGCTGCTCCTTCTCGCTCTCGCTTATGCGCAGACGCGTTTCCAGCTCGGCCAGCTGCTCGTGCAGCACATTGGCAGCCAGTTGGCGCTCCAGTTCGGCGTCCTGCAACTTGGCATTGAGTGCGCCCAGCTCGGCAATGCGCGCCTCCAGCGAGACAAGCTTGTCGCGCAGCTTCTCCTTGGATGGCGGCGTTGTGGCATCCACATCCTGATCAGAACCAGCTGCGTCCGCATTGCGCACCACTATGAACTCATCCTCGCTGTGCTTGCCCGTCGACGAGCTGTTCGACGACTCCGATGTCTTCTTCTCCTTGGCCAGCTTGGCCAACTCATCCAGCTCTCTCTGCAGCTTCTCTCGCTCCGACTCCGCTTGACGCACTCGCTCAATCAGTTCGCCATTGTCTGCGCCACGTTTCTCCAGCAACTGCTGTGTCTCGGCCAGCTCAAGTACGTGGCGTTGCAGCTCCCCGGCCTGCTCGGCCACTTGCTGCTCCAGCTCCAGCTGCGACTGCGCCGCACTGCGATGTCGCTCTCGCTCCTCCTGCAACAGTCCCTCCAGATTGGCCATGGCCAGCTCATGCTCTACCATGCGATTCGCCTGGATCTGCATTAGCTCTGTTAGCTGTGTCTGCAGCTGGCTTTTGTGGCCCAGCACATCCTGCATGGCCTGATCATGCTGTGCGTCCAGTTCGTCCAATGATTGGCGCAGCTCTTCGTTCTGCTGCTCCAAGCTGGCCACCAATGTGTTCAGCTTGCCAATATCTGCGGCACTGCCAAGTGCCACATCCACGAGGCCTTTGTCTTTGCTTTGCCCTGCAGTCTCCTCGGAGCCAATAGGCTCCCAGCACCAGCTGTCCTCCACATTTTGCTCCTCTGCCGATTGCTGCAAAAGAGAGACGGAAAGAAACTGTTCTATATATGCTCTTCATTGTCGATAATCGTCACTGAAATGCCATCTCTAAATAGTATAATAAATATTAATATTTATTACTTGTTTGTCCCAATAAATCATAGGTAAAATCTCCTTTCTTTATACAACAAAGCAGTGAAAGAAATAAACTTTGCTTGCTCTATATTATCGCTGAATAATCGTTAAAAAACCATCTCTAACCTTTGCGATAAATTTATTTTATTTCTTATTTCTTCATTAGTTGTTTATCCCAATAAACTGTTACCATTAAACTCTGCTCATCATACAACAACTGCGTAAATGAAATAAGCTATCCTTGCTCTATATTTTTGCTTAATTATCGATAAAATGCCATTTCTAACCTTTTCGATAAATACATTCTATTGACGATAAATACCATTATATGTTTATCCGATTAATTATCATCAGTAAACTCACTTATAATGGGTTTCCTTTACACAACAACAGCCAAGTTAATTCCCTTTATCCATCATCATTCTTTAATGTTCTGTTACAAATACATTTTATTTACGATAAATACAATTATATGTTTATCCGATTAAATATCATCAGTAAACTCACTTATTTTTCTTCATCTCTTTTTAGTCAAGTTAAATGAGGAATTAATTTTATTTGAATGTTACCAATATATTTCAGCTATATTTTATGCTTTACTGTCTTCTGTAAATACTATTACAGATGCGTGTATATTTAAATTTAAATTTTTCAATTATTTGTTATGCCAGTTACAGGGGGTTTTGTTCATTAAACAACAACTGTATAAACTAAATATGCGTCTCATTATTCTTGATTTTACTCGTATATTAAACAACTTAACTATTACAATAAATATACTACAAAATAAATATAGTTTTCAAATTCTTTAGAACTAAACTCAGCTTTGAACTGCTATTTCTCGCATCAATTATTAGCTTCAAATATACGGCATTCTCATAGCTAACAAACTGAGCACAACTGTACTGGCAGTGCATGTGACATCCTGAGTCAGTCATAAATGATTGTAAGCGGATCATATGGTGATCATTGATCATTGATCATTGGATTTACCGCGTGAGCCATGATCACGTTAATGAGTTTATGAAAGAGTTGAGCTGAGTCGAGCTGCGACCGAGACGAGTTCAAAAATGGCCGCCACAACGAAATGCGATAAGGTAACTCGGCAACATGGTAACAAAAGCAACAACAACTCGATTGCCATAAAAACCCATGACGATGATGACTGGGACTGGGACTGGGACTGAGACTGGTTACTTGGCTGGGCCAAATAACAAATAACAAAATGGCTCATCGTAAAAGCCGCAAATTTAATTAAAATTAGCACACGAAAAACGGACCGAAGAGAAAGATGTGGGCGTGGCAAAGATAAGAACTAGCTGAGACTCCATAGAAAATATATATGGAGGCGAGATACAATATGTATAATTATGTACATGCTATGTACATATGTACATACATACATTTGTATGTATGCTGCTACACGCATAAGTGTAATACACCTGTGCAAACTGGGTTATCTTCACTAAGTGTGTGTGTATGTGTGGGTGTGAAAAACACTTGTGTTTCATTAACAAATATTAGCAAAATTATTCATAGTCTCCAAGCGCGCTCTCCCTCTCTCTCCCTCTCTGTCTCTGTCTCAGACACACACAGACACAATCGATCATGTTGTGCGTCAGCCCTAGGTTGGGGCATATCCAAAAAGCTAGAGACAAATAGCTAAAGCATATATAGTATGCGCCTATGTACACAGCGAGTACATGGCATAGACAACCGAAATGCAAACACGCCAATGCCTCTAATAACAACAATAAACGAGAGCAACAACGACAACGACAACGGCAACGACAACAAAATGCCACACAGATAAGATAAAGAAAATGCCAACGGCAAAAGGGAAAAGCAAAAGATACAAATACTTCCATAGATACAGATACAGATACAGGTAAAGATACAGATACAAGTACTGCAATTGATGCGACGGAGGAGCAGAGTCACAAAACGGAACCGGAAGTCAATAGCGGACAACAAAGGAGACCCAATAACAAAGAAGCTGTCAGTTCTGTCAAACTGAAATGTCAAAAACTGCAACTGCATAAAATAAGCCAGAAGTCTTTAATTTAAAAAAAGGTGTACAAATATCTTACATAAATATATGAATATATATTCAAATTGTAAGCCTAACTAATTGGCAGTATTATTAGGAATACTTATACCAATAAATGAAAGTCAGAAAGTAATGCCGAACGGTCGTATACTTAATAAAAATAGCATCTGCTAATACTCGCTTAGGACACTTTGAATTTTTAATAAGTTTTAGCTATTACATGGCTGATTAAAAATGTCGCATTCAACAAAATGTTATCGCACACAATTCTTAAGAATGAATTACTTTATCGAGTAGGTAACTTTTTCTTTTTCTGTGTTTCTTTCTCATTTTTATCAAATGTGCGCAATTCAGAGCAACATAAGCATTAATGGATTGCCAAGCAAATGCCATAAGAAATAACAATTAATAATAAAAAATAAAAAAAAAACAAAAAGGCACAAACACCAAGTTAAACTTCTTGGAGCCTTATCAATGTGTTCAATTGACGCAGGGCAAGGGGAAATAACCATGTTATGGAATTCTACAGAAAAGTGAGTCAAAATTAATGAGCAAATCGAAGAAATATTTGAAGTATGCACACTAAGCACACATATAACATAATGTCATTTAATAATGTATGTAGCAATAATGTATGAAGCATTAATTTTATAATTATTTCAAGAGGTTCTTGTGTTTTATGTCTTTCCGATTTGTCATTAGAGCTGAATTCATTACCTGGCTGCTGTCAGTGCCATTGGCATTGGTTAGAGCTGTAGTTGTAGCTGTATTAGCGCTATAGCTGGCAACTTATCTTATCGTTGCCGGCGCTGCCCAGTGCCATAAAGCCCAGGCCCAACAGGTTCGCGATGGCTTCCATATGCGCCATAAGCCCTGTGCCAATTTGATTGTTTTTAAATAAATATTGGAGCACTTATTACGCGAAACTGAATCATTGCCGGGTTGGGCGAAAAAAGCACAGCACAAAAAAAAGCCAACAAGGCCCAAGGGAGTCATACAAAACTCATAAACTGAAACTCAAACAACTGCCAAAGTAATGTGTGTTTTGGCTTTAGCTTTGGGTTTGGCTTTGGATTTCTGGTTCCTCATTGCCTCCCAGCTGGTGTTTGGTTGCATTCTCTCGAAACCAAATGCAATTGCAATTGCACACTCCAAGACGATACCAAGAAATGCAATCCAATGGCATTAATGGGAACGGAACAGTTGTGATCCCAGCACAGGCATTCAACAGGTGGCCATAGCAGGCAGCCTTGTGTCGTGGCACAGCAGGAACTATCGAACGCAACTTGGCGAACATATCCATATCCTACAACGGACAAAAGCTCAACGATATGTGTGCATGAAATAATTTAAAGTTTTTGAATCGTTTTTTTATTCTCGGTAATGCATGCATTACTAGCACTATATGCATTTGTTTAAACTGAAAAAAGCACATAGTATGTACAGCTAACCGAATCGTTGTTAAGTTGAAGTTCTTAGACCCCCAAAAGCAATTAAAATTAAATTATGAGTTGAAGATTGCTGTCTTAAACTTGTTCCCAATACTAAGTACTATACATGCATATATATAGAGATATAGGTAAAAAAAATTTGAGCAATTTTCGCTCTTTGAGCGCTTGCATTAAATGACTAACAAACACAATCAGAAAATGCCCTAAGCACACACAAGATAATACATATGTACATATATGACACTTGTATATTCTAAGAACTTGCATATACATCATACATACAGATATGTATGTATGTCGACAAGTTTTAAGCATTTTTTATGGCTACAGGGTATAAAAATTATAATTTAATGCATGCAGTGCAAAAAAGCAAAACGCACACACTACTACAACTAAGAGAAGATGTCAAGTTGAGACAAAAGTTAAGACAAAAGTCGAGAAGTCAAGGCAACAACACTGACGATGGCGACGATATCTCGACTGCTGACCAGTCACTTCAGTCTCGAGACAGACAGACAAGTACGAGTACGAGTACGAGTACTCGTGATTACACATATGTAAATATAATGAGTATTAGCAACAACAATAACAACAACTACAAAAAAAACCCAAAATAAAAAACTTACATTTTGTCGACTGTCAGCAAAACAATTTGAATATTTGATTTGTGCAGCTTGGCGAATTTATGGGGCTCTGTCTTGATTCAAAGTGTTTTCCGTTTCAAATTGTTGAAGTTTTTTCTTTTTGCTTGTGCCAAAATGCAGTTGCAGTTTGCAGTCACAATAATAATAATAAATAATAGCGTAACGAAAAAAAAACAGAACAAAAAAAATGAAGAAACGTAACTGTAACTGTAACTAACTGATTGTAAAGTACATAGAACGGAAAAAACCCGGTTAATTTTCACTTGACAAAAGCACTGAACGCTCGAGGGGAAGACAGAGGAGGCTTTTAAAAAAAACACGAACGTCAAAAACAACGACAAATGGCGGTGGCGAAAGGCGGTGGTGTTTGGCGTTTGGCGATCTCCGTTAAACGTTCGTTTTAATGCATTTGTTTGATTTTAAACACGTAAAAAAAAAACAGAGAGAGAGAACTACAAGTATCGAATTGTTAAATTATTGTGCCGGTAATTAGAATCCAAATATATATATATATCTATATGTGCATATGTGTATATATGAATATAGGTAGCAACTTTGTCCGGGTTCACGTCTTTCCCGCAACGCGACCGATCAACGAATGAACGCAATGCAGTACGCCATGGGTGAAAATAGCCAAGTGTTGAGCGTCGAGAGCACACACACACACACACACACACAGCAACGATCGTATCGAGGCAGCGCAGCGACCCAAAGCCGACGGCACGACGTTGTCGCTGCAGCGACGATAGACTCACACAAATACCACAGTAGAGCTTGTGTGTGTGTGCGTCCGGCGGCTCTGTGGCGACTCCTGTCGGCCAAGCGCCGCCCAGTCAGCACATTGCACTGTAAACTTGAGCGTTGCTTCACTGTGTGTGTGTGTGTGTGTGTATGTATGCATTGGGGTGTACTACTACAACATGGGGATCTGGATGTGGAGCTTAGCAAGCATTTTTCCATTTTTATGTTGCCCAAAATCAAGTTACAAATTTAATGAAAGCTAATCAACGGACTTGCAACATTATTAATGAACTGTACGAGATGAAAACTTGATCTATATATGTATATATACAATATATACATAGTACATATATACTATATATACACACACATAAGTACATATATGAGCTTAACTAAAATGTATTTCCTTTATGCGTAGAAATCTAGCTTTATTTTAAACATATTTTTCTTATTTATAAAAAAAATGTATTACTAAAAAAAAATAATTATTATTTTTTCTTGTTTTCCTCACTACAAATTTTATATGCATTAATTCAAACTAAATGATTCATTTCAAACTAAAAAAGAAAAAAGTAAGATTTTGAAAGAATTTAAAAATTGTTAAATAAATATGAAATGGAAAAATATATACGATTAGAATATTCCACTTAACTAAATATGTATCTACTTATTAAGATATATTTAACATACATAGAAAAAATATTAAAGTGATAAATAAAAGTAAAGAATTGAATGCTGACAATTCATATTAGAATTCAGCACCTAAAAAAAGAAAATACACTTAAATATCATTTATAATTTATGGCAATAGTTTAGAGTGGGAAACCACACTGGATGAAAATAAATTATATTAAACTCTTGTATTTGTATTGCAGTTGTTTAATTGTTTATTACGAAAAAAGAATGGTTGAGAAACCCAGTGAAATTCAATTGAAAAAAATGTGTATAGTTATGTCAGAATATCATTGATATTTATACTCGTATACTATAGAAAAGAATAAGAAATGAGTTTCCAAATGTGAACAAATCGAACTAGGGCAGGAATTGAATGTTGGACAATCGATTCGATTAATCATTGCCACCTCAAGGCATATATAATATTTGTTATCCAAATGGTTGCGTTTTGGTTGCAACAAACTATTTGTTGCACATTCCCATCCACATCCATCATCTAATCATGTTCAAACAGAGTGCGAGTCCCAGTCCGAGTCCGAGTCCGAGTCAAGTCACCGTCCAGTTGTGCATACACATTTAACATTTCCCAATGTCCATAAAGTACAAGTATATATGTGGATGCCACTATATGCATGTACACACATTTGTTTGCATGTGTGTGTGAGTGTATGTGTGTGCATGGCAATACAACTTCGACTTGTGATCTCCATTTCAAAACTCAAATAATGCGCGTCGGCTATTTAACTTGAAATTAAGTGACGTTTCTTGTTGTTGTTGTTTCTTTTTGGTTAACAAAAAAAAATTCTTGCTTTTTGTAGTTGTTGTTGCATGTGTACTTATTTCTGCCTTTGTTGTTGCCAACGACGCTGGCGACGGCGAAGTTTTTATTTGCTTATTTTGCTTATTTTGTTTGTTCTCAACACCGACTGCGACGTCAACGTCGACGTCGAGGTTGACGTCGCTGCTGCTGCGCTTTCTGTATGTGTGTATATATGCATGTGTGTGTTGCCTACAAGTGATCTCAAAATTTAGTTTTAGTATTTAGAGATAGCAACAACTTGTTGGAAATGGGCAAACAAACATTAGCATAGATGTCGCTTTCATGTGTGTGTGCTGCGTACAAGTGTGTGTGTATTTGTGTGTGAACCTCTCCTTGTGGACAGTCTTTGATGTGCGCCATGTAGCATGGAGTCTAGAGCTCAAATACATATACATACAAATACACCTTAATAGCACAAGCTATAACGCTTACACTGCAAGAAAATGTGTGCTGATTTTTGGTTTCTATTTTTTACAAACTGTATTTAGACAATAGCTAAATTGGTAATAACAATAAAATTAAGAGCAATAGTAGATTTCCATTGAACTCCACTATTATATTCTACATTTAATGTTTGCTAATTGTTTAATGAGAGTACAAAAAACACAAGATCGTTGCAACAGCTGAGTAGACATCCGTCTGTCTGTCTCTCTCTCAATCTGTCTGTCTGTCTCTCTATATGTCTCTCCCTCCATCTCCATCATGTCTGTATTCACTGCAAGATCCCAGAGGTGATTAAATTATATATCTACCAATTTATTTTACAAATACTCTTTTATGTCTCACATATCCTCCTCTATTCATTTCAATTTTTGCCACGCTTCTCATGTTCAATAATAATAATAGTAATAAGAATAAAAGTAATCAATATGGAACAAAGTCATTTAAGGAGTCATCTCTTATTATTAAACTTTCAATACCTTTTGTTCTTTACAACAATATTGCCTAGTTGAAAGCAAATATATATATAAATAATATAATGAAATATAATTATTTACACATATGTATGTATATATAAATAAATTTGCTAATGTCAATTATATGTAAAAGCAGTTATAAGTCTTCAAAATAATATTATTAATAACTAATGCCACTTTTCGCACAGTGTAGTTGCAGCTACTCACTAACATGGCATTTTGCAGATGAGCATAACGGACTCTTGCCCCTTGCCTGTTGGCTAATAACTCAACATACTACATACATACAAATATGCCACATACTACATACATATGTATATGCCACATATAACATATACATATATATGTGTGTCAATATCGACATATATCCCAGAGCGAGTCGACTCTTCGTATCTTAGCACATTTGCAATGCGACTTTGTTCCTGCTGTGTCAGCAAAATCGTGCAAATTGTAATTGTGGAGCATTGTGGGCTTCTTTCTAATGCCACGACTTGAAAATATGCATAGCTATAGCTATAGGTATACATATATACATACATATATATATTTATATATGTATATGTATATACACCTGGGCGTTCTATATGGCCACGTCGTTGACTTTTAAACGGGGCTGTTAATGTGGCTTTTGTTTTGTTATTGTTGTTGCTGTTGCGATCGAGCGTCTGTGTTTAATTAGCAGATAAAAATACAGTGAAGTATACCTGACTCGACATCACTCGCTCCCACTCCAACACTTAGCTCTGTTACGCTTCAATTTCGGCTCTCATTCGCACACATGCCAGCGACAATTGCCAGTTGCCGTTGCCAGTTGCCATTGCCAGTTGCCAGTTGCTGGTGCGATATCAGCAACAGCAACAGCAACAGCAACATAGCCATAACCAAACACCAAAGACCCGCACACACGTTGCAGGCGCTAATTAGTTTTGGGGGCTTTTCTTTTATCAGCAACAGCAACAACTACAACTACAACTTCAACATTACAAGTTTTTTTTTGTTCTAATGCGTTTCGTTCTGTAACAAATGCAAATCGAATTGTTGCCAGGTTCTGCAGCAGAATATGCTAGCTTTTTTTTATTTTGTTATACACCAAAGCCCAAGTCGTCCCAATGGCGCCAACTGGCGACCCAATTGTATAAATTGTCATGTTCCGGGAAAAGCAGTCAAAGTGTGTATGGACAATGGATGTGTCTCTCTCTCTCTCTCTCTCTGTATGTGTTTATCTCTGTCTAGGGCACAGTAAGCAGATATCGACCAAATTGAGGCCAAGTCGAGGCTGTGTTTAAACAGATACAAGATGCTAACGAACTGCAAAGATAATAAATATTTAAATTGTATTTTATTTGCACACGTTCGATCAATATGTGGAAAACGAGCTCACAGATCAGATCACAGCTTTGCATAAGTTTAAAAGGGAGCGGGGACAGTAGTAGATATATCCGAAAGGTACAAAATATATACACGGATGCGATGCGGATGCATAAAGATCAACAAGAACAACAATTGTGTCTGCTGTCTCAAAAATGTTTAAAGTTTATCTAGAGCGACGCAAACAGCGCAATAGCTACACAAAGATATGAAGATACATAGATACAGATACAGATACATACTACAATATATACACATCTATGGCACATTGTTTGTGCATCTTGTTGTAGTATATAGCACTTGGAACGATTGTCGGTACCTGGTGGCACGTCACGGAGACAACAACAACAACAACAACAGCAATTCGAGCGACCGGCGAGCCGCTTTGTATTGGCCATCCATTTAACACGTTCCTGTTAAAATTCAGACAAGAAATCAAATTCAAATAACCCGCTTCAATTCCCAACCAAACTGCGTCCGACTCACAGTCCGAGTCGACTCAATTCGAGCTCAGCTCGCTGCAACAACTCATCATTAGAGCTGCTTCTTGGCCAGAGTTGCGACAAGGTAAAAATCTCAAACACAATCTGAGCATTAGAGAAAAATAGAAAAGGATACCCGTCAATATAATCAGCACTATTCTCAACTATTCTTGTAATAATCAAATATTTTATATTCATTGAAAATGTGTAAAACAAACATATGCAAAAGTAGACAATTAAAAGGTATTGTTTACCATTTAAAATAGTGTTGCTTTACTGGTGCATATATGCTCTATTTATTGTCTTTATATTTATTATTTATAACTGAGTATCCTCATTCAAGAATTTTCTCTCAACATCTTCTACCAGAGTTGCTTTAAAAATGTAAAAAACTCAAGACAGCTGCTGCACAATTGTGTTGCAAATGTCAAATGGCAAATATGGCAATTGATTTATCAAACATAAACAGACGCTGGCCCTTGAGCTTGATGTCCAACAGGATATCCGGTGGCCATCTTGTTATGTCAAAAGCCACTCGGTGGCTTGACATAAATATAAAAGATGTTAAAGTGCATTAAATACTTGACTTATTGCTTATATTATAACAATACTTAAGTCTAGTATTTGAAGAACATAATATACATAATATTATAAAATTAATAATACATTTATAAGCATAGAATATCTAATTCATTTTATGCATTTTGACTGTTATTGCAACTGTTGAAAAAGCGGCTGAAAAACAGCAAGGAAAATGCCACCTAATGCTAGAGGAAGCTTTTCTCAATTCATAGCATTATATTAAATATTTTAAATATATATTTATGTACTATGTTAAATTTTATTCTAGCCTTGTCTTTATACAAATTAAATACAAATAAAATAGATCAGTTTGAGCAAAGTTCATCACTGAAGCATAGAAATGCTATTTTTATGCAAATAACAATTGAAATGACACTTTTGAATGGCTTAGCTCAGGCAAGGTTCAACAAGAGAGTTACTTGATATAAAATACTTGATTAACAAAGGGTCGATGATAGACAAGCTAATCAGCTGAGTCCAAAATGATTTAAATCGATTCAAATCGTCTGCAGTTCAATTGTGCGCTTTCAATCAATATTCCTGCGCTACAAACTATGCTGTGATCTTTTTTTGTTCAATCTCTTGCTTGACCCACTGGCCCGCAGTGTTGTGCAGCTGGCACCTCCTGTTGCACCGCTGCATCAATGAGTGGCAAGCAGCAACAGTTGGCTAATTGGAAAGGCCAAAATGGTAAGAAGTGCGTTAGACAAAGTGGCAAGCTGTCAGTTGAGAGATGGCAACGTGACGTTTTGCACAATTTGCTTAAAGATTTTATGAGCTGTGGGTTATTTTTGGCGTTCTAGTTTCAGGGATTTTCGATTTTAACTGGCTCGGCTAACTGGCTGCCTGACTGACTGCGTGACTAACTGACTGACTGACTGATTGACTGACTAACTGACTAACTGACTAACTGACCAACAAACAAACAAAACATATTTTCAATTTTGTTGTCGTTGTTTATGCAACGGCGCGAGTTGCCAATAAAAAACTTGAACGCTTTTGTGCTGTGCTGTGCTGCCTGCCTTCTCTTTGCCACGCCCCCTCCCGTGTTTCCTTGGACTGCCCTCTTATTTGCACATTGCACACCTCAGCTGCGGTTGCTTACCCTGAGAAAAGCCATACATTTTTAGTTTTTCCAGTGCAAAAAGTCTGGGCTATAAATATGGGCGCTTAAATTTCGTCATTTATGGCCCGACTGGCCTGCAAGCAAAACGAAAATCTTTTCATAATTTAATGCTTATTAGCATTTGGCTTGAACAAACAGTTCGCTGCGGGAGGGGGTGGCGGGGGGAGGGGCAGAGAACAGAGGATGCAATTAACTTAGCGAGGTAATGCGTCTGTTTTCTACTGCCTGCCAATGATTGAGATTAGAGAGCCCAAAGCAATTGTGTGTTGTACTCTGTGTCGCGTATTGTTGACAAAGTCAAGTGGATGATTGAGCGATAACATGTGAAAAACCACATGGAAAACAAACGGAAAATGCCCGCACTGCGATCGATATAAAATATACAAGTTGAGTACTGTACCTTGATGGCTACGCAGAGGTGAATGCTAATGGTATTTTAGAAATCTATATTCAGTAAATAAGCAAATAAATAACTAAATAAAAACAATGAAAATTACACTATATCTTAGTCTGTAAATATGTATTATGCTCTATATTAAGAGAGACAAGCTGCAAGTTGTGAGCGTTTTATAATTATTACTGCACTATCGATATAAAATATACAAGTTGACCACTGTACCTTTATGGCTATTGAGAGGTACATACTAATGATATTCATGAGTTCTTTAATAATTAAAAAAATGGAATATAAGCAACTATATATTAGTCTATAATTATGTATTAAAATAGACACATTATAGTTATTATATAATGCTTAGCATTAAGAGCTGAATGTTGCGATCGTTTTATTATTATCATTATTAAATAAGAAGACAAATAAATAACTAAATGAAAACAATGAAAAGAACACTATATCTTAGTTCTAAAAACGAAACATTATTGCTAATATTATATATTATGCTCAATATTAAGAGAAACCAGCTGCATGTTGTGAACGTTTTATTATAATTATTATTATTGCTATCCTTTGTCTATTCATCGCAGCGATTGCCACAATTGAAATTACATTTAAATTTCAAGGATACAAAACAATTGCAACTAACTAGCTAGATGGATAAAGCAAACCACTAATTGATTGTCAGCACTTGGAGATTTGTGTAATGTGGCACATGTGGCAACAACAACAATAACAACAATGTGAAGCATGTATGCACCCATATAATTTAAGACGAAGGTTACAGCCAAGTCGGCTGAGAAACGTAATGACAACAACTTTAAGAATCGAGCACAAAAAATTCCAAATTTAAATGAAACCTCAAGTTGAATGCAACAATTGCAGCTGCAGCTGCCCCGCATCGAGATATGAATTGTTTTTGGGAGAAGTGGGGGGTGTCTAAAGCGTCGTTTAGGCCTCGGTCTAAGCCTCGTTACACACACGCGACGAAACGAAACGTGGCAGACAATTTGAATGCTTGTCGAGAGCTCAACGGAAGTTGAGTTGTTGCAGCAGCGCCATCTGTGTGTGAATTATGACAATACAAGCAAGTGCATATGCATGTATGTGTGTGTGTGTGTGTGTGTGTGTTTACAGGCCCAAATTGATTTGGACTCGGATTGGGACACTGTGCAATGGCATTGTTAGCTTCTCAGTTGGGCAGTTAGTGAAAATTGCCGCTCGCTTCGTTGATTGTTTATAGAAACCTACAACAGTAGCAGCAACAACAACAACAACAACAATCTGAACAACAACAGCAACAACCACAACGAACAATGTCAGCTATCAAATATAATAAAATAATTGCAGGTCTCTCTAACAACAACAGCAGCAGCAGCAGCCACTGCACTTAGCGACATGCAACAATTTGCTGGGCCAAGGGAGGGGGGCGGGTGCGGGTTATAGATATAGCCACAACTAAACTAAACAACAACAAACATGCTTAAATATATTGTGATTCCCCTGTGGCGAGGGGGGGGGGAGTACAGAAAGGCAGTTAATAACTCCCCCTAACTGCAGTCTTTTTTATTCAATGGGTACTCGCTGCTTGACCATTGCTGTATTTGGTTAGGCTCTGAATGATAACTGGCACGATGGATGGACGGATGAATGGATGGATAGACGACCTTTCGATCATGTTGATAGCCCCCAACAACAACTAACATCATCGTCATCATCATCATTATCAATGGATCAGTGCCTGCAGTTATTGCGGCTATTTGGAAATCATCCAAAAAACGAAAGCAACTAAAAAAAGGAAAGCTATAAAGCCAGGCCTCCCAAAAGCGTTGATTACTGGCAAATATTTCAAAAATCAAAATTTAATTAAAGATGCGCAATAAGAGACAAAACAAAGTCAGCTTAGAATGCCAACAAATTATTTAAAAAAAATACATATATTAAATAAATAAAAATAATATATATGAGAAAAACCAAATGCTTAAGAGATACTTTTGAGAATGCCAGGCAAAGTTTAATGGAATAAGTTATTTAAGCTGTATAGAAAATACAAAATATTTAGTTTAAATAATCAATTTGCAACTGCAGGAAAATGGCTTATAACAAAGGAAACTTAGCAATGCAGCACAATGAGAGAGAGAGGAAATAAATAAAATCAATAAAATATTCAAAGTATTTTTGTATTCAATAACATGTACTAGCTCAAATTAGAGGTATCCTATGATAGCCTCTCGACAAATGCTGCAGGGTATCAAAGTGCCAAGCAATTGCGTGTTCACAAAACATTTTGAGCTAAAAATGAAACCAGGAAATGAGCCTAAAGATCAGCATATGAAATAGAAATGTACATATGTAATATAACTTTGCTGATCACTGATCACTGATCACTGTCTCTTTCATTTGCTCTCACTCTCCCTTTCTCTGTCTCGGTTGCATGTGGAACAAGTGAATAAGTGACTAACATTTAAAAACACATAGTTTGTGTGTATGTGTGTGTTGATCAGCGATTGACACGCAAATTGGACAAGGCTCCTCCGATCGATCCATGGCTAACAGGCAGAACCAATGCCGTCCCACCGTCGCCAACAACGACAGCAACAACTGCAGCTGAAAACCATTTGACACAGTTTGACCGAGCGTAACAAATCAACTTTGTCAAATGGAACACGCTTCGCTGTGTGTTGTTTGCTGTTCTCACTGACGTGGCCCCAAAAATGGCAGCAGCAAATCAGCAAAGACCCTGACGCCCCAATTGCCTGACTCCCTAAGGCTCTAACTGCCGAACTCCATTAGGCCTAAACGGCCTGATTCCCTTACGTTCTAACTCCCTGACGTCCTAACTATCCGACTTTCAGACGATCCAACTGCCTAACTAACTTATACCATTATATTCTAACTCCCTGATGCCTTAACTGTTTGATCCCCAGATTCCCTAAAATCCAAACAATCTGACTCCCTGATGACCCAACTGCCTGACGCCCTAACTGTCTGACCACCTGATTCCCTAACGCCCTAATTTCCTGACTCCCTGAAGCCAAAGCGACCTGATTTCCTTACGTTCTAACTCCCTAACGTCCTAATTATCTGACTCCCTGATGCCCCAACTGCCTGACTCCCTGACACCCTAACTGTCTGACTCCCTGATTCCCTAGCGCCCTAGCGCCCCTGAAGCCCAAACTGTTTAACTTTCTAATGTTTTAAGTCTATGACTTTCTGACCCGCAGGGTTATTCTGATTCTGAATAACCCTAACTGCACTGACTTCCTGACACTATGATACGTCTCTGCTGTTTATCACCCTGACTTCCCGACTCCCTGACTACTTAGCTAACTTATAAACTCTTATAAACACTCTGATTGTCTTGACTCCCTAACTAATCAACTCCCCTAATACCCAATTTCCTGCTGCGCTTCGGCCTTCCTGACTCCCTGATCACCCCTTAAGTCTCTTTTCGTTTCGATTCGCTTCGTAATGATGATCTAACTCCGAGCTAAATTCGCTCTGTTTCCTACTCTCTGTCTATTCCCTTCCTTCACTGTGTCTGTCTCTTCTCTCCCTCGCACTCTTTCTCCAATCTGTCACTGATATGTAACATTAGTTACTAATGCCAAATAACTTATATTTGTTGTTAGAACGCGACGCTGCCAACATGCCGTGCTTCCGGTCCAGTACATAGCAATATTCCCCTCCCTCCCCCTAGTACCCTCCTTGCCCGGTGTCCCTCTTCTACAGCTCATCTCCTGGCAGCATTGCTTCATTACCCAAGCACATGTCAACCTGATGCTGATGCTGTTGCTGACCCAACCCCTCTGCTCCCCCCTGCGCCTGCTTTGCCTGCTTGAGCTCATTATTAACGCCAGGTGCGTGCTCGTCGATCCCCACTGCCGCCCCCTTGTGGCGCTGCCGTTGGTAATCATTGCGTTTAAATTGCACAATTAAACTAATTTGACTTTCGAGCCGCTGGCGCATGGCAAATACATTTTTAGTATTCAATTTTATTTTTGTTTTGTATATTATTTTTGATTGTATTGTTTTTGTTTTTTGTTTTTGTTTTTTTTTTGTTTGGTGCTTGCGGGGGATGTTAGGTATGAACTGTAACTCACCTCGTTTGAAAACTGCAGTCGCAACTTCCGGCCAAAAAAAAGAAACAAACAGAACCGAAGAGAAAAGAAAAACTCGCACGACTGTAAAGTACTTGGGTGTTTGTTTTGTGTGCTGTGTGGTTGACCTTCTTTTGGAAAATTTCACACGATTTTCGAATGCAAATTGCGTTTTTTTAGGCCAAGCAAGAACAACAAATGCGACGCACTACCAAAATAACAACAACAAAAAAACTGACAAGAAATTAACACTTTATGCGGGCTTAAAAGAAACGGAGACGGAGTCCATGTCGGAGTCGGGCACCGGTTGAATCGGTTGACGATCGCACGTTACGAAATGAATGACAACGAGCAGGTGAGTTGGCCTTTTATAGGCAGCCATCCCACCCCTAGCAACACCCCATTTGCCAGCCCCTCATCCCCCCAAACAAAAAACAAAAACCTTTCGATACTGATAAGCCAACACAGTTTGTCATTGTCGAGTCCTGGCCAGGTCTGGTCGGTCTAGTCTATACTGGCATCCGTCCCGCCCGGATAAGATAACAATCGACCAAGTTTAACCACATGGTTCAAATGGGGAGGTTAATGGGGTCGCGTCTCTCGTTATCTATCGCCAACTGAACCAACTCTGTAACCAGCCTGCTATAATTATATGCACAACAATATGGCGGCTGCTATCGATCGATCCGGCAGTTAGATAATGAATAAAACACCCACAGATAACACTTCCCACATCCAGGCACATCCAAGCACTGTGAGACACCTGGACTAATTTTGTAGCACAAAAGAGCTGTTAGGGATATGCTCGAAATATGTATACAAATTAAGCAAACATATATTATATAAAATTTTTAGCATAACATAAATTATATATAACATAATACTGGGGTTTCTTTGATCCAAATATTTAGAAAGAATATTGTCAAACATATTGCAAAAATAATTAATATTTTTAAGCCCAAACAACTGAAACTTAAATGCCCTTCTCTTTAATTAAATAATACAAATATTTCAATTATTATTTGTTCCTCAAAGATTAAAATTCTAATTCAAATGAAAGATCTATATAGTTGAGATTTCTTATAAACATTTCTTTAAACAGCTGCTGAATCCAACTGAATATTCACTGCTTATTCATTGCCTTTATCAGCACTCATTAAAGACTGACCCATAGAGTAAGGAACTGGTAAAGTATAAATTGCGTGCTCAGAATGAATGTGTAATGAATGGCTTAGTTGGGCACGTCAGCAAGTGCTAGGCTGGGTGAACTTAGACACTATTGTAGTACAGCAGATATCACAAGTACACGTAATGCCACAGAGTGCAGATAAACACTATCAAATTCAGTTTGGTGTGAAGTGCCAAGAGATTCGCCAAACAATAAAGATATGAAATCAGCCATTAATGCTGATTTCGAGAAGTTTTCACAGCTCTGTAGGGAATATGCAGATGTAGTAAGTGATACTATGTTCCACTATGCTGTCTGTCTTCCTGTCTGTCTTTCTGCCTGTCCTTCTACTAGAAGGAAAATCACTCGCTCAGTTTCTAAGCTATCATCAAAGTGAAACTGAACAAGGATCTTTCATAAGTATAATAGAAGAGTTTGACAATTTTTGGCATTCAAATTTGTTAAGTACTTGCTTATTTATAAATTATTAACAGACATATATGTAAGACTATGATTTACAAATAAAAGTTAATAAACAAAATATACTTTTTAATTAAAAAAAAAATATTTCATTTTAATACCCTTTCAGCAACATACTAATAGGTATAAAATAGGTACAGTTGTGCCCAGTCGCCTTCAAAAAAGAAAAAAGAAGAGAGAGATATGTGGAAGGCCCAAGCCCATGTCATTAGAGCCCCACCCAATCCCAAGCCAATTCAACCCGACAGTGCTATCAGTTGGGTCGCAGGTCGCTTTTGGGGAAGTAAGGGTTTTTTGGTTAAAGAGTTGGGGGGAACAACGGATTGATAGGCGACCTAATCAGAAATAATTCGGTAAATTAAACAAACAGGGTTGGCGGACAGATGACGAGGATACACATGCATAGACACTACCTTTGGTTGTATATAAGTATGCTATATAGATATGGCATAATCTAACAGGAGTGGAGCATATGGGCGAAAAAAGAAAAAAAACATACCACATCCGATTTATGACTGAGAGCGAGCAAATAGAACTTAATTTGAAATCAAATAGAAAATTTCGTAAAGTTCCATAGAAGAGCGGCAAGTAAATAATAGTTGGGGTTCAGGCCGTAGGGCGGGACTGTGTGCTGTTGGTGGGGGGTTAGACAAGCTGCCTGCTGCTTATCGCTGTGCGCAACATAATGTGGCAGCAGGTAACTGGCATTGATAAGACGACACGTTGCAGCGGCAGATAGCAGATAAGCCAACAAGGCACTGCCTGTTACTTTGTTGCTGTTGCTCCTGAGCTGCCATTGCTTATCACAATTTAAATATTAATTTAGGGATAGGAGCGAGAGAGCATTTGACGTGCAACCGATGCCGATGCCGATCCCGAAGCCGATGGCGATGGCGATGCCGATGCCATTTGCTTATCGCTGCGTGCAAACAGCGCTGGCAAACAGCAAACGATATGGAAAGCAAAGTTCCCATATAAACATACACTATATAAGTTGCTTATATGTTATATATACACACATACATATATACACGCAATATTAAAGTTGAGTATTGGTGTTGAAAGCCGGAAATGCAGCAGCTGCAACTGTTGCACAGCCTCGACAGTTGCGACAGTTGCAAACTCCCAAAGGCTGTCAATTGGCGTGCCACACATTGTTGCCACGATGTTAACCAAAGTGCTTTGCATCATTTCATTTTCGTACAACAAAACTCACCAGCCTCGATGCTGTGGCGGCTTCTGCTTTGCCATTTCCGTCGCCTTCGCTAATTTTTTGGGCTTTTAGTGTGGCAATCTGCTTGCGTAGTGCGGCAATCTGTTGGTCAACGACAAAGCGGCATATTAAACGTATGTATACAAAGCGAATAGTACGAGCATTGCATGTTGACAGTTGACAGCAGCCAGTTGGCTATGGGGAGTTGGCAATTGTTGGGGACGTGCAGGAACCGGGTCAAGAAGTCCTACAAGTGCGGTGCGTTCAACTTGGCCACGCAGCTTCAATGGAGCTGCAAACGCACAACTGGCTTAGCCAAGTATGCAACAACACGCACAAAACCCAATCACAACAGCCACCAATACCAACCCACCACCACAACAACAACAGCCATTGCAATTGCAACAATATGTTTATGGGGGAGAGAAGGCCCTTGACTATTTACCTCGCGATCTTTGTCCTCGCACGACTTGTCCAATTGCTCCTTTTGCAGCTGCGTTTCGGTTAGCAAATCGATAGCCGTTTTCGTGTTTCGTTCGGATCCACGGTACTCCTCATCGCCGGGTCCGGCGGTGTCGGCCAGCACCTCCTGGGCCAAGTTCGTCAGTTGTCCTTTGATGGTGTTTAGGCTGTTGTTTAACCACGACATGCTGCCTGCTGTCTTCGTCCCGCTGTTGGGCGCTCCCTTGCAAAATCTCTATTATTTGCGTTGCACGTATATGAATTAAATTAAAAAATAACTAATTTATTATTTTGCGTGGCACAAGAGCTGCTTCAGCTGATTATTGTTATTGTCATCGTTGCTATCGATAGTCGCACTTTCGATATTTACCTCGCATGCATGTCAAAATGCTCGATGCTGTGACGCGCAGCTTACCCGTCTTAGCCATTTTACGCGCTAGTTCTAATTATATTTCAGCTGGTTTTCAAATTGTCAAGTCATTCAAAAATCAACGAATTCTTTTTATTTATAATGCAATATTTATCTCAGCCTAAACATTGCATAGTATTTATGTGTCTACTCGTACTATACATTGAATATTTTTTAATTTTATTTTTCGCCCAACTTTATTAAATGTTTAGCTGATCAAATTCAATTTTAAATACATTACAAAATGTTTCTAAGAAAAGTATAAAGATAACCTTGTTTACGATCGACTTACACTTTTTTTTAAAGTATATATATTTTCGCAAAGCTATCCGATTGTTAATAAATTTGGAGTCAACATCCGGCGTCAGAACTCAAACTGATAAAAATTATTTCTCAGTGACGAACTTGATTGGTATTTTTTCTATACACAAACAGCAAGTTAACAGAATCTTTGGAAACTGTTAATTAACTATAATATTAAGAATCGTATTTAACTAAAAGGAACAAAAGACCACCATGGTCGCAGTACCTCGCCCCTTCTCTGCTGGGAGACTCCTTCATCATTATTATTATTATTAAAAGTCATTATCTGTTATAAACATTTTATATACTACATATAGAATGACGTCAACCAGTTAAATCTTCCCTCCCTTTTTGAAAGAAATACAACAATTGGAACATTTCTTGCACATTTATTTGAAATAAAAAAAATAGAGAAATCCTTTGTTAAGACAAATAAATATTGCTATTTAAGAACAGTTGAGTGTATGATTATTGAGTGTCGATGCGGCGTCGTCCTATTTACAACTGGCACTCAAAGGGTTCCGATTTTCATCATTTTATCATCTATTTTGTTTCAATAGCTACGTGGCTGGGAGCCAAAACCAAGGCCCACGCCTCGCATTGTGTGTGTGGCAGCCCGAGCCACCTCGTACTGTTGCTCCATGTTGGAGAACATGCGCTGACGCATCTGGACATCTGTTGGCACAGCTCCAGGTGCGGCGCTGCTGTTATTGCCATTGCTGCTACTGGGATCAGTCGTTGAATCGCCCTTGTCAGCAGAAGCAGCAGCAGCAGCGGCAATAGCAGCAGTTGCAGAAGTAGCCGAAGCAGCAGCGTTGCTATTGTTGATGCTAGTGCTGTTGTTGTTGTCGCTAGTGGTATTCTTAATACCCATCAGTCGCATAAACTTGGAGGCCACCTTGCCATCGGAGTCCTGGGAGAAATGAGCATTGCCCCACTTGTTAGCCGAGTCCTCGTTCTTCTTGGAGCCCCAAAGCAGCTTGCGCTTTTGCTGCTGCTCTGCATATCGATTGGCATTCATAATACCCGGATTGTAGTATTTGGGCAGCTGTACGGGGGCCGGCTGCGGTTCCACAATTGGCGGTGTGCTCAACTCTAGGGACATTAGCGATGGTATCTTGGGTGCATATTTGGGTGTGGGCAGCAAACCAGCTCCTCCACTGACAGCGCCAGCATTTGCACTGGCTGTGGCAGAAAGAGCTGCAGTTGTTGTCATGACTCCTACTCCTAATCCCACGCTTACTCCTGTCTTGCTTAACAGCAGACCAGTTGAAGGCAAGCCTCTGGCTTGTGATTCCACATCATTTGGCCTCTTTGCATTTGAGTTTGAGCGATCGTTTGGCGATCTGGAACGGCTGCTGGAGTCGCGCGAATCGCGTCTACGATATTTGCGTGATGTCTGCGTTGAGGAGGAGCCTGATGCCTTAGCCGGCGGAGAGCGTCGGCGATTCGATGACGATGTCGACGACAACGATGGCGGTGGCGTGCCGGCGGGCGTACGTGAGCGAGAACGCGAACGTGAGTGGGAGCGTGAATCGCGACGACGACGACTGCGATCGTCATAGTTGCGACGCTGCGACTGAGATTTGTACGTCGAGGATGTGGTGGATGAGTTGTGTGAGCGTGAACCATCACTATAGCGCGACTCCTTGTTGTAATGCCGTGACGACATTCTATCCCTGTCTCGTTCCCGTTCTCTGTCCCTATCCCGACCGCTGCCACGTCGATCCTCGCGCTCACGATCGCGTTCCCGCTTGTAATCACACTCCTTGTTGCTCTCTTTGGTGCGATGATGGCGCTCGCTCTGCAAGGCAAAAAGTGATTTCAATTAAAAAGCAATTTAAAAACAAATCAGAGCAGTACAGCAAATGTATAGCTAAGCCAGCTGTATGCTGAAATGAGCGAGAGGCAACTGTCCATGCACCCTCACCACATTTCACCTACCTTGCTGTAGTCTTTGTCGCGATCCTTGTCTCTGTTGCGCTCGGTTTCGCGCTGTCGGTTGCGTCCGTGCGCCTCCTGCAATGACAAGACACAAGCAGCAGGATGTCATATTAATGGCATGGCTCCCTAAGTGCAACCTTAAGTGGTAAATCAAATAAGCAATCACAAATTTGCAATCAAAATCAAAATAACAAATAACAAATTTGTTTAAACGACGCCCCAACCAAAGAGTTGCCTGGCGACTCGCGCTCGTCCCTGGCTTGTAGGTCGTCCATATGCGAATGTGATTGATTTGTTATTGGTGGATGTTGGATATGATTGTTGTGGTTGTGGTTGTGGTTGTTGTTCGGCTGGAAAAGATGTATAGCTGATCTCACACGAGTGGCCACGTTTCTTCCGGTTTGGATTGTAGTCGTTGATAAGTGTGTGTAGATTAAATATGCTAAGTTTGGTTTTGTTATTGTTATTATTTGTTGCAATACTCACATTGATGCGTCTCGATCATCATTCTCTCTTTGTCGCAACCATGCGGTCAGAGTGTGTGTTTCAAGGAGTTATAAGGAGTGGGACACATACCCTGTTGGGCGCGTTGAAACAACTCTAATAACTCTAAAACGGTCGCGTTGTGTCAACAGTTATTTTTGGCAGTAGGTTAAAGTTAAAGTCGAGTCGAGTGCAAGTTTGAGTTCGAGTTCGAGTCGAGTTCAAGTTCGAGTTCGAGACTTTTTGCATTTTTACTTTATGCTTTGGTATTGGTTTTGGTTTTGTTTACATAATAATAACAATAATAAAATGGTATATTTTAGTCATATATAAATATAAAGGTTGCATAAATGTTTAAGCTTAATTATGTATTAATAACAAAAAACGAGTACAAATTAGAATAATTTCTAAAAGAGAGTAATTTATGTTACACCTTGAATCCGGCACCAAAATTTAAAACTTCAGCCCCAGCTGGACACAGGAAGACACAACACGCACACACACACTCATACCCATACACACTCACACAACTAAGCACATGTGTTGGGGAGGCGGACAACAATAAGCAGCCAGACAACAAACACAAAAAAATCAATTTATAGATTCTCATATTTGGAAGAGGGCGGAAAACCGTCATCATATGGCAACTATAAGCTAGAACGTATGTACATCGATACAATGTCACATATCTATGTATATGCACATACATGTATGTAAGTATGGACAACAGTTAAATAAAACAAATTTAAACTACTTCTAAATGCCTCTTATAAGTATTTCAATGTGTTCAAGACAAACGTATTGTGAGTTTATTCGTGAAATTTTGCATCAATAATACTTTGAATGGGGTCTGTCAAACCTGGCCTTGGCACAGCTTTAATAAGTAGGTTAATTTTTTTCACAATTTCTATACGCATTAATCTAACGTCAAATCTTATTGCGCTCTTCACTCGTGTCAATTACGATCCACAATGCAGTGCAATACACACACATACATACATATATAGAATTCTATACATAGCATTATTGCCCAGCTGTAATATTTCTATTATTATAATTTTGGTCATTTTCCATAAATTTCAGTCCTCAGTTGTCCTTAATCTTATGCACATTTGAAATCATTATAGGAGGCACATTTTCATTATATATGACAAATACTACAATAGTTTACCTCATCGTTGTGGTTGTTGCTGTTGCTGCTGCTATTATTATTGTGGCGACTGCTTCTGCTCCTGTGATGATGATGGTGATGATGATGATGGCCATGTCGTCCACCGCCACCCGCTGGCAATGGCGGTGTTTGCGGCATTTGTTGATGATCCGCTACTGCAGCAGCCTTGGATGCATTTGACGCTGTTGTCGCTGGTGCCGACAGCGTTGCCAGACCTTTCTTAGCCCTGTCTTTAGCATCACTGTCAACGCTGCTGTCACTGCCACTGCTGGCGCTGCGACTGCTCGAGCGTCGTCGCTGGCGTCTAGTGTGACGTTCGCTGGTTTTGTTTTTGGTTTTATGTTGCTTTCCGGCAACCACAGATGATGATGTCTCCAATGACGCTAACGGCGGTTGCGGTGAACTGGAGCGCGAACGGCGGCAACCAGCCGATGCTTTGGCTGCGGGCGGGCTGCGTTTACGTGAGGATGTGGATGTGGTTGCAGCTGCTGATGTCGCTATCTGAGGCGCTGCTGCTGCGGCAGCAGATAATGGTTGTTGTGGTGCCTAGGGGAATTTTGCAACTATTCAGAAACAGCAAATTCGCATTATTTTACTAAAGCACTAAATACAACTACATACATTATTAGATAGACGCGAAGGGACTACGGTAACGGGCATGTGGTTGTTTTGGGGAACGGGAATGCAATGGTATTGTGCACTTGTTTTGATTTCAGATTGAGGAAAGGCCCGCCATACATATTTACAGTACATACTTATATACGCATATGCGTTTGCCTATACACAGATATACATATTTATATTCAAACACGCAGATGCACACTTGGATACAAACATACGGGCACCCACGAATCGGCAAAATGTATACACAAAAAAAAAATGCTCTGACAATCGGCAATTCTATAATTTCATTTTCTTGCCTATCATCTCATTTGGAGTATTTACCCTTATCTCGTAGCCACCATCCTCTTCATTATCGTCCTCGCTGCTATAATTGACCAGCGCCTCCATGGTACTTCTATATTAATTGTTTTCAGCGCGTGGTCGTTCCAAAACTTGAATGTTAAAATCAATAAATCTATCACACTGCTGCTACGATTTTTTTCTTCTTTTTCTGCAAAGACCAGCGTGACCACAAGTTAAGCTTCAAAAATATACCAAAATCTACCACATCCACCATTGATTGTTGACAGTTCATAAGCAGTGTTGCCAAGATTTTTAAGTAAAAAAAACTCAAATTGAATTACAACAAAGGTCAAAATTAAATGAAAAGATGATTACTTGGGAAAAAAGTCAATTGTAATAAAAACAAAGCAATATTGTGCGCATTATTTAATTTTTTACCTGCAATTTGACTTTAAAAAAACTAGATCTGTTGGAAAAAATACCGACTTTCCAACACTCTTTATTAGGGCAATTTTCATAACACAGTGTACAAAAAATGTAATGACCTGTATTTACATGTGGACACACTGGACGCCTAAGGCGCCACAATTAAAAAAGAAAACCTCTTATTAGATAACCTTTTACATCATATTATGCAATGAGTTTCTTATGTCACCTTTCGCATGCAAATGCTAAATGCCCTCCGGGACCCTGCAATACTTACACCTTACAAAAGATCCATCAATTTGATTACTTTGAGCGTCCCCAAAAGACAAGAAGATAAGTACTTTACAATTGACGGCTTGTTGTTGTTTACATATTTTTGTTTTTTACAATTTTGTTTACGCACTTTATTTTTCTTTTTGGCTAACGTGCCGGCATTAACGTCGCTGACTTTTCAAATTACCCTTATTTTCGTTCAAAGATAAAGCAAAACATATTTGGCAGCTAAAAATAACTATAAATTTACAGTAGTGCTGGTCGAAGGGCCATCGAAATTGGGAGTTGGCATTTACCACTTAGCACTTGACCAATGAGGGGGTGGGGTTATTGATACATAGCATAATCGTAACTCCATATAATGGACAATAGGTTCTAAAAATGTTAATAAAATCTTTTCAATATTAATAAACGATAATGTGAGAAAAACCAACAATTTCTACAGCTCACACTTCTCATCCGTGGGCTGACGCAGCAGACTCTTTTATCGAATTAACACTGTACGAAGCCTTTCCAAAGTCGCAGACTGTCAGGGTTACCACTGTGGGGGCACTTTTGGTGTGGATTACAACAAATGAGCAATACACTATATACATACATACATACATACATACTTTGTATGCATTTGTGTTGTGTTTGTTTAGACTTTTTACATATTGTTTTGATTTCTTTTGTTGTGGTTTTTTTTTTGCCTTTTTGGATTATTGTTGTTTGCTGGGCAAGGTTAATTGCTCTTCACTGACTTGTTTATAGAAGAATCTTAAATTTTATTATAAAGTCATGCACTAGCAATATTTTACATAACTTGCATAAGTTTCGGCTTAAAGCATGACCGAGTTGAACTTTGGCAACTTAAAACAGACAGTTTACACACACACACACACAGTCCCAATCGCATAAATTAAAACTTGTTTACCAATTTTGCTCCCATTTGTCCAATTTTTAATAAATACGTTTGTGGTTATTAACTTTTGCGAGGGGTGCTACTTTAGTTATATAAACAGTAAAGTTAATTAAACACTTAATCAACATGTATTGCACATGTTATCGAACTTATCGAAAGACCCTCGGATTGTTTACTTCTTGGCCTAATCTTTTTTTACATAAAGCCGCGACACTTACAAAATTATGATGGACGAAGTATCTGGTGCTGTTGTTTTTATCAATAGCAACAACAAAAACAACAAAGAACAATAACAAAAGCAACGATAAATGAAAAATAGCATAAACAGGTCGCTGATAAGGCGGCAGTTCCAGTTGTCCATGAATAACTGTAAATATACCATGTGTGTATGCGTCCAATATGTGAGTGCGTGCTTAAGTATGTGTGCGAAACACTACTATTGCCTTCAATTTAAGCGCCTAGAACCTACGACAACAGAAAGGACACGTTGCATGCCGCACGTAGACGTTGCAGATGTCTAGCCGTGCCACCAACCACAAAAACACCCGTGCACACAAACACACTTATACGTCGCATACAAGCATACGCAAACAAACATAAAACGACGCAATTAATTTTATGTCATTTTATGCAAGAAGCAGATCAAAGAAAACGACTAAAAAAAGAAGAGAGTGCGTCCAATGAGGCTACTGACACTGCCACAGTCAGCATGGCGGTGCCGACGTGCCAAAATCCGCATATAAAAACGTCAGCCGAGCCGAGCCGAGCTGAGACGACAACGACCGGCGTCGCGCAAGCCCTCATGTTGCATCGGACCAACTTTTCTATCGACTCTGTACAGAGCGCAGCATCAATGAAATCGAAAACACAAACGAATCAACATGCAAATAAAAATGCGTCTGTGTGTGGGTAAACATACCAGTATCAGAAAAAATCAGTTGTTGTTATTGGAGCCGGCAGACGGCAATGAGGCGCAACACGTACGCCAAAAAATGGCGTTGCGGAAATCTCGAACACACGAAAAGAAAACCTTGGAAAGAGCGCCAAACACGCAGGCTACGCAAAAACTCTAAAATAACAAAAATACAGATGTTAAATCAAAAGAGACTGCGTGAAAATAGAAGCAGAGCTAAGCTTCTAAATAAATTCAGACATACAAACAGATACAGTAGGTCTGTATGTACATACATATGTACACATGTATGTATGTACGTTATTTCGGGTTCTGCTTTGCTCTAACAATCACACTTACAATTACAACTGTCGCGTATCTGTACGTTCATATTTATGTGCCGCATTTCAATAAGCCGGGCGCAGATTAATAAAGCACATCTGTACATACATACATACTTAGCACGTATACAAATACGCACACATTTAAAATTCTACACCAAAGCAGACAAGAGTTCTCATTTTCATCCACATTCACTTAACCATTTATGTACAATTAGCATGTAAATGTAAATTTTTGAAACTACGCATTCTTTTAATTTAATTTTGGCGACTCCCGGCTCGCGCCTGTGACGTAACGTTCAGTATGCGGATCACGAATATGACTGGGACTTGAAAAGTCTGTCCATATCAAAGTAATTGACTAAACGATATGGGTGAACATATGAACTGATCGAGCAATTTAAGAATCTGTATCTGCATTATATAATTAAATATCCCCGCTGTTCATTCACCTTCATATGTGTAACGCCTTATGTAAATCGGTGTAACGCCTTATGTAAATCGGTGAAATTACAGGAAGCTCAATAAATAACAATATATTTTTTCAAGCAAAGGCCTGATCTGCATACCAAGCTCAAGTGGGACTTTGGGTCGTGTGCCCTGATGGGTGCTTGTATTGAATAAGCGTGATTTGGCTGTAATTGTTGAGTGATAAAATTTGGACAATTAAACATATTCGACTGCAAATACATGTGTACATAGTATGTACATATGTATGTACGCATAAATTTGTATGCCAATGCTTGTAAAACTATGAGAATGTAATTGAGAAACTCGATTTGCAAGGTAACTAATGCACATTCTCATGAACCTGTTGTTGTTGATGTTTGTTATTATTTGTTTGCATTCACTGGCGTTTGGATGTTACGTGACGCTTTGGCAGTCAGCCGACGTCGATGCGCGCGATGTTCTTATACACGTCCACATGCAGGCAAACAAACAAACACACCCAGACACGGTCACAGAGACACACAAATACATTTACATGAAGCCCGAGTGCATTGCACTCCACATGCAGTAACAACAACAACGGCGAATTGGCGCTGCTGGGGGCCATTTGCAGGCCAAGCCAAATGGTAGCTGTTGCCTAGTAAACTAAAGGCAACACTACATTGCATAAGTCTGTATGCACATAGGCAATGTTTGTAAGTATGTATGCCCAACAGCTGATGCATTAAGGCAGTTAAATTGGCCATTCCCTTTAGCTCACACATCTGCGTAACATTTTGTGTCGCTGTTAAATGCATCTGCTGCAGGATCGCTGTTACGGAGATTGATTTAGAAAAAGAAAAGGGAGGCTCTTAATTTCAACAATTTAAGCATAAAAGCACACACCCAAGTGGAGATACCACCATACATACATATGCACTTTGGACGTACATACATACATATATACATATGCGAATACATACTTAAAGTCTGAGTACGCTAAGCAATCTTGTATGCGTGAGTGTGTGTGCGTGTTTATGCGTAAGGCAATGAAGTAGAAGTAGAACAAAAACAGAAAACAGAAAACACGCTCGACCGTTCGACCATTCGTTACATTTCGTTGTAATTGTATGCGTTTGAAAATGTCTATATGCATATGTATGTATGTACACACAGATGTGTATGTGTAAATTTTGTCTGGCACACTGAAAGCGCCCGTTCGTTCATCAGACAGTTTGTCACACCGACCTAAATAAGGTTTTCGTTTATTTTATCAATAAACATACAAACTACTGTAAATTTATATGCATTTTACGTTAAATTTCTCTTCATTCAATTGCATGGTCGCTTATAAGGAATAGTTTTAAAGCCATTGGCCGGCGTGCAACATCTGTTATAGTTGTTGTTTTTCTAGCTGATGGCTGCTAGAGCGCTATGTAAGTGTTGTGTGTGTGAGTGTGTTTGCTTGTATTGTATTTTTCTGGCAACGTCTCCGCAGCCCTTCCATGCTCGAACTCCCCTCTTTAATCACTCCACACACATACACATGGCCAAACTCACACATATGGAAAGCAGCGCTGCCGCCTTTGCCGCTTCTGTTACAGCGTCGCCGTTGCCGCCGTCGCTGTGTTTTCATTTCTTTTCGCCGCAACTGCTGCTGTCAAAACGAATTCGAACGCGCCAGTGAACGGTTGTGTTGAACGGAAAGAAATCAAAGAAGCAGAAGCATAAGAAGAAGAAGTTCGAAGAGGAGCAGCAAAGTGTAATACGCAAAAGCAAACAAAACTGCAACTTTTTTTTAAAAAACAACAAAAACAATTGTGAAAGAGTTTGTGTGTGTGTCTTCAAACCGGTTGTTAAATGCGCGCTGCAACTGCAACAAAAAATTTAAAACCAACAACAATTGCAGCAGCTAAGCAACAACGTCAGCTTGCACACTGTTTTTCGCTTGCCTGATACAGGGACAAAAGCAACAACAACAATAACTGCAACAGCAGAGAAAAGAAGCAGAGAGACAAAGAAGAGAGTGCATTCTCTGTATATTACCATTAAGTTGGCAACGATATCAGAACAACACCAACAACAATAAAGAAAATGGCATTCCACATTGTAAGCCGCAGTCTTTTGCGCACTTCGAGAGAAATCCTGGAACGCAATATGGCCGCAATGGTGGCCGCATTGCCCCTTTCCACCTTGCCGCTTTCAACGGGCGATTACAACAATAATGTAAGCGTCTGTTTTTGTGTATGCGTTTCTGTGTGCGTGTATGTGTTTTGTGTTGTGTTAATTTAATTATAAAGAGCTCCAAAATAAAAGTAGCGTTTAACAAATGCAAGGCGGATGAGAGTGGGAGGGGCATCAGTTATAGTTACAAGAAATGAGGCCACAGTGTGTGTGTGTGTGTGCGATAGACAGAGAGAGCGGCGTTATAGACTTTGGTTTGAGAAGCACTTTGCAAGCGTGGCACGGGGTAGGAAAAAGGGAATCGGGAGCAAACCAGTGCACAGATAATTTTCTATGTATATACTATATCTCAGATCAGCAAATTTATTCATATCAATATTTAAGTATTGTTTACTCATAAATACATATGTATATGAATCAATTCACACCACTATTAACTATCAAGAAGCATTCACCCACTCTACCGTGCTGACCCCTTACCCATGCAGCAATCAATACTGCCAAAAACGCACATCTTTCATTGCAACAACAATAACAACAATTGACAGCTCTGAGTGAAGACAACTTTCAAACCATCCCCCAAAAACAAAAAAAAACAATATGTGGGGCGTCTCGAAACTGCGCAAATTCTGCACAAACTCTGTGGGGCAACAGTATAGCATGCGCAAAGCGCCAAACAACAATAATACAAACAAAAACAAAAAATGCTGTGCTGTTTACCTGACCAAAGCGGAAGTCGGTGACGACAGCTGACCCTTGTACAGTTTTGCAGCCATGCACGATTAGCGTTTAGCCATGGCCCAAACCCATGTAATTTTCATGCATTCTAGCAAATGCGAGCACCTTCTGCTGTGCTTGCTGACCTGTTGCTCGACTTCCTTTTGGACTTTGTTATTGTTTAGTTTTAAAAAACAGTAAACATACATCAAATTGCTATTTGTGATCTTGTTTTTGTTTAACTTTCCGTCTGTCGATTCGTGTTTTTGTTTTCGAGCCAACTTTAATGTGCTCTGCATGTACATATGTGTGAAAAGAGGCTCGTGATTGTAGGCATTTGCATATTGGCCAAGTTAAAGCCAAGAAACTAGTTGGTGTGTTTCAAATATTGTGATGATAATGATATCATCATCATTATCATATTCATTCCATTATCAATCCAACTCGAGTTCCCTCAACATGTTGACAAGTTTTGGGGCATGTAATTAAAAAAAAAGCGAAAGAAAAAACAAAAGAAACGCTGTGTGCAGTTATCTTAAACAAACTGTCAACAGCAACCGAAAACTCATTAAAATGTTGTACACACCACACAGACAATAGATTCATTCCATAATATTATTGCATCTCGATGAAAAGCGCTTAATGAGCTTACATGTTCATGTATGTTTATATGTGTGTGTGTGTTTGAGTTGCTCTCACTGCCTAGCACAAGGTCAAGGAAAGGCTAGCTTCAACTGCTTGAGGTTGTCGATGCACTGGTCTACTGCTTGCGTGTACGCCACGTGGTAACACATGCTGTGGGTGATTGTTAAACTTTGAACGAATCTACGCTGTGTGCGTGTGCTTAGGGATTGGATCTCATGGCCGCCGTAGCGAGTAAGATCTTTGTAGAAAAACCGGTCCAAAACAAGAATCCAGAACTGACCTTAACAATAATAACAACAACGCAAAGGCACATTACATGTAATTACTACATGCTTATACACCCATATACATATGTACATACATGTGTTCGTCCGAAGGGCAGGGCGCTGTGAGAGCTTCCAAAATTGTGTAAGAGCGAGCTCGTTGTTAATGCAACAGTAAACACAAACAAAACAACACACGAAAACATCATTTATGGTCTTGATTTATGTGCTTGTTGTTGCTAGTCGCTGGAATGTAAGCAATAACAACAAAAACAAAGCATAACATTGAAAATGGAGCAGGCAAGCAGTGTGTGGGCGACTCGGATCAAGCAGTCTTAACTGCTTTACAATGCATTCGAAACTGTTACTCATAGAACTTTCTCCTTTCTCTTCATGTCTATTTGCAGCGTCTGGTGGTGATAAATTCGGGCTGTTCAACAAATACGCCATGGCATTTAATGTCCGGCCGTACATCAGTGGTTCAAGCAGTGCGCCAATATTCAAAGAAAACTGCTGGAGCAGCCACATTGCGTCGCGAGGAGAGCGACAGCGATTCGGATTCGGATGATGAGTTCGAACGACGTCGCCAAAATGCTAATATCAAACGCAGCGAGCGGGTAAGTGAACGAACTGGGCTGGTTGCCACGTGGCCAAAATTGTGTATGCTTGAAACGAGTTTTGTAAATTTGGATTACATTGGCTTCAATGTCGTTTTTTGAACTCGCTTTTGCTTGTTGTTGTAACAAGCAAGTGGGTGGCGCAAGCGCAAAAGCAGTGTGGTTTGTGTATCGACTTGACTTTGTTAAGTTGGTCACAAGCAGTGCACAAAGTAGTTCAATTCAAGCAGTTGCACAATTCAAATTTGAATTTAAAATTAATTTCGCAATTTTATTGCAGGGCGACTCTGAGTTCTGGCGCCGCAAGATGCGTACCTTGCATCGCATTATGGATGTAAATCACGATGGTGTCATCTCTTATGATGATTTCAATTTGCTGGCCAAACGTTTCAGCGATCTGGGTCACTTGTCCCCTGAGGTAGCCGCCGAATTCAACGATGTCATTAAACAGACATGGGAGGAGCAATTCGGCGAAATCACACCTTACAATCTGGTTAATGCTGAGCAGTTTCTAACCGATTTGCATCATCGACTGAACGATAAAAAGATGGCCAAGCGCATTGGACGCTTTTTGCCCTATTTGTTTAAGGTAAATGTCGTCATCATATTGAATTAAATAAATATTAAATATTAACTGAATCTGTCTTACCTTGCAGGCCGTTGACTTTGATCATACTGGCCATTTGGATCTCGAACAATATAAGCTCTTCTTCCGCTGTCTGGGACTCTCTGAAGAGGATGCTGCGGTTTCATTCGCTGTGATAGACAAGAATGGCGATGGCCAATTGTCGCTCAAGGAGTTTGTACATTTGGGACGTCAATTCTTTTTAACTGAGGACGATACCAAAATATCGAAAATGTTTTGGGGCCCCCTAATTACTGATCATTGACGCGTTGCAGTCACTGCTGTAGATCAACATGTTCACGATGCAAATACTACAACTATAACACAGAAGCCAATGCTAACAAACAACAAGAGAGTAACAACAACAACGACAACTCGCGCGCAGGCGGCGTGCAGCAGTTGGCCGTATCTACAGCATGTGGCGCCGCATGAATCGGGACCATTCAAAAGGCAAATGACCATCGACAGCAACAACAGCTATAATTATAACTATAACTATAGCAATAATACATCGTTAAACATCAGCAACAACAACATCATCAGCAACATCATTAATAACAACAGCAACACCATCAACTTGATCACCATTAGAAGCATGAGCATTTACGATTATTTACATCAACATTTCAATACAATTGCCAGCAGCAAGCGCCAGCGAAGCCACGACTACGATGACGACGAAATGCTGCATCTGCCCTCGTCCAAGGTGCGCAAACACAACTATTCCAACTATGAACGCCACCAACAGCACCAAAGGCAACAGCAGCAGGAGCGGGAGCAGCAACAACAACAGCAACAGTCGCCGCCTCAGCAATGGTATCGCAGTCAATGGCAGCGTCAGGAGGAGGAGAAGGAGCGCAGCAGAAAGCATGGCACAAATTCTACTATGGATAATTATGATATAAGATTTTTTTTCTATATTAATTCGCTAATTTTATTCACAATGTCGTGTCGCCAATATGAGGGCGATGACTTTAAGCATTTCATTGTTGACCACATAAGAGAGTTTGATCGTCTGCGCCGCAAGGCGCGCAAGCGACGCAAGCGCAAGATGAAGGAACCATCAGCAGCAGCAACAGTAGCAAAAACAACAACAATCACAACTGCAACATGTGCAACACAAACCAAAATGCAATTGTAAAACAACAAACAGCAAATAGAGGCAGTTGCCTCTCTGCTCTGCCCACTTTAGCTAAGACTTATGTAACACTACCGCAAACAATGGTATAATTATAAAGAAAAAAAACAAAATTAAAAAAAAAACAAATAAAAGAAAATCTTTAAAAATCAAATCAAAAGTGTTTTCTTTCAAGAAAAGTTAGTTAAGGTGAGAAATATTATCGAAACACTTAATGCATGTATAAAGGTTTGTTTTATGTGTCTGAATTATTAAAAATAAAAAACAAGAAGACAAGCTACTGTCGAATCTGCTCGACTGGGAGATACCAGCTGGGCCATTTCCAACGCACATTCCCATATTTATATGTATAAACATTTACATATTTATTTGACTAACATAATCTGCTTTTAATACTGAGAAGTATTGCTGCCAAATTTGGTCATGTGGTGTCTAAGATAGAGGTGTTCTAATCAGGCATTGTAATCATTACATATTATTATTACATACACATAGTTATATAATAAACATTATATGGTGATCAATGTGTAATTTTTAGTAACTTAATAAACTTAGACTGCAATTATTTTTGAGAAATAAATTGTTTTTTGTTAATGCTTAATAAATTGACGAATCTTAATTATGTACAATAATGAACAGTTTTATGGACTGCATTGTAGATGTGTGGCCCAAGAGTTTATCGCTGGGCACAGACGGCATAGGCTGGATGTCTTAGTTAGCCCTCGGAGCTAGAGAATTGGAAGGTTAGAATGGGAAGATAGTTTGGCTAGGTACTTGGTCATGTGATCTGCTAGTCTCATCTCGAACGTGTAGTATATTCTGGTCTCTCTGAATGTTTTCACTAAAAATAAATAATAAATAATGGTTACTTAAGAATTGTATTTGTTTCGCACAAAATACAACTCAATTTTAGCTGAAATTTAAAACTATGCTCTTTGTTCGATTTACAGTGGGAAAGGGGGAACCATGTCGATTTAACTAAGCTTTCGCATCCGTTTGTCTGTGCGTCCGTTTACATTAACTTTCCAACTTAAGAGTCCATAAAAGATAAGTGTTTGAAAGTTGTGATTAAAATGGAGGACTGACAAGCTTTCCAATATTTTATTTATTAAAAAACTGTTAATAACATAGTCTTCAGCCAGCAATAAATACACTGAGAACTATAGAACTATAGAACACTATAGAACAATCTATCGACATGTTGAATATTAATCTATTTTATATTATGAGAATAAGCTCTAATTCTTTGTGCTGCTCTTGCATGCTCAGTCGTCTTCTTTGAGTCTTCGCTTCAATCTCAATAGTAGTTGCCAATGTTGACTTAAGATCGGCGGACTGGTGCGCTGGCACTTTCTTTGTGCTTGTGGATTATTTATGTGGTGTAAGTGGCGGATGCTTATCAGTCTCTTGGGTAAATCCCCAACTGGCGCCTGTGTTTTTGTGCCGCACGCGAGGGTTGCTCGAGTGGACGCCGCAGTCCGAAAAATCAACAACGCAAATTGCATGCAAATGCATGCTCCCCATTCCGCTCCTCCTCCCCCATCCATCCACAGGCACAGAGCGACCGCAGGCAGCGGCTGTGGAGGAAGAAAAAAAGCGGCTGCCCACATATCATTATGTAAGCGCTGCGAAAAAGGATTTGCGATATAAACTGAAAAGTGTTTAGTCCCACGACGGCAGCCGGGAGGGCGGCAGGGAGGGGGGGGGGGGTAGGTGGAGAAAAAAAAGAACTGTCGCGCGTAAATCTCGGCTAGCAGTGCCGCAGACCCCAACCTGACGTCTGTGAATTTGACCAGAGCTCATTATGCACATTTGTTGCCCGGACTACGCCCATTTTTCGCATTTTTTTATGCCATGCATTTGTAGCTAATAATTTTAATGTTATTCAAAATTATGTTGCAAAAAAAATGTCAAGAGCACAGTGTGGAGTGTGGGGAACAGAAGCATGTGAAAGCATTTTTTGGGGCGTCTCGCACACACACACACACACTTATACATAGCTTTATAAATTGCATTTGTATCTAAAAAGACATTAATTCTGTGTGTGCCCGGTAAGTGTGGTTCAGAGCGCCATCTAGCGTCTCACACCCTAACGAACTGGCCTGCCAAGCAGTGCGCGCAGCCAAACAACGCTGCTTTTAACTCTCTCCTCCCCACCACACATACACACACCCAATTGCACTGCTTGTGATTGTGAATGTGTGTGCTTGTGTGTGTCTGTCCTTTGCGAATTTCTTACTCGCCTCAATATTTTATAATTTAATTTTTTTTTGTTTTCCAGTGCACAAAAAAGAAAATGGCACGCACATGATGTCCCGTTGCTGGTTATCCCTTTTGCCCTGACTTGCAGCCGGACTCTCGCATACATACATTTATGTACATGGCAGAGAGTGAGAGGTGTAGTCAGTGAGTTGTGGTGGGGGGCAGTCACATATTGCTACATCTTTCATTATGTAAATGCACGCTTTACACAGCGCTTTTTTTCGCTCTCTGCTGCTGGTACTGTTGTTGTTGTTGCGTCTTGGTGTCCACCACTCACTATATTCTATTCGCTTTTTGCTGCTCTTCTTTGTCTGCTCCTCCACTTGCTGCTTCTCGCATCGGTCGCTTGGGATTTGCGCACGTTATATAAAAAAATATCGCTCTATATACATATGTAGAAACGTATAAATATGCTTGCATCTATTACACACACGCATAAACACACACTTGGTTAGGGAGTCACATGTATGTAATACAACTATTTGCAGTCTCAACGTGTTTTATCACGTTTTAAAAGCAGTTTTTAAAAATTAAAAGCACGTCCTAAGTCCACATTTGGTCAACACAGATGCTGCCCCAACAACTGCACATACATATGTATGTACATATGTATTGGTCTATTTGTGTGCAACTCACCACAGTTGAAGAGATAGTCAAATAACTCACCACAGCACATATGAAAGATATTAGCGTGATCAATATCTTATTTTCGCAATCGAGCGTGAGCGAGAGAGCAGTATTAAGAGTGAGCTGGCTGCCTGCTAGTGGTGCTGGCCAAAAAGAGACAACTAAACTAAATCAGTCAAGCTTAGACCTGGCATTGTCAGACTTGGTCTATAAAGTCTACTTTTCACCTCAAGTGAAATCAAGCAAAAGGCGTATTTTGTAAGAAGTTTTGCGTTTTAGCTTGAAGTGAACAGCAGGCTTATGGATGAATATTGTTGGTTTATTAGTACACTCACGTTTTACGGTAAATCTAATGGCTGAACCAGGGAAATTAAAAAAATGAACACTTGCTAATAAACAAGGAATGAAGGCATCATCTGTTTAGCTTTTATGCTATCTTAAGGGAACCTTTTCACTGATAACTCAAGATAACTAACAAATTTGTTTATTTCTTTCAGCCACATTAATTTATTTAGTTAATTAAACAATTAATGATTAAAGTTAATTGTAGAGCAAAAAGGTGCAACAGCTGAGGCAATAAAGCTGTCCACATGAACCCTTAACATCTCAGATCAAGTAGATCATCTACTACATTAAAATTCGGTTTCGGATCAGCAAAGTTCTGCTTGTCTTGCTTTCAAGCGTATGAGCTGCAGTTGTTGTTGATGCCACAAATGCCTTTGCGGTTGGCATAAATTTTAACGCTAATCATAGAGATGCGACAACAGCAGGAGCACAACAACAACAACAACAACGGCAACAACAACAACTACAAGGAGCTAGAAGCACTTATCCAACGCAGGCCATAAAAAGTGCGCTAATGTTAACCCGTTGCTGTCGTTTGAATTACAACATCCAGTATATATCTAAGCTCAGACCGCAGCATACGAGTCGTATGTGTAATGCCGCCCACACTCTCTCCTATTCTGATTCTGGCCAGGCCGTGCGGCATCTTTACATATGCAGGCGACAATGTCTCAGCCTAAAAGTATGCAACTTTACGTTGCTCGCATGATAATTTAATTACGGCACTGGGATTGTGCTTCACGGGGTTGAGAAGAGTGTGGGGGGGTGTGAGTGTGTGTGTGTGTGCTGTTTGTGGGCTTTTTTTGGTGCTACGTCGCAGCAGCATCAATCTCTGGCTTAGACAAGACAATCTGCGTGAATATATATACCTTACCTATACATGCACACATTATCCTTGCCACCTTAGCGAACCCATTCGCCATAGGCCAATAGCGGACAGCCGGGTGTGCTCGACCTGCCAGATGCTGCGCAAATGAAAGTCAATGACAGCTTTCAGTTTGGAGAGCTAAAGCGCTTTGGTTAAGCATTAATCGATATGTGGAGGAAAAGAAGCAGCTTTACCTGGGAATGATCCTTATTTAGCAAGCTGTGAGCTTACATGTACGAATGCGTTTTTGGCAGTGCTTTCAGCTAAGCCGATAATAAAGCTCTAATGCAAGCTTTTATAGTACGATTTTTATTCTCTTTTATCAGTTAATTTTTGATAGCTACTGTAGAATTATTTGAGAATCTGTTGAAGTGTTTTTAAAAGTAGAATCATCTTGAAGGAATAAAAATAACTATGTTAGCTATGATTTAAGCTGTCTTGCAGTTGTATTTGTGAGATCAGATCCAAGCTTTCCCATTGCTAATAAAAGCTGATTAAAGCTAATAGGAATTGAATACAACCTAGAGATACCAATTGAATATGATCGGGTTGCGAACTGTCTGCAATTTGGCAGTTTGCAGGGTATAATTGTATATTAAATTAAGCCATTTGCATGCACGTATTTTTGGGGGACAAAGGGAGGAAGAGGTGGAGCTGGGGGGAGAAGCAGAGCCTCAAGGCGGGAGAGAGTGTGTAGATAGAGGGGCTCTCAACTAGGGCCCTTAGTGTTGTCGCTTTTCAACCCGGTCGTGTTGTAGATTATTAAAAATTATGTCTCACAGTAGGACATGCAACGTCGGCAACTGCCTGGCCCCCATCCCCCAAGCCCCCTTTGCTACTTCCAGTGTACAGTCACATAGGCCACATTAATGTGCCCTCCGCTGCTCGACGACGTTGGCAGCACTGCGATAAGCAGCAGGCAGCAGCCGCCAGTTGTGAAAAGCGCTAAAAAATATTCTATTTTCTATTTGGCTTCCCTCACTGCTGCTGCTGTTGTTGCTGTTTTTCACAACACTTTTTATTGTTGTTGCCAACGCAAATCCACGCAAAAATTGTATTTTGACGCTTGTCAGTGGCTGGGCCAAAGGGTAGGAGAAGTAGGAAGGAGAGACGAGTTGAGGTGGCACAAAACTTCCAGCCCCAAAAATGGGGGAAATGCACTTTTGGGGCTTGAGGGGTCAAGCGCTTGCCCTACATTGGAGTTGCTTAGCTATGTGCCATGTGTTTTGAAGAGAAGGAGTTTGAGACAAGTACGCAAGGCAAGAGAGTAAAAGAGAAAGAGAGGGAGGCAAATACGCACGGGAAGAGAGGAAAGGAGAAACTGATAGTTATATATATGAAAGAGAGGGAGCTTAAAATCTGGGATCAAGTTTAGCAAAGGAAGCTGATGAAAGAAAGAGGGAGAGAAACAAAAGAAAGAGCGAGATAAATTGAGAGAATTAACGAATGAATGAATTAATTAATGAGAAAGAATGGATACAAATACCTACTCAATAAGTAAATAAGGAAGTGATAAAGAAATATATAGATAATGGAAGCAAGAAAAACTTGAAGCGAATAGGCAATGAAAAAGTAAGATAGAAAAGAATAAAGAAAAAGGAGAAGAGCAAGCAAAATTGCTAAAAGACAAAAGACATTGATAAGAAATGAAAAGAAGAGATGGCAACAGAAAGAATGAGACATCATTTCAGATAAATATAATTGATCTACAGCATAGCAAAAAGCAAATAAAAACAACACTTGTATTTATTTATGTGTATTACAAATCACCGACTAAATTTCCTAATTAAAAAAAATATACTGATCATATAATTCAGTTCTGATCTGTTTAGATTGCAACATGCATAGTTTCATAAATGTCATCTTCCAACTGCAGAGAATTATCAATGCCTTGTCTGACTGGCACACATGCAAGCTGGCAACCCTTGGCCCGTGCTGCTGTCAGTCTCTCGCGATGCACATGCGACCTGGCTACCCTGGCCCCGCTTTGTACCTTGGGGAGGCCGCGCCTGAGATTTGTTCAACGAAATTTATATTCTAAATGTTGTGGCAGCTCTGGCAAAGCTATTGTTGTTGCTGTTGCTTTGAGACGTGGCATAAGCTGCGCTGCTTAGTTTTTAAAACTTATTTTAATGTTGCCATTATCCATCGTTGTTGTTGTTGTTCTTGTTGTTGCATTGTAGTTGTTACTGCTGCGGCCTTTTGCGATTTGGGCAGCTGTTTTGTGGCTCGACAGCGACCCTTAATACATTTAAATTGCTCGCTGTTTTTTTTTGCTCTTTTATTTGTGTGGTGTCGAAATCCTTTGTTCATGTAACGCCAACGCTCTGGTTACAAATGCTGCCTTGCCGTGGCAAGAACAGTTGAAAAATGGCACAAGAACAACATGTATTAGTGTAGAAGTATTTTTAAAAATATAGAAATTTAGTTGAAATCAAAGCTGCAATTCTCTACAACTCTATGCCCTATTTGTTTGGCATTTGTCTGTCCATTTCAAAAGACTTGATAGAAAACCAAATAAATATTGACCTTTTCAATAGCTTTATTTGTTGACAAACCCAGCAGGACAAACAACTTTAAATACAAAATTGAAACGGTGTTGGCTCAAAGGCGACGCTTCAGCAGCCCCAATAGAGTTTGACAGCGGTTCATCCATGGCACAGAGATCTTCAACAGCTCCTTGGTGCTTTTGACCATCTTGTGCGGCGGCATTGGCAACATGGCTTCATCGGTCAACAACTGCGGTCCCTGATACAGCTCGACAACAGCGCGACGCACTCGAATTTTTGGCAATCGAACTGCAGCTGAGCCCGCACGCTGTTGGCCAACCTCCTTAAGGTTGTTCATCTGGATCACAATTACTATAAATGAGTATATTGATAAATTGGGGTGTATCTGCTTACTTACCTTTGCTTACAAAATATATATATAGAGTTATTTTTCAGCTCTGCTGTGAAATGAATGCTAGAACAGTTGAAGCTCGAATGTGAAAACTGTAGAGACTGATACAACTCTATGGGCATCAAATGAATGTTGAGAACATGCCTACTAAGAAGGCAACAAAGCCAAGGATGCGTTGATTATATTGTCTTAATAGAAACATTACTCTTGTAACATTATTAGACTCGAGCAATATAATGGAAAAGAAATAGATACATTTTCAGTTTGTTAAAATAAATAAAGGTGAGATAAATAACGCTAGAATAAATGTCAAGCAAGTCAGTTTTAAATTAAACCATTTGATTTAAAATTGGCAAACAAAATGTATACTTTATATTTTAATTTTCGATTTAACACTTTGAAAATGTATACATACATAAGATGTAATTATTTTGTTCTATATACAATCTTTTAATTGTTGAAATAGTATAACTTACTATAATACATTAAGGAACTAAATGGCATTCATTTACTCTATATTCTTTATAAATAAAGTTAGACATGGTCAAAATATGTATTTTATTTCAAGTGTTGCATCTATACTTAGAAATGTCCTAATAGAACAAAGACTATTTTAATTAATTGTAATTTAATATAACAACAACTGCTATGGCCACACAAATTAATAAGAAACAATTTAAAATTAATTAAAAAATTGTAGAGCCAAGGGCAAACTCTTTTTGGCTGCTTATGTTATTCATTTTATATTTATATATAATAGAAGAGTTGTAATTGTGGCTATTTTAACATTAATCACAACATATACTTATTGTTGTTATTATATATTAAATAAATATTATCTTAAGCTGTAAACTTAAAAAGTGTAGTTGAAATTTAACTTTGTGAATGCAAAAGTTAAGGGGAGACACTCATGTAGAGGACCCAACATAGATAGATCGTATCGCAGTGCTATCGCTTATGCTATATAACCATTTGTTGGCATATAGAAACCTTTAACGCAAAACCAACAAATGGTCAAACAGTTTGCCATCATTTGTTGGTCCTTTTTGCCGCAGTCCTTTGCGATTGTTGTTGCTGTTGTTGGGGAATATGGCAAATAGACATTTAGATGCTGATTTTTTTACGAGACAAACAGAGTCCGGGTTCGGGCCAACGCCTAATGCATTTCTAACATGGCAAAAAAGTGCGTTCTGTCCGCAAGGTGGGGAGGTGAAATGGGGGGGGGAAGGGTAACCGGGTCGACCGGACGATTTGTTGACACAGTGTCGCCGCAAAAAACATTGGCGGCCGCGTTAAATGAAATGAAAAGCCAAACGCGCGACCGCGAAAATCAAACAACAATAAAAACGGGAAGAGACGGAGGCGCTGAGGGGCAAACAGGTGTATGTGTTGCGCTAGAGGGGAGAGGGAGGAAGGGAAGTGATAGAGCCGAGTGTGGGTAATGTGCAATGGCAGCCGCAGCTGGGCCCGGAATTGAGATCGAGACTGGGGACTGGGGGGACTGGGGGACTGGCGGGACACGGTCAAAACGCCGTGGCAGCATAAAAAATAGTAGTTAAACCCAATTTGTAATTTGTTTGGCC
Organism: Drosophila pruinosa; assembly: GCA_018150935.1. NCBI lineage: Eukaryota > Metazoa > Arthropoda > Insecta > Diptera > Drosophilidae > Drosophila > Drosophila pruinosa. Next base: position 3,425,507 of record JAECWR010000337.1, read on the forward strand.
AAATCGCGCGCGAGTCGCGATAAAAGACAACAATAACAGCAACAACAATAACAACCACAACAACAACAACAGCGAGAGCGACAACAACAAAGACAAGAAGAACAACGGCAGCTAAACGCCGCTACAAAGCTAAAAACAGCGGCGTCCCTTGAATCCTTTTTCACACTAATGCAGCCAGCACCTGTACGTGTGTGTGTGTGTGTGTGTGTTTATATGTGGCACTGTGTGTGTGCGTGCTCGATGAGAAACGTGCCGATGCATAATCATTGAGGCCATTATCATTTATTTTAGTCAAAGGCAGCGGCTCTTGTTGCTGTTGCCACCTGCGTTGGAAAAATCAAAAACACACGCACCATCCACAACAACAATCGCTACAACCACAACAATAACATCAGCTACAACAACAATTATTGCCAGTTGCTCGGTTAGCTAAACCAGCGACTAATGCAGCAGCTGATGACCACAACCCTTTGGCCAATAAGCAACAAATGCTTCAACACCAAAGGGCGTCTGTGTCTGTGAGTGTGTGTGTCTGTATGTGTGTGTGTGTGAATATTGGCAAGCTTGTGTGGTTGTGTTGGTGCAAAGGCTAGTTAAAGAGAAAGCACAGAAGGATCTGCTTGATCACAGTATGAAACGTCCTTAATGTAACAGGTTTTATTTAATGGCATCTTATTGATATTTCACTCTCTAAGAGGGCAACTTATATTGTTAATATGTCGTGTATAAATGTTAAATTCATAAATTAGTTAATATATATCATGTAAAAAATACAGCTGTTTGCGCGAAATTGACAGAAGTAAACTGCAGCTAGAGAGTCGGTTTTAAAAAGGAGCAGAGATCAAAGAATTAATTAATTAATAGAATAGAATAGAGTAGAATAGAATAGAATAGAATTAATGGAAAAGAGAGAGAGAGACAAAGGAGTTGCCAGAGCAACGATTACGAAAGGAGAAGAAGCCATTGTTTCATTAAAGGAAGGCGAAATAAAAGTCAGCTTAATATGGCGATATAAAGGCAGGCATAAAAAAAGACGCAGGAAATTGACAGAGGCTAAAGTATTTTAACCAAGAAAAATATAAAATCAATGAATAGATTCGTATATTTATACTTCAATTTTAAATATTATTTTTTCTTCTTTTAAAATCCCAAAATTATAACATTTAAACATATCACCATCGGCTGAAGTTAAATAAATAAGAGCAGGCCATGAACAAGGAGCATAGTCATAAATTTGACTGCATAAATCAGTTGGAAAATTCAAGTATTTAATTGCAAATGGAAATGCCAAGAAATCATAAATGAAATAAATAATAAAAAATAATAAAAACCAAGAGCTGACTATGAACTGTAACAGGGCGAGGCATAAAGAAACTTGACTGTCCAGGCTGAGCTGCCTTTTTTCATTAGGCTCGCGAATACCTTTCATATAAATTCATAAATTAATTAATTAAAACCAATGTGGCACGCGGATAGACAAAGAGGGGGGTGGGCAGAGACAGTTGAACATTGAATAAGCATTATGAGTATTGTAAGATATTGTGATAATTTGTATAGTGGGACAAAAGGGTTGTCGCCACATTGCCACAATCAAAGCACAGGTAATGGTAATGGCAAATGGCAAACGGGTTGCGGGTAATGGTAACGGTAAAGATAAGGGTATTAAAGATATTGCCACAACCTTATAAAAGTTTATAATTCTTAATTAGCAGCAAGTCGTAAGCGAGTTTCAAGCACCAATAAAATGACACGTGCTCCCTTTTTGCCAACTCAAATATATGTGCATATTTATCAGCATGTAGTTGAGGGATTTTCTCGGCAGCTGTGAGACTTTTCAATATAGCCTGCACATTGTTTTTTTTTATTAATATCTGGATTGACATTTGATTTTATGTGGACTTTTCGTAATGTATTTGATATATAATATTTACCTGTGGTTGAATGGACAGTTTCCAGTTCGGTTTCTTTCAATTCCATATTGATCTCAATGCGAATTCATTAAGCCAACGATCAGTAGTCGACTCCTTATTGTTTCTGTAATTAAATGTTTCTGTTGATGTTGCAATTCGCTTTTTATTATTGCTCTTGCGTCTCGTTGTGGTTACTCGCTGTTTCATTTCACTTTTTCTACTCGTTGATGATACTCGCTGATGTTACTCGTTGATGCTACTCGCTGATGCTTCTCTCTGTTGCTACTCGCTCTTTTTCCTTGGTGCTTCTACTTGATGTTGCCGCTCGTTGTTACTTTTCGATGTTTCTAGTCCCTAATGCTACTAGCTGTTGTCGTTTTTGATTCTTATTATAAACCAAGTTGCTACTCGTTACTTGATCTCGTTCGTTGTACGTAACAATGGTGGCTCTTATAGTCACTTGCAACTAATTAACAGCGAGATTTTATGTAATTACAATATTAGCAGTCTTACAACATCAATCTAGTGCTTTGTGGGCGAAAAGGAAAAAGCGCAAAGAAGAAGAAGTAGAAAGTAAGAAAATAAAAAAAATAAATCAGAAAAAGCGAATAAAATGAAAGGAGAGGAAAGGAAAGGAAAGATGGAAAAAATGCAGTACACACATAAATTTTATAGTCATTTGCGCATTTAATTAAAATTATGATAAAAGCATGCAAAATATTTCACAAGCGTATATACGACGACTTATTTGCGTGTGTGTGCAGATGTGTGTGTGTGTTGGTAAGTATCATATAGGGGGCAAAAAAAAGAACGCGACAACATGGAAACGGATAAATGAGTATGTGGTGGGGGAGGGCGAGCAGAGAAAAAAATGAAAAAAAAATTAAAAGGAATTAAAATAAAAATTGCTTATAGCAAAAATCTTGCGCTGTAATTACATCATTTATGCAGGACGAATATGTCGTTTTGTTGGCCCTGACTACCCCACTACCCCACCATGCCATTTCCACCCCTCCTACCCTTCTAACTGACACTTGGACTCGCCTAGACCGCATTGCGAAGCCACGACTAGGACGAAGGATGCGAGCCAAGTAGCACGCGCGTACAAATGTACATATGCCAAGCATGTGTGTGTGTGTGTGTGTGTGCCGCCACTAAGCGAGCGTGTGGCAAATGCCTTTCAAATAAATACGAAATGGTCAACGGAATAATAATCAGCAGCAGCAGCGAACGACGCTGTCTCGGTGACAAGGCGACACGTACATTGTGCAGTTCGCAGCGGAAAAAAAGAGATCAGCGTTACGTTGTCTGCAACAGGAAACGGATATATGCACACACACACACACACAACCCACACCCACACTCAGACTCACAATTATACTGAGTGTAGAAGCAGAGTAAGCCAAGTCGCGAGTCGTAGTTAAAGATGCTGTAACGAGTTCAGTTCATGGCAACTTTCAAGGGCGCTACTTGAGCTTAGAATACTTATAAACTATACTACGTAGTATTAATAATTATTGTGATTAATGTATTGAGTATGCTGATTGGACTGGATGTCTGCGTATACAGTTAATTTGATCAGTGTTTGTATGAAGGAATCGCTTGTTAGAATCTCGTTCGCTTTTTTGCTGCTTCGAATGACAATCAGAAATTATTTATTTATTTATATTAAATTTTAATATAATTCAAAAAAATCAATAAATCAATTCCAACTTACGACTAAAGCACTGCTTGCTTAGGCCTTCGTCTTAATACAGACTGAAAGATACAGCGCTAGTAACGACTAGCCCCTCAAGAGTCAACTAGAGCGCCTTTAATTGGGATTGTTGGAACTTAGATAACAGACAATAAAAAATAATATTAGTATTTTCAAGAGAGCACTACAGTCTGATCAAGTGAATAATCTAAGGTGCAACGAGCAACGAGTTGTAAGAAAATAAACATTAAAACAAGAATAAATTGTGATATTGCGATGAAAAGAGTATTCTCTGTTAAGAAGAGCTCATCAAAGCTTAGACAAGGCAACTTAAAAGATTTGTCTCATGATTCTCCAAGTCTTAAACTATGTGATCATTTCCAAGAATTTGCTCTACATTCTTGAGCACAATTTTAAAATTGTTTTGGTCATAAATATCGTAGAGCAACGGCAGACCAGAGCGCATCTGTCTGCTCTACTGCTATGCATTATGCTGTCTCTTTCTCTAACTATTTGCGTCTCCCTTTGCCCCTTGGTCTTTGTCGCTCTGTCGTTATCTTGCTCTGCGGTTATATCCCTAATTTTATTCTCTTCCACTCACACACACTCATTATTAACTGCCGGCTGTGCCGCCACGCCCACATGCCCATACGCCCACTCGCTGCACTCGGCACACATTTAATATGAGAAAGCATTTTCAATTTTTTATGCGCTCAGAAAAGAATGACAACAACAAGAGCTGGGGGTGCTAGGGAGGGGGGGTAAGTTGGAGCTGGAGATGGTCACAGCCTTCACATGCTCCACATGGCAGCCACAGTCCAGAGATTCGCTGATGTCGCTGCGATACTTCCGCCAATGTGGCACAAACAATTCCATGAGTCGTTAAACTCATGTCGAATTTGCAATACACTAAATAATGTATTAATTGATTACTAAATTGTGTTGCAATTCATTCGCATATGTTTAATAGTAAATTATCAATTCATTTAAAAGTAAATGCAATCAATTATTTAAATAGACAGCCAACTAGTAATGAAATCAATGCAAGCTGCCTTCTTTTGCTTCAACTGATTTTCATTGCAACAAAAATAAGCTTTCAACAATTAACAAGTAGAAATTATTGTTGCACTACTTGGTGCAACATTATAAGCGTTTTGATATAGCCTAGTAGAGGGTATGCAAGTTGAGGGAATATAGAGAAAAGCGCTCAGCGCAGCGTTTTGGGGGCATAGACGAAAACCAAAAAAAAAAGCCAAACCAAAAAAAAGAATGGGGAAAAAATTGTGTAAAATAAAGAGAAAAACACATAAATGTATTGCAAAAAAATTGCTATATATTTGTATATTCGCACATACATATGTAAAGGAGCACTAATTTTGTAAGGACACGCGCGCAAAGGACGGACTTAGAGAGCGAGAGAGAGAGAGAGAGAGAGGCAGCATGTGGCACATAAGTAGACGACGGCGACGTTGACATAAAAAGCGCTTGCTGCACACACACACACACACAGACACACACGCGTGTGGTAGGGGTAAGGGTGAGGAGGGGGCTAGGGGGTTTGGCTCATGCTAAATGGCCGCTGGTCAGCAACGGCGTACAAATGACGGCTTCCGCTTGTGCATATTAAGCGTGAAGGATAATAATTTTACACAGATATACTGATATACACACACACACTCACACACACACACACAATCATATGCATATGCGGCATACATAAAGCATCATTTTTTTCATAATGCATTCTTAACTTTTCTTTCGTTTCGTCTTTTTTTTTTTGGCTAAAATGGGTATTAATATTACTTACGGTTAAAAATAAAAGCGCGACTTCTGTCTGACATGCTGTGGCTGTTACAAAGAGGATGGCGAAGGAAGGCGTGGCAAATAGTAGAGGAGAAACAGGGACGGAGAAAGCGAGACTGAGATAAGAGGAAAGGGAGCGAAGGCTGCCACCAAATGGCGCAGGATGCTGTCAGCAAATCGCAGGCTTACAGGAGTATTACAGCAAGCGACATTAACACACACACACACACATACACATATAAGCATACATTATAAAGCATTTGTTAAATGGGAATCAAGAAGTGATCAGTGGATATTTTATAACCTTCTTGACTAAAGCTGCAGTTGATCTTTTCTCTGACAGCTTCAAATTAATCAAAAAATGTCTACAAATTGATCGAAAGAAAAACTTTGTATGGCATAAAGGTAATTTCTCTATATTAAATAATAATGATTAAAACAAGCATTAATGTAATTTTTCAACAAATTAAAACAACAAAATGCATTAACAAATATACAGTTGCGGTTAAAAAAATAGCACTATGACCACAATTTTTTTCGTCTTAATTTTTTTTACTTTTTGGACACTTTTTGATTCTTTTACTTACTAAATTTAAAAGATACAATGATTATCAAATAATAAATGAAAAAAGTTAGTCGGTCTTAGCGGAATTTTTTTAAATAATTGCAAAAAACAAAGAATGCCTCAAATTCAGGCGGTAACAATAATAGCACCATTGACGTGTTTACGTGAATAAAAGTAATACAAGTGATTTATTTATCGAAATTGCAACCAAATTTTAAAAAGGGGATTACATTTAAGGTTAAGATTAAGTTTTATCCAAAAAAAATGAAGTTTTCTCAAGCTATGGGTCGAGGACAACGTTGCAGTGACGAAGAAAGAAGAAGGATCAAAAGCATGATCTCAGAAGGCAAAACTTATGCCGAAATTGGGCGAATTATCGGCTGTTCAAATAAAATGATCCCCAACGCAATATTGTAAAAAAAAAGCCGAAACACGAGGAAGAAAGCCCGCAATGACTCCAAAGGGGGTCCCGCGCTTGGTTTGCCAAAGCAAGAAGGAGCCTTTTAAGCCAGCTACGGAGCTAAAAAAGGAGCTTCAGATAGCCGCAAGCGTGGAAATAGTTCGCAAACGTTTGAGGCCAAATGAACTTAATGCCCGCAGTCCAAGGAAAGCCCCACTTTTGGCAGCGAAGCATGTGGCAAAGCGCATACAGTTTGCCAAGTTGCACCAAGATTGACCCGTGGAGAAATGGCGCAAGATTTTGTGGTCAGACGAAAGCAAAATAGTTTTGTTAGGCAGAAAAGGCTCTCGATTATATGTTCGGCATCCACCAAAAGCGGAATACAATCCCCATTTTACTTGCAAGTCTGTAAAACACGGAGGGTCAAATATAATGATGTGGGCTTGTTTTTCATACTATTGAGTAGGTCCGATACACTGGTTAAAAACTATTATGCACCAACATGTTTATACGGACATATTGAAAAATATCATGTTGCCATATGCCGAGAAGGAAATGTCTTTGATTTGGGTGTTCCAACAGGACAACGATCCTAAACACACCAGCAAGACTGCTCAGAAATGGTACGAGGATAATTCGATCCGCCTTTTGGAATGGCCTGCCCAGTCGCCGGATTTGAATCCAATAAAAAATCTTTGGGCTGATATCAAGAAAAAGGTTTCTGAAGCCAAGCCCCGGAGTAACAAGGACCTTTGGTCCGTTGTAGAGGACACGTGGAACAAAATTCCCAAAGAGAGGTGCCAAAACTTAGTGGACTCCATGCCGAGACGTTGTGCAGCTGTGATCGGCAATAAAAGCTACTCAACAAAATATTAATCTTATTATTATTACTTTAGAATACGTTTCCTTAAATATTTAATATTTCCCGGATATTTTTTTTGTTTCCTTATTTAGTTTTAAGCCAACTTCGACTAATAGTGCTATTATTGTTACCGCCTGAATTTGAGGCATTCTTTGTTTTTTGCAATTATTTAAAAAAATTCCGCTAAGACCGACTAACTTTTTCATTTAATTTTTGATAATCATTGTATCTTTTAAGTTTAATAAGTAAAAGAATCAAAAAGTGTCCAAAAAGTAAAAAAAAATTAAGACGAAAAAATTGTGGTCATAGTGCTATTTTTTTAACCGCAGCTGTACATAATTCATCCCATATTGAAAAGTACCTAGCATTTAAAGTATCAGACAATATAATAGAATAATATTATAAATACATATACTTGAGTATTCAGATATATACAAATGTATATTTTTTGCATACATATATTAGATATGAGTGAACAAAATAAATATCATAAATTATCATTATTTATGAGTTAAAATTAAATTACTTCAAATTAATTTAAATATATTATAAAATTCATACATTTAAAAGTCGTGGAAGAAATAGATAGTTTGCTTAAAAATCATTATTTTGGCTTAATTTATTGTGCCGTATGTTTGTGTTTAAAAAAATAATAAATAATCATTATTAACATTTTTTAAATATTATCAAAGCTTTAGTTTATATAAAAACAATTTATTTTAATTAACAACTTTCCCAAAGCGAAGTCAAAACTTGACTGCAGCTGTTCTTAATTGTTATTGCATTAATTGCTTGATTTCAAGAAATGCCGCAATTTGGCAGCCTGAGTAAGTATGTATGTTTAAGCAGAGTACGCACTCACCTGTAGACAGGTGAGGGTAAAGGAGGGGGGGAGGGGGGGGGCAGCCAGACTCGAAAAGAGGTTGCTGCTGAAGCCAGTGGTTAGCCAATTCGAGAATATTCAAGCTAATCACATACAATTCAATTCGTTTTACAATTTCAACTAATTTCCATTTCAATTAACTTGCTAAAATGTAATTTAGAGCGCAGTGCGAGAAGAGGCTTGCACTGCCAGCCAAAAAGGGATGCTACCCCCTCACTCCCCCCTCGCTGGTTGAGAGGCAAGTAGGTTTGGCAAATGGGTGGCACAATAATGTTGTTGCTGCTGCTGTTGTTGCTGCACTGACAGCAACAGGACAGTCCGTAGAGTCCAGACGTAGCACACATAGCTAACGGCACAAATCTGTGCGGTTGGTAAGCGCTCAAAATCGTAATTGGACTACAACTGTAAAATCAAACAACTGACTACTCAACGCTCTCAGCCTGGCCAACACTGACTACCTGCCTGACTGACGAGCCAGACGGACTGACTCCACCGACAGGTGAATCGCATACCGCATGTTCCATCGTGTTTTTGGGCGCGCACTGACGAACTGACAAAAGCATAAACGAATCATCCACATGGCTGCATTTTGCACACACACATACATACAAATACACCCTCTCTCTCTCACACACACACACACAGACAGACGCTCGCTCTCAGCCCAGTTAGTTGGAAATTTTTTGTTGCCTGCAAGGCGTCAGCGCAACAGTTGAAAATAGTCATTAAGTCGGATGCAGTTGACGGTAAAACTGGCAGCTAACTTGGCCAAATGCTTCGTTGATCAGTAATCAACATTTTCAAATGATGGCCCAATGTCGCTGGCTGCCAAGTGAAGCTCTGAAGTGAGCTCTTAAGTGCCGCAACAATTACAATTTTTATTTCAAAAAAGAAACACAAAAATTAAAAAATATTTGATGCAGTTGTAATTTTTTTTTAAACAAGAGTCAAATATAATTTTAAAAAAATGGTAAGACAAATGTATACTTTTTCTGTATTTATTTTTTGAAAATCGTATGAAAAAAACCAAATTATTAAATTAAATGCTTGTTAATTGAAGAATGAAGAGCGCTAATAGCAGCAGTGTTTATTTATTTATTATACCCGCCTACTCAAAGGGTAGAAGGGTATTATAACTTTGTGGCGACCGAAAATGTATGTAACAGGCAGAAGGAAGCATCTCCGACCCCATAAAGTATATATATTCTTGATCAGCGTCAACAGCCGAGACGATATAGCCATGTCCGTCTGTCTGTCCGTATGAACACCTAGATCTCAGAGACTATAATATATAGAGCAACAAATATTTTGGGACAGTGTCTTATTGTTGCACGCAGATCAAGTTTGTTTTAGATTTTTACCAAGCACCCTTCCGAAAAAAATCGAAAAAAAAAACGAATTTTAAGCGTCATTTTAAACCTAGAACGTTCACAGAACGTGCACAATACATCTTAATGATCTCTGAAAATTTGGTTACAATCGGATAAAAAACACAGAAGTTATTAAAGAATTATTTTTTTTTTGCGTAATCAGGTGCAGCTGCACCTAGTTAGTTGCTATTACATTCCGTGACATAATAATGATGTTCAATAAACCTACTAAAGTGCCGCAAAGCTAATAATTTCGAACAAAGAAAATTTTGGTATATTATTTTTGTATATTTTTAGTATATTTATAAATATAATATTTCGATGATTATTTATTACTTGTTTTATAATAGAATTAATAATTTAAATAATTAATATGTAAGACAATAAAATTCACTTAACTGATTAGTTTTTAAAATGTACTTAATTTAGTCAACAAAATTTAATAAGTAAATTAATTTTTAGAATTTTCCAATTAAAATAAAAATAGTAAAATTTAAATAGAAATTTTAAATCAACAAATAAGTAACTTAATTAGTCTATATTTGTATGTAATTTTATAAGGAGATTAGCAGTGCTGTTTTCATAGGAGCAGTACTTATTTATTTGTTTTTTAAAGAAATTAATATACTCAAATAGATTTAAAAATATTCAAATTTAAATAAAATTTGTGAAATTTTAATAACACTTGTAAATTAACAAATGAGTAATTTAATTTATTAAATTTTTTTTGCATAATTTCATATTGAGACTAACAGTGTTGTTAAACACTTTTCGACAATAGCCAACACTTCAATTTCAATAAATTGCTGAAGTTTGTATTTCAAAAAATGTGTTCTTGACATTTGCAAATTTATGAATACTTTTGAACAAGTCTTGGACAGAGACGGCACTCCGTTGTGCACTATTTTGGCCTATGTAGCGTTAAAATGGCGACGTTTTACAGTTGCACGGCACAAATTTCACGTGCAATAAATTTATTTGACTTTGCCAGCCAGTTCGGTGGGGGGATGGGGGGAAAGGGAGAGAGGAAGATTGCCCAACTGCTCGCCCCAGACGGATGCGCCATCCGCCAAAGTTACTGCGATTACTGCGACAAATTTGCACAGGGCAAAACTCTGAACGGGCTTCAAATGAGTTCGGCAATGAGCACTAAGCGATGCTCGCAATCTCCTTCACGCTGCACCAATAAGAAGTCTATTAACTCCGTAGCTGGTCACCCTAGAAAAAGGTATGGTATGCTTAAAATAGTAATAATATAATTATGGTATGCCTAGTGCTTGGTATTTTATTTCTTAATAAATATGTTAGTCATTTTTGCTATACAATATTACTTATTTTAAGTAATTACAATATCAAGGATAAGAATTCAGTAAAATTAAAAAAATGTATTGTTAGAAATGGTCTCCCTAGAAAATGTTATGGTCTGCTTAGAGCTTAGTATAGTATTTCTTAACAAATATACTTGTCATTTTTATTATGCAATATTTATATTTGTAAATATTTAGCTACAATATCAAGTGGAGAATTTGACAAAAATAAATAAATGTATTTCTTGAAATGGTCAATACCCTGGAATAGGGTATTGTATATCTAGACCTTGGTATTTTATTTAATTTTTCTTATACAATATTTTTCTTTGTATTCCTTTAGTCTAGCTTCAGTATGAAAATTAAGAATTCAGTAAAAACAAATAAATGTATTTCTTGAACTGTACATCCTAGAAAAAAGTATGCTTAGTTCTTGGTATTTCATTTGTCAAGAAATATATTTGTCATATTTGTTACAAGAAAAATAAACTAATGTATTTTTTTTAAAAACGCCTTTAATTTGTTCACAAATATATTTTTAATTAAACAATTTTGTTACACAATATTTTTCCAATATTAATATTAAGAATTCAGTAAAAATAAATAAATGTATTTCTAGAAAAAAGGAATGATATATTTTAATTTGTCATTTTAGTTATGCAACATTTTACTATTGTTTTCTTGGCAATAGTTTTGAAATATTAAGTTTTTAAATATTAGATTAATTAATACATTAATTAAAAGCACAATATTTGCGATAGAGTTCAAGATGAATAAAAAGCCTAAACTATCTGAAATTCTTTGTAATGAAAGTATTTTACTGCCTTCAAATGTGAGTGCTGATAAGCAAGGGCTCTTGCCATGCAGTTTCTTCAGGATGCTGGGCTGCCCGTCTTGCAGATATGTCAAGAAGAATCTATCTGATGCGCCTTGGAGCTGAGGTGCAGGAGCCAGAATGGGGAGGGGGAGGGGTATGGCGGGGAAGTAGATAAAAAAGAATTATAAAACGCAAAGTTTTTCAGAGTTGGGAACGGCAATGACAATGTTTCCTCTGCGTGTAACTTTTACTCAAGGATTTATAGTTGCTTGTGGATGTGAATGGGTAAATGGGAGTAAGGGTGGAGGGCTGAAAGGGTGGATAGAGGTAAACGGACTTGGCACCGGCTAAACCAAGTTGTCATGGCAACGCATCATAGGCACAGCATAAGCGCCAGTTGGGAAGCTGAATGTGAATGTGAATCTGACTCGGTAACTGTAACTGTAACTGTGACTGTGACTGGTTATGGGTTTGGGTCTGAGCCAGAGTCCCGAGCTCCGAGCTCCGAGTACGTGTGCGTGCGCCGACGTCGCCGCCTCAAAAGCCATTTGTGCTTAATTGCGTGTAGGGCAACTAATGAGCGGAGTTATATACCGACCAGGAGTAAAGCAAACGATGCTCTGCTGTTTATAATTTTCCCAAAAAAAAAAGAAAAAGTAAAATATAAATAAAAAGAAGAAAGCAAAGAGAAATGAAAATTATATTTATATTTATACATATATAGTATAGTCGGCGAGAGATAGAGGTGGCAGTGTAGGACAGCAGTCGCTTGAATTTATTTATAACACAGCGACGACTCTGCGAAATATTTTTTCAAATAAAATGTAACATTCATTTGCGAATGGGTCGCCTCCCCTTTCGAAACTTTTGCATTTGAATTATGCGTGCCAAAGGGTTTAGCAGTTGCCAGTTGCCTCAGTCCTTAGTCCTCAGTCCTGAGTCCTCTGTTCGCCTTTCTGGGGCCATTAAGCGAAAATTATATTGGTCTGGGCAGCTAACGAATGCGATGCCAAGGTGCTAATATCGATGCTGACAATGTCTGGCACTTTGCAGTTGAGTAGCAGTTGAGGGGCAGGACATGTCCGGAAAACAGATGTGCTTCGAACAGCCATAAAAAGTAAGCTTCGAGGCGTTTCGAAGTTGCTCAAAATATGCTGTAGAGCTCAGTTGTTTGTTCATTTCAAAATAATGAGATCATTTGATTAATGATCAAATATTCAAGTTTATGAAGCATTTCTGCTGATCTCTTTTTTTCTATATAGCAAATACTAATACTTTTTAGACAGAAGAAATTTTTATTTAATTTTAAATATTATATTTTTGATTTTATTTAACTGCAGTTATTAGTTAATTAGAACTGAATTTCTATTTGCAAATATAAGGTTATTTTTCTAACTTATTAATTTCCAACATTTGTTGAGATCGAACTTATATCATTAAGTAAAATATAAATAATGATGATTCATAGTCAAATAATAAAATCATTTTATTCATTTCGAAATTGCGAATAAAATATTCAAATTGCTCAATTGTTATCAAATAATTCGTTTAAACATTAGCATATCTGCTGATCTCTTATTTCAATGAAGCAAATACTAAAATCTTTGCTTTTTTTTAGGGCAGAAAAAACTTTAATGTAATTTACAATTTTTGAATTTTATTTAATTGGTACTTTAATATTTCTGAGCTCATTTCAAGTCTATTTTTATTTGTAAATAAATAATTACTTTTATAAATTATTACTTATGTCTATGAATTCTTAATAATCGAATTAAATAAACTAAAAATTTGTGTACTACTAATTTGAAGTATTTTTTAGTAATGTAATATATATTGAAACTACAATTGGATGAGTATGCTATACTGAGTACCAAATGAACTTCAGCATAGACAATTGATATGAAATTTTGAAGCTGTATCCCATTAGGTGAATGGGATTTCAAGTGTTCCACGGGCGTTGTGCTTGGTACAGTTGTGCTTAAGCCTAGTTAGGAATTCATGAGCGTATCCCAAGGCAGACAAACACCATCATCACTTGCGGTCACTCACGAATGTTGGACAGTTGGAGTTTGAAATTTGAGAGTTGGGGCTTGGGAAACTCTAGTCGCACTGATTCACTGTCGGTCCAGGGGAAGGGCCTGTGCTTTGGTTTGGTTTGGTTTGGTTTGCTTTGGTTGGGGTATGGGCACAAGAGCAGCTGCTGCTCCAGCTGGCTGGCCAGACCTTCTTACGAATGTAATTTTTATTTACACAATTTTAAGCTAATATTACGTTTGAGCCACGCCCAAAGCCGGACAGAGAAACCGAGAAAAATACAAAAAAAAAAAAAATAAAAAAAAACGCGCTGGCGAATTTGTCCCAAAAAAGGATTAATGAAATAAAATTATCTCTTTTTCGGCGTAATGCGAACCAAGGGCAGCAAGGAGAAGATGCTGGCGAGGAGGGTGTAGCAGGGGGGGGAAGGCGTGTAATGCGACAGCCTTCTGTTTTCTGTGTGTAGCGAGTTCCCTTTATTTATTTTTTATTTTGTTTTTGCTTCTTTCCTTTTAATTGTAATGCCTATTTTCGCCATCTCCCTCGCACACTCTCTCTCTCTCTCTCTCTCTCTTTCTCTGCCCTGCTCGCTCTTTGCTAAGCGTCGTGTGTCGCCGGTATTTGTGGAGTGCAAGGCAAGGGGGGAAGTACAAAGTAGAGTGGGCGGGTGACACTCGGGGACCTCATCAAGTAACAACACGTACAAATCTTTTGTGTACCGTTGTCTGGCCACTATGTCCGTCTCGCTCCCACTTCCTTCATTTCCTACACTGCACACAGTGCGTGTCTTTGCAGACGATTTTTTGCTACCTTTTTTTGTATTTTGTTGTTAGTTGTTTTTCTGTTTAGGTTATTGCCGTTCAGAGCAATTCTCATATTTTAACATTTTTAAATGCATTCAAATTAAGTAGCACGCGATGGGTTAGGCTAACAGTGGAGTGGAGGGGTCGTGTTGGCTCTTGCTTACGTTAATGTGGCAAGGTAGCACGTTGTGTCCAAAGGGTTGCACAAACAAGATAAAAAAAACACGAGAAGAAACTAAATTGCATATAAATAAAAAAGTCTATTGCTCTCCGAAATTCCAGGGCGGTCGAAGGGTGGCATTGTTAATTGCTGAGCCCACCATGATTAAACTGGAGCAAAGGCATCGATTATTGCTAAGGTAAGAATACAAAAGGGGCCAGTCGATTATGCTCGATTATTCTCGTCTCAAAGGAAGTGGACATATTGGAAAAATATGCCAATAAAATCTATTAGAATTCACACAACATAGGTGTCGACTGTAGAGCTAAAAGTTTTGCAAGATCTACCTATTTATAGGCGGAAAGATGACAAAATTAAATAATAACAAGAATTGAAAGACCTGATAGTGTTCAGCAGTGTCAGTGTAAATTCTATAAAGTGCTTACTGTCGATGAATATGAGATGAATACTGTGAAATGTTGCCACTTTGCTCCTGCTGTCAAAAATTGTAAATTAATTCAATTAAGCGTAAAAGTCAAGCCTCAAAATGTGGTTGGATTGAAATTTGCTGACACATAGCAACAGAAACAGCTTGCTTCCGGCTCCCTTTCCTAACTCTGGCACTCTCTCTTTCTCTCTTTAGAGCTAGTTCAGGTTTGAGTCGGCGAGTCGCTCGTTGGCTGTGAGAAGTTTATCAAACAATGGCCAACAAGATTTGAAAAAGTCGCTCATCATTTCAGGCGACAAATGACTGCCGACTGACGGACTGACGGACTGCCGGATTGTCTGACGGACTGACTGACGAACTGAGTCGAGTGTCTGTCTATCTGTCAGGCTCTTTAGCTGCAGATTTGGTTTTGGCGTCGGCTTTACGAGTACTATGCTGTGCTGGCTAAATGGAATACATAAATGTCATTCATTCATTCATTTATGCAAAACTTGTAATAATGACAACTGTGGTATGGTTCGGCAAGGAGGGAGAGAGTGAGGAGGGGGGAGGGGGGCGGGGCGGAAGGATTCGTGAAATCCGTGCAGGCGATGAAAAATTTTGTTGACTCTGTAAGAATTTCATAGCGCTGGCGCCCAACGTAGGGTAGAGCTGCGCTACTGCCTGCCTGCCTGTCAAAATTTTGTGTGTACGCGCGCGAAAAATTTTTCTGCCAAGGTGTGCAATGGGTTTTCAGCAGGATGATTATGATGATGATGATGCGACGATGCCGAGGCGACGACTGACTATTAAGTTCACCTTCTCGACTTCCTCTCTCCCCCCAACATCTACATAGTACTATATATATATACATATTTCGTATTGTTACTGTTGTTGTTGTTGCCGTTGCTGTTGCTGTATGCGGTAATAAAATTCTTAATGTGCCATTAAATCCTTCCACTGGCAACGTCATCAGCGCGTCATGACTTTTGTGAGCCGTCGTCGACTGGCTGGGGAACTGCTAGATGTCTTGGAATTCCGCCAAGCCAAAGAAATCTAACTAAAATTTTGCTACGAAATGGCACGTAAATAAATTGCAAAGATTTGTCGTCTGTTGAGGATGCGGACCTGGCAACAACAATAACAACAATAACAGCAACGACAACACCTGCCCCATACAGAAGCAAAAGACTGTTGTGCGGTTTGCCTGACTGCCTTCTGAGCAAAAGGACAACAAATGAGTTAACATTTTTGGCGACGCTTCGCAAAAGCCTTGGCAATCGTTGTACCTACTGATGATATACCTCCCCTCCTCCCACTTCAGCCAACCGCCAAACAACCAAACAGCCAACTCTTGCCCGCTGGCTGCTGTCATTATGATTATTGTCATTTGGTTGAGGTGATTCAATGCATTTAGATTGCATAATTAAGTAAGGCGCGTATTTTATGAAAATCTTCAAGTTCGCACTTTTGCAATTTGCAAACTCGCATTTTTCTATAACAATTTAATACATTTATTTCATTTTCCTCGCTGTCTCTATACAGCTGGCCAAAAAATAGTAAGACTCTTGCGACAGGACATCATATGAACATGCAGCGATTACAAGCTGAACTAGGAACAGGATGCAGGAGCAGTTGCAGCAGCTGAAGAAATTGCACTTGTTCTAGTACTTTACCCAGTTAGATGGCAGGCTGCAAAACAAAAGCATAGCAAAATTATGAAGCACTCAACCTGCATTACAGTTTCGATTGTGGCAAGTGCCACAAGCAGTTGCAGTTGCCGTTGCAGGCAACTTCGAGTATTTAATACCAGTCGTCATTAATATTCGCTGCTGCGGTGTAGAACAAAAGCTACTGCTGGTCTTCAGGCCACTTGTCGATATTTAACATAATTGTGCAATTGTGTGGCAGCTACGAGTATGTGCGTGTGTGGCAGTGTGTGTTGCACATGCAAAATCAAAAAGAGTTCAAGTGTCTGCATTTAAGTCGCACTGGCCCAAGTGCTGCCCCTGCCTCACTCAGGCAGTTAATGGTTCTCTTGTTGCAACGGATGTGCAATTGCTTTAAGATGTGGCAACATCATGCTCCCATCTTCACCCAATACTGGCAACATGGTCTTGCAATTCGTCTAAGTTTCGATATGTAAGATATTTAGCAAACAGTTTTTAAATATTTAATAAAATTGCTTAGGTTTAAATAAAACAACTAAGACAGCTTCCTATTTCTAGAAATGCAAAGCATTTGTTATTTACTTTTAATATGCCATAGTATTTTCAAAAATATACTGAAAAGCATACCAAAATTATACACACATTATTAAGGGTTTCTTAAATCTAGTCATCTTTTCTTATATCCATCTTTTTTTATATACCATCTCAGTTGGCTTTTGCTACCAAAAAGAAGTTCACCTAAGGCCTGAGCTATGGAATTTCGTCTCATTCGGTTTCCGTTTAAAGTACAGAGCACATGTGAAGCATCAAATTTCTGAATTCAAGTTTTAAGTTAAATTCTGGCACAATAATTTTTTCCAATAAATTTCTTTTTTTTTCACGTATTATTTTTTCTTTTTTCACAAATAAATTTGCAGTAGAGGTAAGTGATTACCTATAAATATTTTATGTCTTAGGGATAATAATGTAAGTGCAATTGAAGCTGATCAAATTATGCTACGCACATCGAGTCGTTTCTGTCTGTGTCATCCAAAAATGATGGCAATGCGACACCTGCAATTCCAAAAGCTCAACTCGCGCCATCTGGCGTCCAAGAGCGGTGATAGAGACGGTCGATCATCGGAGAGGAGCAGAATGGAGCCGGGACGCACGATAATGCGTGAAACAAACCTGTGGAGTGATCCCCAGCGTTTAGACACCAAATGGCTGTGTCCACGTGATCCTCGCGACTACAGACCAGACTTTGGCAATACAGAGCCGCAGACGTTGCGTAAACAATTCATGCGTAGTCCAGATGAACGTACACGGGATGCGATGAGTCGCGATTGGGAGGCAGCCATACAGTTCAATGAGACCCGTCGTCGTCAGGCAATTCAATCCACCGAGGAGCGCAGTGAGCAGTTAGTTGAGACCGATGGGAAACGACAAAGCCGATCGAGATACATGAGCAAGGAACGCTCACCCCATGCCAAGGAACCAACAGCCAACGAGGAGGATTAAGGAGCAACGTTTCCACCCCATTGGTCGTTACGTTAGAGTGGTAAAATAACGTTTCATTTCTATGCTAATCGATGGCATTTAACGGCCAACTTTGCCTCGATATCCGCAGGTTTGGCAGCGCTATAAACAGCCAAATTGCTTATGAAATGTGTATAATTTAGCATAGTTTTATGCTTTAGCTATGGAGTTCTCCACAGCAGCCGGTTGAAGGCGAACTCGAAAGCTATTAAAAGCACATTTTACTCTGGGTAACATCACAAATTCAGATCCAGGCAATTGAGGAGCACAACCTAGTTAGCAATATATCTTTTATCAACAGCTAGCCACTGATCTAGTTTCAGACATTAAAGCAAAAAATTCTAAGCTATTTAAATTATGTTCTTTGCTTTTTGGTCACTCGATTATTGCTTTCAATAATGTAATAAAATTCAAAAATTTCTGTTTAATTTAATGCTATTTGCCATGGCCAAAATGTAAAATACTTTTAATTTCATATATTGAATAAAATGATTTTTTTTTTAAATAAAAACTCTTATTAATTAAATATACACTTGACTGCTCACTCTATGCAAGCTATCAAATCTAACTAAAAAATTGAACTATAATACAACAATTCAATGTATTACAAGATGGCTAATAACAATGTAATACAATAATTTAATACATATTAATTACATTTATACATTGTAATGCAAAGTTGTTAATTACTTTAGTTGATTATGCAATTATTAAAATAGCAGTAGTTTAAAGAGGATCCAACTTTTCTTATGTGCATGTATGTACATGTGTTTGTATGTAAATTCAGCTTGATATCCGCCAAGTCGATGCTTTTCCAGTCTGCGCTCTTGGTCGATAGCTGGTCTGGCAGTTGTTTGAAGAAATATGGCAACACCTTCGCTACGGACATTAATTTTTAGTGCTTTTGGGTTTTCAATTTGCCAAAGAAGCCACGTGAACGACTACGCGGCTGGGATGGTGGAGGGGGGTGTGTGTCTGATGGGTACAAGGAGAAGCATTTAACGCCGCATAGAAAATCAAACGCAAAAGGTCAAAGGCAAAGACAAAGGCAAAGACAACGGAACAGAAGCAACTAGCAGCAGCGACTTGTGATATATGCCACTTGTAAACAAGGGACGGAGGGGGGATGTGAGGTGTGCGGGCCAGTCAGTAACCCTTTATCGAGACGCACAGCATGGGGCAAGTGTTGATTTAGGGTTGCAAACAGAAATTATGATAATGCCTGTGAAAACAACAGAAGAGAACAGAACCGAGCAGAACTGAGCAGAACCGAAAAGGGCAAGGTGGGGATGAGATTGGCTGGCGGGGAGGGGAGAGGGGAGAGCAGTTGCAGAGTAATGAAAACCCAAGCGAAAGAAAATATATTAAATGATATTGAGAGGAACTAATTTTCATTAAAAGGATTAAAAAGCATTTGGCAACACGGCGCTCGACGCCTCAACCGCGATGGGGCTGGTTATGAATTAACATAAAAATCATAAAAATATGACACTATGCGACTTCATAATTATCATCATCATAATAATGATGATGCCGTTGCTGATGCTGATGCTGATGATGGGAAAGCTCAGACGTGGCCAACAAGATAGAACGCATGATGCTCATTACAAGAGACCCGCAACACCCTGGCTAAATGTATACACTGGCCAAAGCTAGCAGGGGCGTGTGGCAGGCGGCAGGTGGCAGTTGCCTGTGTTCTTGTGTGTGTGTGTGGCATCATTGATGGCAACGCGCGACAATCAACACGACTCGCGCTGATAGCGCACAGCGAGCGTTGGCGGCGACTGGTTTGGTTTTTGGGTTGGAGGATTAGTAATGACACGCCAGCCACGAGGCAGCCTGGTTGGGTTAAAAGGTGGGCCAGCGCATGCTTAGCATCATTTGGTTGCCTCCTCCTCGTCCTCTTTAACCTCCCCTTTCAGCCAACTTGGTCCGAAACCAGCAACATTGTTTGCTCTTTTGTGGGTGTTGCTGCGGCTGCCATTGCGAGTGTCGTTGTCGTTGTCGTTTTCGATGGCAATGGCAATGCCAATGCCTGCGATGGTGCTATGATGATCCTATAACCACTCAGCCCCCATCCCCAATCCCAGCCATCTAACCCACCAGGCAGGCAGCCACTTAGTAACTCACCCGCAGTTTATTATTTTCAAAATATTTAAATTTTTTGGTAATAAGCGAAAAATGGTTTTAATATAAGCGAATGCGAAGGACGAGACAACGATGTGGTTGACTGGGTTCCTAATCTACCTGGCAAGCAGTAGGAGTAGAATCTCATCCAAGCCCAGAGCTAAGCAGAAGCCTTAGGAAAAAAGGAGACAGCACTATAAAAGAGAGCTATTTCTATATCAACATCTATATCTATATCTATATCTATATCTTTATCTATATCTATATCTATATCTATATCTATATCTATATCTATATCTATATCTATATCTATATCTATATCTATATCTATATCTATATCTATATCTATATCTATATCTATATCTATATCTATATCTATATCTATATCTATATCTATATCTATATCTATATCTATATCTATATCTATATCTATATCTATATCTATATCTATATCTATATCTATATCTATATCTATATCTATATCTATATCTATATCTATATCTATATCTATATCTATATCTATATCTATATCTATATCTATATCTATATCTATATCTATATCTATATCTATATCTATATCAATATCTATATCTATATCTATATCTATATCTATATCTATATCTATATCTATATCTATATCTATATCTATATCTATATCTATATCTATATCTATATCTATATCTATATCTATATCTATATCTATATCTATATCTATATCTATATCTTTATCTATATCTATATCTATATCTATATCTATATCTATATCTATATCTATATCTATATCTATATCTATATCTATATCTATATCTATATCTATATCTATATCTATATCTATATCTATATCTATATCTATATCTATATCTATATCTATATCTATATCTATATCTATATCTATATCTATATCTATATCTATATCTATATCTATATCTATATCTATATCTATATCTATATCTATATCTATATCTATATCTATATCTATATCTATATCTATATCTATATCTATATCTATATCTATATCTATATCTATATCTATATCTATATCTATATCTATATCTATATCTATATCTATATCTATATCTATATCTATATCTATATCTATATCTATATCTATATCTATATCTATATCTATATCTATATCTATATCTATATCTATATCTATATCTATATCTATATCTATATCTATATCTATATCTATATCTATATCTATATCTATATCTATATCTATATCTTTATCTATATCTATATCTATATCTATATCTATATCTATATCTATATCTATATCTATATCTATATCTATATCTATATCTATATCTATATCTATATCTATATCTATATCTATATCTATATCTATATCTATATCTATATCTATATCTATATCTATATCTATATCTATATCTATATCTATATCTATATCTATATCTATATCTATATCTATATCTATATCTATATCTATATCTATATCTATATCTATATCTATATCTATATCTATATCTATATCTATATCTATATCTATATCTATATCTATATCTATATCTATATCTATATCTATATCTATATCTATGTCTATATACAAAGCACACATCAACGCAAGTTTTAGTTGCAATGCTTCAAAAAGAGGGCGACTATTTCAACGATTTCTTAAGTTCTTAACGGACTTGGCCAAAAGGCAATTGTTGTGTCGTTTCCCCCTCCTTGCTGCTTTTCGTTCATTCCAATGCAAAATTAGCCAAAAGTAATCCTTTAAGTTTAGAGCGCAAAAATTGCACACAGAATTGTCAGGCAAGGCATAGACAGACACATTGTCGAGGCGGAATGGGGCAAGGGGTGGGTGGCAGTCGAATTCTGGCTCGAAAAACCGGACCGACTGGGGGCTCTGTCCAGGAGCAGTCGGATCAGGAGCAGAAGCTAAAGCTAAAGCTGAAGCTGAAGCTGAAGCTGTAGCTGGAGCAGCCCAACATTGTCAGCGACGTTGATGACATTGTGTAAAATTTTGTAGTTGTCGGCGTTGTTGTTGTTGGTGTTGTTGTTGTCGCTGGTCGCGCCATCTTCAGCCGCCTTGCTATAAAAGTTTTATAGTAAAAAGTAAATGCCACAAATGAGCAATCGAAAATTTCGCATTATAATGCAAACTGTGTGCATTTTTCGGGTTATTGTAGTCTACTTTTGGGCAAAAGACAAACGCATACCACGACGACAGCCAGCCTCGTCTTCGTCGTGCAGCCCCGGCCTCTTCCTCACCTCTCATCGTCCTATTGTCCCATTCCCATGCTCATTCTCATGGCAGTCGTCATGGTCGCCTTTGCATCGTTGTCTGCACATTCATTTGCCAGCTCTCGCAGTCCTCCCGCTTACTAGCCCCTCTCGTTCCTCCCTTTTCGCCTCTATTAATAATAATAGAATTTTTGGAAATTTTGCAGCACAGCCAGCGAAAGGAAAAGGAAGCTCGCCTCGCGATTTTTGCATTTGATGACAACGACGACGACGACGAGGACGACAAGGCCAACGACAACGAACGGGTTGGTTAGTGGCAAACCATTGCATTCTCCCCCACTGTTACACAGTCTGCACCCCTGCAGCCCATAGCTCATAGCTCACCCCCCCTTTACTGTCTTCTACTTGCTTCTGACTCCGTCTATTGCATAATTCACAGACCTCAGCCCTGTGCAGCACACAAAAGTCCTGACAATAATGCTAATAATGCTGTTGATAAGGCCCACACTTACTTAATTCTCAACTCAATGCGGTTCTTCTTTCATCGAAATACTCTTCTCTCAGTTGCTAATGAACTTTTTCGGCATATTTATATAATTATTCGTTGTGCAAAAATGTATCGAATCAGTTGATTCATTTTCGTTAGATTGCTAGACTTGAAAATAAAAATAATCTAGTTTATAACTGCTGTAAAATCATTCGATAAATTGCAAGTGCTTCAGTTGGTTAATTAATCAATGAATTACTTTATCAATTAGTTATATTTACATTTCAATTTCAATTGATGCAGTATAGAATCTATAGTATTGAATCTATACTGTATAAAATTTAAAGAATAGATTGCAATAAATTGGTTCATACAGTTGGGAATCATCAAATGAATATTTCCTTATTTACTTAATTTTTCCTTCAATGGAATTGAATGCCTTATAATTAAAACTAATAAAGTACTGTACTCTATAGGAACTTAATAAATTTACAAATATTTTTTTTAGAAGATCTACAACTTACTATATTGTGATCATTACATCAACTGATCAGTCAGGGAGCTTGTTAAATATGAAAAGCGCAAGTTGCAGAGGTTTGAGCCAAAGCTAAAGGTTACTCGCTTTATGTACTCTACTCTACTTTACCCTGTCTTCCTTTGCCGTAATGCTTGGCCATAAAAGTGCCAAAAACTCATTGACTTATGGGCCAAGACTTGTATGCGGCGGCGTCTCTAATTGCAATACCCCTGCCCCTGCTCCTTCCACTGCCCCGGTCATGGGCCAACTGGCGGAGTTAATGTGTTTGGCTAAGAGCATATTAAAATTGGATTCCCAAATAGCTATATACATATATAAATTGTATGTATGTATACTTATTATTATTATTATTAGTACCATATCTATCTATATGCTTATAAATTAGCATTTTCGGCGGACGGCGTCCGTTTGCCTTGGAATGCGTTATTAATGGCAAATTAAAAGCAATAAAAAACAGATGTGCTTAACGTAGCACATTTTACGCGGCACATTCCCCTCTGCCCCAGCCTACCTCATCAGCAAGAACGCGCGGGGGAGGGGGGAGGAGCGAGAGAGAGAGAGGGATTGTGGAAGGGGAAGCGTCGCACCTTAGTCAAGAAGTTGGCGTTGTTGTCGTTATGAAAATGACTTTGCTCTTTGCTGTTTTTTGTATGGCAACAACGAAATGGTAGTGTAGTGAGGGGGTTGGGGATGCACACACACACACACACACACACCCATACACACACACACTTGTGCGAAAAAGTTTTGCATTCGAAATTTTGGTCTGTTGCTGCTGCTGCCTTTGGCTTATGCAGTTTATCATTTTGCTCCATCCAGGTGGGTAATTTTAATTTTAAGCTTGAGTAATGACAATATTTACTTCCACTTAAGCGACAACGTCACACGCTTTAATGGCATTTTGATTTGAGCTCTTCTTCTCCTCTTCTCCTTCTTTTTCTTTTTCTTCTTTGCCAGTTACTTTTTGTCGTCGCGTCCAACAGCTGTTGACAGTTGCCTGTTTTGTGGCAATATTTACTATACATAAAAAAACACATCACCAAACGAAATGCATAATTCAAATTTGGCGATAGAGAATGAGCAACAAACTCTGCTGACCATAAGAGAACCAAAAGCTTACAATATTCTTAAGGTTTATTTACAATTTATTTTCAGTTCTCTAGCATCTCTTCAAATACATGAGAAATAATTGACAAGGCAGCAATTTACTTCAAGTATTATTTTATTTTATGCATACTTCTATGCCATCTCTTAAACTACTAAAATGCAACTAATCAAACAACCCTCGCTTACTGAGGTTATACAAGTTTATTGAGCTGCTTATTATCTATAATTATATGGTGCTAAAGGGAATACAATAGGAATAATAATAAAGAAATGGGAATGGGTTATTTTAAGACGAGTGCTGATAGAGTTTGTTGAGCACATAAACAAAGGGAGGCAACTCGGGCCACCCACTGCTGCTGCTGCTGCCAAGATCAACAAAAAGTCATAAAAAATATAGATATGTGGGAGTATGTGCACGGTCTCTCTCTATAAATTTCGTTGTATAACAAAAGATGTGCAAAATTTGCGCTTGTTAACAATGCAAACGCACGAGACACACACACATGTAGTCAGATAAACACCCCTCAGCATCACTTTTGAGGGGTGGAGTAAAAAAAGTTAAAGGCAAGTAAAAAACAAAAGCAATTGACGCCACCTAACTCCTCCACTCCATTGCCATTCGCCATGTCAGAGTCATTCAAGGCTCAAAGAGTTGTTGGCTCGTATCTTTTAGCCAACTTTCGTCTAGGCTGAACTGTTGGCAATTCCAGTGTGAAGAAAGTTGAGTGGAAGGAGAGGGTGGGGGTGGGGGGTAGAGAGAGAGAGAGAGAGAGAGAGTTCTGTTAATGGGGCTGACGTAGCGCGTACCGTGTGGCATTGTGTCAAAAGAAGTTAGGCAAAAGTAAGCGACGCACTAATCTCGTTTATGTAGCGTAAAATGCATGTAATTGTGTAAACACGCCAACTGCCTGACTGCCTGCCTACTGCTACTGCTAACTCCCCCTTTTTTTTGTTGGGCGTGGCACTCTGACTGACTGGCTGATGCACAGATAGAGCCTTTGATAATTGTGTGACATACGAGCATGCTCAACGAATGTGCTTATGACAAGTCAGCGCCCAAGCCAAAAGACATCAAATCTGAGCAGGTTGCGAGAAGATTTCTTTGGCTAGTTATAACTATATTTGTCTTACTTTTTATTTTTTATTCAAAAAATATACATATAATATATGGCTTATATAGAAATTGTGTTTTTTACTTATGAATGAATGTAAAGGCCTTTGTTTATGTTACCTAATCAACTTTAGAGGAAAAATGCCAATAAATTTAACTTGATCAAATATATAATAGATTTCTTATCTATTTATTTCATAAGACACTCATAAGACAAAGAGTACTATAAATTACTGTGATCGTCGCTTAATAATAATATACATTTTCCTTTTAGATAACACATTATTTTACTGAATCATAACAGATAATCTTTTTCATTAATTTTAAATTTTGAAAAGAGTAAATTTAGTCATATTTCGTACAAGAATGCAGTTCAAGTATATTTGCACTGAGTTATTTTCTTGTCAACTGCTAAAATTAATAATTACATGGTCTCTAACAGTCGAGACTGTAGCGGTTTTCTCTATTTTTTACTTTTATTACCAATTGATGGAATTTTCTATCTGCTGCGAAAAATGCGCTCTTATTTTTCAACTTGAATACCTTTCTTTTACTTGACCCCCGCTGCCCCCTCTGCATCACATACAATATCGATTCATATGTGCTTGTTTCGCATTCTCCTGCTCCTGTTGAGCCTTATCTGCTTTGCAGCTTGAATGTGTAAATGAGGAGTTCAGGTTAGCCGTCTAGGCTGTGTCAACAACTCAGCATGGCTGAGACAGAGCAAGCAGAAGGAGTGGGAGGAGGAGAAGGAGGAGGGGGGGCAGGAGTAACTTACTTTCCAAGTGATATGAGTGGGAACGTCAATGAGCAGCAAAAATTATGAAGCTCATCAAAATGTGCGCTGAATTGTAAAATTGCCGCTTGCTTTGCTTTCTTTCACGTTTACTTTTTTTTTCTGTGCCTCTCTCCTTGTTCTTCATTTGTTTCCCCATAGGGGCAGAGTTTCTTTAGGGGGAGGGGCAGCATGTCCTGTTCGTGGCATGAGGAGCAAGTTATGTGTGCTGTGTCTTATCTGAAGCAATTAAAAAATGTTTTTTGTTTTCGACTTCCGCTGTTCCGTTGTCGTCTTCGTCGTCTTCACTCAAAGCCAAAGAGCATTCCACGCACATATGAACGGGATTAGCATTTGGACTTGGATTGGGTGCTGCATGGAAGGAGATGGTGAAGAATTAGGGGAAGGAGCTGGGCTTACATTCTTTAGACGGGAATGGCAACGCAAAGTTGAAGACGCCATTGGAGCTTGAGCTGTGGAGTCTGCCGTGGGCAGCAAAAGTTTTGCCTTTGTGTTGATGTGTTTATTTATGCTGCCTTTCTTATGATTTTCACTGATTTACTCAGCCTTGCTTCGGTCCAAAGACAATGTAATGAGTAAACGAATATATTATGGATGCTATATGGCATAATAAAGCTGTTTCTGATCAATAATTTTAGCCTACAAAATTCACATATTAATCATAAATCCATACTGTTTTAATATTGTTTTAAAATTGCAAGTTGAAATAGGCAAGGTAATCTGTCCATCCAGTAACTAATTTTTATATAATACAGCTGTCTCTGATCAATAATTTTAGCCTACAAAATTAACATATAAATCAAAAATTCATACTGTTTTAATATTGTTTTAAAATTGCAAGTTGACATCGGCAAGGTATTCTGTCCATCCAGTAACTAATTTTTATATAATACAGCTGTCTCTGATCAATAATTTTAGCCCACAAAATTAATATATTTATCATGAATCCATACTGCTTAAAAATATTGCTTAAATTGAAAGCAAGGTATTAAGTTCTGTTCCTAATTTTTCCCACAAGAAAAATCACAATTATATCAAGTAAAATTCCACAACCATACCATTTTTTTAGGTGCCATTATTCGACAGGCTAATCGGGCAATCTATGGCCAGCCATAAATCGTGTGTTTAAAAGTGTCCCAGACTCGGAGACGGCGAAGTCCACACCCTGCATACACTCGCATTGTTCGGTGACCCGCGCTGATTGATTGAAATGTCACTTTAAATGTGATGCTTGAAAGAAAACCGAGAAAAAAAAATTAAAAAATAAAACGTATCAAAAATGCCAAATGAAACATAAATGCCACAAACAGCCCCCTCGTCCCCCGCTTAGTAACCGCAACAACCCAACAACAACCAACAAAAAAAAGCAAAGAAATAAAAGAACCCATCTCTGAACCCAATCCCATAGTCAACCCTCGTGTGCGTTTGTTTTGTATTTGATAAGCATGAAAAACGCACAGAAAATAAAATTGTTTTAGATGCGTTGCATGAGGAGTGGGGGGCGGTAGAAGAGGGGGAGGGGGAGTGTGCGCCCAAAACAGAATCCTTAAAAAATAGTGCTACTTAACAGCAACAAAACGAGAAAAAAACTGAAACGCAAAGAAAGAAATGTAAAATGGGTGGGACAATACTGGCAAATAAGTAAATGCAGTAGCAGTGGAAGCAGAACAGCAGGGGGAGTGGTGGAGGGGGCGTGGGGTTGTGGGCGACAGGCAGCCAGCAAATGTTTTATCGTTTATACTTTTTATTTTCACTGCGTTTTGTTAAGTTGGAAAAATGAGCGTCGATTAATTTAATAGAGACAAAAAGCCTTCGCACTCACACACACACACACACACACGTACACACAGAACAAACGAGTCCAAAGTCCACAATGAATATGGTAATACAAGTATGCTTGGGATACTGGTGGCCGATCCCAGAAGAAGTGACCCAATAATGCCAACAGCAACAACTCTGACTGGACTAGCCATGATCTGTAAATATTGAAAGCAAGTTAATAATTGCATAATTGCCTTTATGTTTCACAATACATTTTATTAATCTTTTAACTATGAATCTTGTCATATTTTAGTTCAATTATCCAATTACTTAAACAACTTCGGAGTCAAATCTAACAGTGCTTAATACCGCAAAATAATAAATTATATATTGTGCATTTAAATATTAAGTATATTATATATATTACCCAATATTTAGTTGCTCTAATTGAAATTGATTTTTATTAGTTTTATCTCTAACATATGCTACATAAAAATATACAGGGTATCTGCTACCTCGGTAAAACTCATTGCTCAGCATATTGTCTGTTATGATGACCGGCCCGTGTATGGCTGATTGATCCCCACTGAATGCGACGTTGTCCCAGTAAAGTAGCTTTTTAGACAAATATTCGAATTACTTCAACTGACCTCTGACTTTCCAGCTGCTGTCCGATTGTCGGACTGACTGGCCACTTCGCTCAGTTGGTCAACTTTTCATATCAAACAAACTACGATAATATAAAATAACAGACATTTATCTAAACGTTTAGCCATTTATTAGGTCTGAGACTGGACTACTGTGGAATGCGAAGAGCGACCCCAACCAAAGTAAAACCCTCAAAAAAAAAATAAGCAAAAAACCAAAAACAGAAAATATAAATAAAGAAAATAAAAAGTATCGACCCATTAGTTTGTGTGTGTGTGTGTGTCGCTTAAAAAAAAAAAAAAAAACAATATATATATATATACATATATATGTATAAAAAAACAACAAATGTATAAAACTAATGAAATCCTTATTAATATGCTTTGGACCTTTGCTGTTTTGTTTGCTTTTTGGGTGCCCTTGTGGCAATCCTCGTCCTCGCTCTGGTCATCGTCATCGTCGTAGTCCTTCTCGTTGTCGACCCAACCAAATTGAATATGCAATGAATTGTAAAACGCAAAAGTTTTGCATAAAACAAACGAAACACAGCAAATGGTCAGCCCGACAAAAAAAAACAAAAACAAAAAGCGAACAAAAAATGTACGCACATTTTTCAACGCATATTATGTAATTTTTCACATTTTCCAACAGCTTATAGCGAGTCAGTCGACTCCACCCAAGCCAATTGCAACGACTTCCTCTGCTTTAGCATCTCTTATATATATGTATATGTGTGTATATATTTATATATGGTCTCAGTGAATGGGTCTCAGTGTCAGTGGGACTTGAGTTTGGGTCCTCTGTCCATTTTGGCGAGTCGAAGTCGCATGAAATTTGTCCAATCAGCTGCCTGCAGTCATGCGATTGGCTGCCATATTTGCCACGTTCCACGTTCTGTGGCACCGAAATCGAACCCTCCGCACATAGGGTAGCACACACACTCTCTCTCTTCCGCCGTCTATATGTGTGTGTGTGTGGCCAAGTATTGATATCTGATGCGTATTCAATAGGTTTCGACGCGCGCATTCACACATTGGGGGATGGAAAATTGGCAGCGGTGACGGCAGCAACCCTTTTGTTCTCACAAGTGTGAGTATTCAGTTGCATATGTGCGTGTATGTGAGTGCATTCTGTGAGGGAAACTCACATTGTTCGCACTGCATAGGGTAAGGCTGCTACTGCTGGCTCCAAAGATAATTACAAATATGTTTTATAGTTACTGAAGATCTTTGAGGACTTGGGAGTAAGTCTGTTATAGATATGGGACGTCTCCTTTCAATACATATTGTATAAATAAGTTTAACAAGAACATACGTGATATTAAAAATCGATAGCATACTTTTTTGCGCATATTCATATTCATGCCGCTTGATGTTTTATTTTTATTTAAATGCAATTGTTAACTACATTTTTCGCATTTAATCACACATGGCGCCGCCTTAAGCACAAAATACAGCTTATCTTTAAGCATATCTAGCGCCCAAACCGGGCGATGTCAATAAAAATACTTATAGTTCATTAATAAACAATTATGTGCGGCATTATTGCGCGCTAAGCGCAACGAATTAATGGCCGTTGCCGGCTTCAATAATTTTAATGTGTTTTGTGAGAAGATACAACTTCCTGCCTGCCCTCTCGCACTGCGGCACCCACTACTTCACACCATGCCCATTAATGCCCATTAAAATGCCAAAGTGTTGCCATGCAAAGAAGCGCCACAATGTAACGGCCATAAATTACGGCAAAGAGTAAGAAAAATACTCAAAAAACAGCAACAGCAACAACAACAATAAAAACATAAAAATTATTAACGCCTCAAAGGCGTGCGTATGAGTATGTGTGTGTGTGAGTGTATGAGTGCGGGTGTGTGTGAATACTTTCGAGTCGCCTCTCTAAACAGCGCGACAATGAACAAAAACTATAAGCGGCCTCCTTGCTCTGTGTGATAATACATTATCAGACCGAGCCATAAATGAGCTGAATGTGCATGTGTATGTGTGTGATGTATACCAAAAAGGGTTTAATGTGTGCGTGAGTGTGTTTTCGGTAAGGATAGGGCAGAGGTCCTGGCACATAAAATTTATGTGCCGCAAAAAGGACAAACGAACCAAAAATCAACCGACAGCTGAGCAACTGACTATCAATGCAATGAAGTCTAAAACCTCTCACATCTCCTCTCCGCTACCCGCTCCATCAGTTGCTTTCTCCCTTTTTATATCTATTAAATCTACTTGTTTCTCGGCTATATCCGCTATGTGGCCATTAAGCCGCGTCGCAATTGGCGATGGTTGCGTGAGTCGTTCTTTTTGCACATGTGCTTTATCTGTAAAGCTTTGCCAAAGCTTTCAGTTAAAGCTTTTCTTAATTTGCCTTTTTTCTGGGCAATTATGAATTTGATCATTTATATTATAGATCTATAGGCTATTTAAAGTGGTCTATTAAAATATTAACAAAAGAATTGAAAACATAAACTAATATTTTAAAATTTGTTTTAACATAATAAATCTTTATTATTTAATTTAAATTGTATGCAAATATTTTGTGTAAATTAAAGCTGGCTAAATGCGGCGCAAAGTATATTCTGCTATAGTCAAAGTAAAATGCTATTTGAACTGATTGAAATCAAGATTAATCAGATTGAAGTGATCGATTGAAATAAAAATCTTTAGCTATTGCTTTGGCTATGTTTCGAATTTGCGGCCATCTCTAGTTGGAAGTTTCATGGTTGTTGCGGCTCGAAATAATTTTATAGCATATTTTTCGGCTGTTTTTATATTTATTACATTGGGGAGTTTTCATTGTTACGCATCGGTCGTTTTGCCCATCGTCGAGAAACTAGGCGACAAAATTTGTCTTGCAAGACGCACGCACAGTGCTGGAGTGCGACAGAGACATATAGATATAGAGTGAGAGGGGGACACGCAGATGGTGTACCACTGCACCACCCATTAGACCCAAACATCATATATACTATATATGTATATGTATATGTACATACATATATTCTTGCTGTCTCGGTGTTTGCTTTAGCTTAAATTAACAAATGTGCTTTTGTGTGATAATTATAATTTTACATTACCTTTTGTTAATTGTTCAACGGCATACGATGCCTGGATTTGTGTGTGGTGTGTATGTGTGTGTGTGTGTGTGGGCGCATATGCCTTGAGTGTTGCTTGGGACCAGGTAAGGTGTTAAAAAGACGTAAATAAGATGATGATGTTTCGCCAGTGTTGTCGTTATTAGTTTACCCGCAGCCTCCACATCTTCCCCCCACCCCTACCGTCAACCGCTCACCCCTTGCTTATTCATGCAACCCCAACGGAGGGGTGTGACATATTGGCAATTTGATCATGTTGCGTGTGTGTGTTATGCATTAATGGCACAAAATTTTTAATGATGTGCTACGTGTTAAGTCATCTCCAGAGTGTAGCAAAAAGCCAAGCCTAATAACAACAACAACAACAACAATGAGAACAACAACATGGCCAGTACGAGTGCAACTCGCACATTGTCAAGGTAATAATCGTAAGCAACAAAATTGGTAATTTTTGGAATATGTTTTGCTTACCACCTTTTTCGCCTCACACTGCCATCTATAAAATATAAAATTGTAATAATTAAATTATGCGCTTACTGCGGGTTCAACCAGCCAGTTAACAAATAGCAAGTTCGAGTGAGAGAGTGAGAGATAGAGAGAGAGAGAGAGATAGAGAGCGAGTATTTCATTAGGCACCGCTAAAAGGTGTTGAATGTTTGCCAGTTGCCTAATCATAAAATAGTGTAGCACTGTGGAGAGACATTTGGTTTGTCATTACAGTGTGTGTTTGAGCCTTGGCCTTGTTAGCCTTGTTGGTCTTAATAGGCTTTTTGGTTAATTAGAAATTTTATGGGAATGTTGCTGTTGAATACTATAAGCACTTGCCGCCATAAATACAGATTATGCCTGCCCAGATACTTAACATATACTGCTCTGATCATGAATTTCAAATATATATTTCAAATTTTGTGCACTACAGAAATTGGTGTATTAAATATGAGAAATACTGATATATCAAGAACTAGAAATACCTAATTATCAAGCAAGATGCTGTTTATTTGTTTTATTTGTAAAGTTGAATAATCAAATAAGGAAATAAATGAACTAAAATGCCATATTAAATCATAAACATAATCTAAATTAATCAATTACCATTTTTACATTTATTATTATTATTATTGCAAGTATGTTTATTGCTAAGATTAATCATAAATTAAATAGAGTAGTTTTGTAAGATATATTATTGATGTCTAAGCTGCAATCACAACTCTCATAGCGCTGTCAAATGTGCACTTGATGAACTGCTACTGAATGCAAGTCAGCCTCGATAAGGTCACATGGCATGTGATCGCATTGTTGGGCTGTCCAAAGAGAAAGGCGAGACGATGGTTTGTGGAATGTAGCAAAATGTTTGAATTATTTGCAAGTTTTGTACAAATTAACTTTATGACCGCTGGCTAAATACAGTCAAAGATAGCCCTGGTAACAGCTAACAGGTAACTGCTAACTGGTCACTGGTGTAGGTGAGCTGGGGTTGGAGGGTGGTGTGGCAGGTACAATGTGTATACAATACACAAAGCATAACAAGGCAAACACAAAATGCTGAGGAAAAGAACTGAAAAAATATGAGAGTGCGCCGACTGTCACTGGACTGAATGTTGCAGTTACCCAAGTGTACATATATAGTATAGTAGCTCTATACAGAGATATCTACAAATACATATACTATATATGTATGTGTATATGTATGCATGTATCTATGTAGTAAAAATTGTAAACATTGTTCCCGCTTCATTGTCAGAAACTGGTGGCTGGGCCAGAGCAACTGTCACTGGGCATTGCAATGGGCCGACAATGACGAGGACGATGACGCCTTGATGCCACAGCCAGAGGAGAGAACAAGCAGCTAGCTGAGATTCAAATAGTCAGTCAGGCAGTCAGTCATGTAGTCAGTAAGTCAGTTAGTCAACCAGTCCAACCAATCAGCCACCCAATCAGACTAACAAGCCCAGGCTTCGGTCAGGCAATGCTTGCATTTTAGAGCAGGTGTCCTCTCGTTACAGTTCTACAACTAGACATAGAGGGACAGAGAGAGAGAGAGAGAGCGGGAAAGAGAGAGAGAGGCAAGATGAGACCGACTTGATACGAGGAGCGAGTTTTTTCCACATTTTGTTTTCTTACTGCTGACTGACTTTGTTTACATGGACATTGCGACATTGCAAAGGCAAAGGACTTGTGCCTCCCACTCCCACTCCCACTACTCACACTTAAAAGCAACGAGTACAGCAACAACAACAACAATAAGTCGTCAGAAAATTGAGGTTGGATATGCGACGTTCGTCGAATCCCGTTGCCAAACTGCAGTAAAAACTCAATGATTTAACAATGAATGCAGCGTCGCCTTCTGGCCAGGTTCGCGACATCTCGTCTATGGTCCGGCCAGGCTATACAAAT
This sequence comes from Drosophila pruinosa, assembly GCA_018150935.1. Taxonomy (NCBI): domain Eukaryota; kingdom Metazoa; phylum Arthropoda; class Insecta; order Diptera; family Drosophilidae; genus Drosophila; species Drosophila pruinosa. The sequence continues at coordinate 3,460,009 of JAECWR010000337.1, forward strand.
ATACAATATATATATAGGCTATATATAGTATATGAGTGAGAAGAGAAAGAGTGACAGACTACGATTGTACCTGGCAAAAAGAATAAAAGTAAAATGAAACAAAACAAAACGAAGCGAAACGAAACGAAAGCAAAACATTGACAGACAACGAAAGGGTTCTGTCGAAGGACATTGTCGACCCAGTGCTCCGCAGAAATATGAATGCCTCACTGGTTCAAAATGAATTAATAATCAGTAATTCTTGAACAAAAAAGATGCATACAAAAAATGCCAACAGGAAATCCAGATAAAAAACGAAATGATGAAAATATCAAAACTTAACTAACTTAACTACGAAACGAAGCTGCGATGCTCTATTATTTTTGAAGCTATAATAATAAGTAATCAAATGAAGATTTGCTAAATAAATGGATATAATTTTAAAGCTATGGCTGTATATTAAACAAATGCCAGACTTACAGATCTGTTGGCTCATCCCTGGCCATTTTAGTTAGGGTATACCGAAAAAGTTGCATAGACGAGCCAGAGAAAAAAACAAGGTTTGCCTTTGGGGTCGACGCTGCAGTGACAAGTGCAGTTGGCAGGAATTGGAGGTCGGGTGCTCCAATGGTTGGGTGGAATGAATGGGTGGCATGTTGTCTCGGTGGTTGACTCTCGCTGTGACTGATTGGCGCAACTGAGCACCTGACTGACTCTCGGCCTGACTGAAAAGGCCATGGATTTTAATTACGAGAAATTGTTTGCTTTTATTTTTTATTTCTGTTTTTAATATCAACTGAAACAAAAGATACGCTAGATATAATATACATAAATATATTTGCATCAAGTTGCAAGAAACAGAAAAGAGTTGCTACAAATGATGCCAACATAATGGAAATTGTTCGATTGCAAGTACAGTGGGAAATTTATGTGTTAATTAATAACGAGTACTTTAATTAGAAGCCACAGTTGTAGACTGATACAAACAAATAAATTGCGTTTTATTAGCAAACAATAAAAAAAAAAAACAACAAAAGTAAACAACCTCAGAAAAAACGGCAAAATAAAGCAACTATCCCCCCTTCCCATTCGAATGCAAAGGCAATAATAGCCCTACGACCATGGCCCGGACTGGGACTGGGTATCGGCCACAATGAAAAGGGTTCGACGTGGCTGCGACAGGGATGCGACACAAAAGCCATGGCCACAATGCCGCATAAAAAGGTGTCTCACAATACAAAAATGCCACAATTTATTGGACAGTTGCACGCCACCCATTTAATTTATATTTATAGAAAATAAACACTGGACTGGACTGATTTGCCCCAAGATGCACAAAGAAATGGCAGAGAATAAAAAGTGTACTTCATAATATACCTAATAAGAGAAGGTTAAGGGCATAGCCGAACTTTAAATGCGCTTTAAATAATCACAGCAACTATTATAAGTATATTTTCAATATATTATATTAGGAAATAAAAATATTGTAAATGATTGCTGAATTTATTAACGCAATAAAAACAACATGATGAATTAATTTCAATTATTTATATTTTGGTTTATTTATTCATGTCAAAAAAAGAATAAATTGTTTAAATGTTATTCCATTGATTTAAATGGAGTTTATTTTATAAATTATAACTACCTCGTAACAGATACAGTTCTCCATCAATTTAATGCAACTTTAGAGAAGAGTGTAAAGGCAAGGGTTCGACAAGCTTGCATATTGAAATTGAATACTTTAGGATATTTGTGGGGCGATTTCTTATTGGGCGTTTGGCCAATAAATTAGCTCGACTGGCAAACTGGCGTTTCTCAACAAAAGCGCAACAAATTAAATGTCAACTTTTCGAGGGCAGCACAAACTTGACGACACACACACACTCATACTCACATACAGCCTGCCAAAGGACCGCCCTCCCCAGTAGGTCATACTCGTATTAAAAAACAATTTCCACACACACGCACAAGAGAGAGCAAAAAAAGAAAAGTAGGAAAAATGGGAAAAGACTCGTAAAACTTGCGACACGCGCCACAAAGGACGACAAAAAAGTCGGAAAAAACATTTGGGACATTTTGGGGGAAAAATAGCAAGAAAATTGGCTACAAAAGATGCTAATGATTTATTTAATCGATTTGACCATGAACATATGTAACGCCATTCAGCGTGTGAAAAATGACAAAGACTCCTTACGTTTTTTTATTGTGTTGTGTGTTTGCTAAGTGTGCGTTGATATTTTTAATAGTTTTGGTTACGCAACGTTGACAAGGGTTTGACCAAAGGACCAAAGGGTCAATACTCGGACACGACACGACCTGAACGGGATACACTGTGCTCCCCCTGTTCCCCCTTCGTGTTCGTGAATGTGGTCAAGTGTAAGTCATTGGGACTGGGATTGGGCGTGTAAATTATGTTAAACGTTTGTCAATTTGTGTGTGATTTGTCTTGTCTTGACTGACCACATCGGACAAGGTGCCAAAGGGTTGACTGGCATGCCATGGTCACGCGCTATTAGCTGCGACCTCACCACAAAACTGAAGGGATAAACGAGCTACACGACCGATTAGAATCCTGTCCACCTGAAGTTCATTTATCATTATGCAATTCCCTTGCCAACTCAGCATTTGACCAATACATATTTTGATTACAGAAAGAGTAGCTATTAGCTAAGTATCTAGTGTTCAAATTATAATCAATATTAGCTTTTATATTTGAAATATAAATTAAGTAAATATAACAATGTCCATAGAAAGTTATCTAACTTTGTATATTATTAGATTGTATACGGTTTTTAATTATTTTGGCATAATTAACCATTTTCTATTGCCTTGCCAACTCAGCACTTGACAAATATATATTTTGATTACAGAAAGAGTCGCTTTTAATTAAATAGCTGTGTTCAAAGTATAATAAATATTAGTTTTTATATTTGACGAAATATAAATAAAATAAATATAACAATTTCAATACAAAGATATCTAACTTTGTATAATAATAGATTTTACGAGTATACGGTTTTTAATTAGCTGCCCTCGTTTATTACCTGTTAAAGTATTTCAGTACAGTTAGTTACGGCATTTTGCCAGAGGACAGCAAGTGACGTCATTCAATCAGAGAGAGAGAGAGCGAGAGAGAGAGAGAGAGAGAACATCAAGGGACATCCTTGGCTGCAGGAGTCGGGTGTGGGAAATTGGTCAAGGCGATGGCGATGGCTAAGTTTAAAGAAATGACTAACACTTGATGGGTAAGGGGGGAGGGGGGGGGGATGGGTGGTAAAAAGGCGGCAAATAAATCGACTGCCATATATCAAAGACTTAAATTTCAATTTTTTTCAAATTTCCTGCCATTTAAATGCACTCCTTCGGCCAAGTGGCCCTACGTCCATTCTCTAGCTCGTCATACGCTGACTCTGGGACGGCTCATTGTTATGGCTGTGTTGGTAAATGATGCGCAGGAACGTGTGGGGGGAGGGGTTTGGTCAGAGTGGTATGGGGCGTGGCATCACTGCAGAAATTGTGCCAGGAATTGAAATTTTTTTTCTGCTCTTCTTTTTTTTTGTAGCAAACAGACGAACGATGGCCAAAGACGACGCAATTCTTTAGCATTTTATTTCAATTTTTGTTTTTTATCTTATTTTGCATTTCACATCGCTGCGTAAGAAAGAGATAGAGTGCGTGTGTGTGTGTGTGTGTGTGAGGGAGCGGGGTAGAGCATAGAGTGGAGAGACAACGCCAGTGTACAGCACATTTACTGCCTCATCTATTTAATACCATAAATAATTGCATCTAATTAAATATGCTCAAATGAAAATGTCCGCTTTTTTTCCGCATTTGCCATTGCCATTGCCGTCTCTGTCGCTGTCGACGACTACGTGCTCTGCCGACGCTGGCTGCAGTTGACGCGTGATGGAGCGAATGTCATTCGAAATGAAATTCAAGTTCCAATTTGGACCAAACGAACGAACGACAGGCACTAAGGAGAGCAGCACAAATGAGACAGATAGCAAGGGTGCGCAGCAGAGTGGGGGACTGAGGGGGGTGTAAGGAAGAAATTAAGTAGCGCGAAAATACAAAAAAAAAGCGAGGCAGAATTTAATAGTTTTCAATTAGGAATCGTTTGCAGCCTTTTCTTTTGCTCGCACTTTTTTCTCCCTTTTTTATAGCACACACTTGACGCCAGCAGCAGTGGGCGGGTGGGGGGTGGGGGTGGGCGATGTAGCTAACGCCAATGCCCTTCACATTTTGCTGTTCTGCAAGTGTCAAGCAAATGAAGTCACGACTCGTCGTCGACAGCGCTCAGTTTCAGTTATTTGTTTCGCTCTTTCTTGTTGTTGTTGTTGCCTTTGCCACTGCTTGTTTTTAATTCAACGTAAATTTTATTTTATTTTAATTTCGCTGCAATTCTTTTAACACACACACACACAAACAATTATTCGCCGCTTCTTCTTCTTCGTCTCTTCATTTTGTGTTTTGTCTTCTGACCGAGCCCATGCTGCCATTTTTATGAACCCCGGCAGCGACTGCGACGTCGACTGCGACTGCGACGCAACTGGCTCTTATTGAAATGACACGCCGTGCATTTAGCTTACGTGACTCTGACTCTTACTTAAGCATGCTTTTTTTATTTTTTTGTCAAGCATGTACTTAGTACACACTCGTAATTATTGCATACACTGTTCGCTTGGCGAAATGAAAAAGTCAACTATCAAATAATACATTTACACTTTTTATGATCAATGCGTAATGGTGTGCAACAAATATATACATGCATGTATTTTTTTTATATGCATATAAAGAAGTAACTCAATATGTATGCTTTCCTTTTGTTTAAAATATTTTTTAACTTACTTTAACATCTCTATCTTTATACCCGCCTACCAAAAGGGTAGTAGGGTATTATAACTTTGTGCCAACCGAAAATATATGTAACAGGCAGAAAGAAGCATCTCCGACCCCAGAAAAAATATATATTCTATATAGCCAGGTCCGTCTGTCCGTCCGTCTGTATGAACACCTAGATCTCTGGAGACTATAAGAGTTGGGGCAACCAAATTTTGGGGACAGTATGTCTTTTTTTTGCACTCAGATCAAGTTTTAGATATTGGCCACGCCCCTTTCCGACTTCGCAGATCGAAAGAAAACAAATTGCAAGCCTAGAACTAGAACATTCAATAATTTTGGTATATTTTTTCAGTATATTTTCTAGTATATTCTCAGAATATGTAATATTTCGATGGTGTCTCTAATTTTTTGTTGCATTCAATAAAAATGTGTGGCGGGTATCTCACAGTTGAGGAAACTCGACGGAAGCTTTCTTGCTTATTTAATATTTAATAAAGTGTACTTTCGGTAGTTTATAACAAATTGGAATACCTTCTCTCAATTTTTTTTTTTATAAATTAAAATTAATTTAAATATTTACAAAAGCGTACCTTCGCTTGCTTTCCATGTATTGTAGTTATATATTGTATTATTAATATTTTATTTAAATTAATTCACTTTTTGCCACACTTCAAGCACTGAAGACTGTGAAACAAGCTTGTTAATTTATGCCAATGGTTAAGTGTTAGTTTATAGTTTGCTTGGCATGTGTTATACAATTCTGAAGTGTATCACATAAATGCGGTTAGTATTTGCTACTCTGTGGCAGGGCAGGGCTGCCAACTTAGCAGAAAATGTATGTAATTGGAACTAACCACAAGACGAAATACGATTCGAGGCTTACAAATGGAATAAATAAATAAACGTTGGACTCTTCCAAAATTCTTGTGCAAAAGTTTTGCAAAGAAGCCACACGTTTGGAGTACTTGCTTATATTATAGATATTTATGGAGACACACTTCACATGCTGCCACTTGCATCCCTTGTGGCAGAGTGGGGCGTCGGCGGCACAATCAATGCAAAGGCAAAAACAAGTCAGGACAGTTACTTAAATAACTTTCTAGCTAACATGGGCGGGGTGGGGAAAGGGAACGGGAAGGGGGGGTGGATGGGTCAGTGAAATGAACGACAGCAGGCAATATACAACATGAGGCAGACGGGGCAGGCTTCCGGCGGAAGTTATTGAGTACGGCAAAGGCGCGACCTAAAACAACAACAAAACGTGGCAGAGTTGCCACCTGCCGTCGTCGTCGTCGTCATCGTCTTTGTCGCCATCGCCATCGCTTGGCGTGCAAAATTTTGGTTCGATGAATTTATTACTTTTGATGTTCAAACACGAAAACTGCTGCAGGCCATAAAACAAGCAAAAAGCGCCAAACTTTCGACAAGGGCCCAGGTCCCAAGTACTACTATTACAAACCCCCCTCTCTTCCTCTCTCACAAAACCAAAGCAGACCACACCTAGCCCAAAAAGGGCCGACCCACAGAGTTTGGCATAGCAAATGCTATTAAAAGTTTACATGTCTCAATAGAGTGTTAAGAGATTAGTTGGCATAAAATATTTGCAGAAATTCCCCGGCAAAAAGCAAAGCAGAGTCTTGTTGAAAAGTTAACTTGAGGATCACAACGGGGGTGTTGGGGACACTGTTATTGGGGTGTGGCAGACCCAGCCAAAAGGGTGAGACACTTGAACCATCTTAAGTTAACGAATTAAAGAAAAACTTGAGCCCAAATTGACCTAGAAAAACAAATTTGCAAATAATCCAATATGAGTACAAGTTGAGGAAGCTGCTTCAGGGAATGTCGAGTATAGATGCTTACCAAAAAGGATATATTAATAATATGCAATTAATCTCGATAAAATATTAATAATTATAATGCAGATGAGAGAAGAAATCTCTGCTAATATTGGCAACATATTTCTATATATAGAAAGATGAATTAGCATTAAAATTCCATCGATTAAAAAGGAGTTAGTTATGTACTTTTCAAATCGAATCATCAGCTATGACCTTTACTCCATAAATACAATCAAGTATGTTACATAAAAAAGTACCTGCCACAGATGGCTGACATACATATTATGCCAATCTGGCTGATACAATGTGTCTAACAAGTGCACAGAATGTTGTTAATATTACATATTAATAATACACTGTACAATGATATTGCATGCCAGATAACCAACTGAAGCATTGGACTATATAAGGGGCATTCACAGAGCAACAGTTGGCAATTGAGATTTGTGGCAAATATGACTTATATGTGTAGTCTAGTGGGAGTGGGATTGATGCTATTGGTATACGGTGTGTTGGGCGTAGAGAAGGCCTACAATGTCGAATTGAACTCGTTCGAAAGGAATCCCAAGATTGAGGACGATGAGAAATGGATCGATTGGGGAGACTTACGTATAAAGAAGCTATCCAAAAATAAGTTTTCACTCACCGGCGGCTTTGAATTTAAAAGGAACATGGGTGATGAACAGAAGGTAAGTCATTTAATCAATCTGTACTGATCATTGATTTAGTTTTTCATTTGCAAACACAGCTAACGCTGCAAGTCTTCGTGTATGATGACAATACACAGGACAAAGGTGCAATGGTCATGAATGTGAACAAACCGTTCTGTGAGTTCATCAATGAGGATGAGGATACATATCCTTATCTGCAAAAGTCGTCCGATATGCCCGAACAGGGCGTATGTCCCTTTCCCAAGGGCGAATACAACATCAACCAATATGAACTGGAGACAACCTTTCTGCCGGACGATGCACCCAAGGGTGATTATCTCATCGAGCTGACTGTCCTCGATAAGGATGTTCCCGTCACAGGGCTTGTCACCTCTGTCACATTAACCTAATGCCATTTCTTTTCTTTTTTCTTATATACATATCTTTCGTATAATACTTATTTGTTTCTGGGTGGATCCATTTGACACTGCAAGCGTTTTATATTAGTATCTAGTCTAGGTGTAATGTAATTCTCAAAGTAGACTTAGTCTGTTTCCCTGTTTCTCATTGCTCCCAAATAAAATGCATTCGCTTTCAAAGACTTTAAAAGTATAAGCATTGATTTATTATTCATATAAAAATATATATTAATATTTCTTAAAAGCACATGTCAATATTAAAATGCTGAAATATTCAGTTAAAAATATTATTGCTTTGTTGTTAGTTTTTTATTTATTTTCTTATATATCTGAATACAATTTACAATTCTATTGCATGTTTAATAGTTTAGATTATTACTTGTACCAAAAAATTAATATTTAATTACAGGCGGGAAAATCCCTTTTTTTTAAATATAAGTAAATTGCTATAAATTCAAATTGTAAGCCATAAATATGCAATTTTTATTATTGCTGCTGATGTACCTTATTAATTATTTATTATTTCGTATTATTATTATTATTATTAAATATAAAATAATAATTGGGCAAATTGCTTTTTTTTAGGAAAATATAAAATTGCGATACAAATAAATTGTAAGCCAAATCTACTAATAGTACTACTTTAATACTACAAGAAAAAAACCATTGAGGGATGCTGATCTTTCAGAAATAACAAATTAGTATGAAACTAAATTGTAAACTAAAACTACTGATGGTATTTGCTGATCTATTATCTATTATTTAATATTAAATGAAATAAGGAAAAAATGCTTATTTTGAGATTGAAATAAAAGCAAGTTTTTCTATTATTTCTTTTATTTATGCTAAAGTCATGATTTACATTTTATTTAATATTATTTAAATCATTATATTGTCGCATCGGTTCGTCATCAATGTGCAGTGTCTCTGATTATTATTTGATTATGATTATTCACATATAGTAGACTCACGAGTGGGTATCGTTTGAGAGTCAGAGTCAGTGTGTGTCCATTTTGTGTGCGTCCCAGTGGCATGCAACTGCTGGTTGCCGGCTGTTGCCACACACCGTGGGGGTCGCGTGTGGCACCACTCAATAACATAATTATCTGTCATAATCAGTAGGCGTTGAAATGTGCAATTTGAAGTGCAATTTAATGTGCACCAACAGCCAAAAACAAAAACAACAACAGCAACAACAACAACAGTGAGAGCAATGCAGATAGCACAAAAGTGCGTAGCATGGCCTGGAGGGGCAAGGGGGTGTATTAGGGTTGCCAGGTTGCCAGGTTTGCCGCTGCTTGGGGCGTTGCTTGCCCATCGTCTAAAGCATTCAGTTTGAGCTGCGCGAATTTGCATCAGATTATTGCAATAAACATAATTATGCGCGCTGCATATGATTTTTCAATTAAACACATGCAACATGCAACTCCCCAAATGCTTGCAACACATCGCTGCTGCCGTTTGCTGCCACGCGGGTGGTTGACGCTGACGAGGCAAATAAAAAGCCATCCGCACACGGCCTATGCGAATGTGCCACACATATGTGCGAGTGTGTGCGTGGGTGTGTGTGTGTGTGTTGTTGCCAGAGCAGAGCTGGGGGTATGAGGGGCATACTGATGACATGACCAACCAATTGCTGCTCATTGCGGGTGTTTGTAATGCATATTTGTTAATTAAGTGTCGTGTGTGGCTGTCGCGATGTCTCTTTATGCCAGTGTATATGTATGCGTGTGTGTGTGTGTGTGTGTGTGCAATTGTAACGGTGCTTAAGTGGAATCAATGGATTGTAATGCAAAGATAATCATTTTTAGCAAAAACACAACCCAACAGCCCCGTCTCTCTGTCTCTCTCTCTCTCTCTCTCTCCTCCCATCTCCGTCCCCCAAATGAGAAGGGTGTTGCAACTCTGCTTGTCAATGACAAATGGCACAGCGTGAAACGGGACAAACAACAGCAATTGCAGCCCGGCAATTGCAATTGCAATTGCAAATTTCAATTAGACGAGGTGTTGGTGCAGAAACTGCAAATTTGTTGTGTATTTGGCATTTCAAGCATATGAGTTGAGTTCATCACACCCTCTCCCCCATCTCTTCTGTCTGTCTGAAGGAGGGAAGTCTATTTGCATTACCACAATGCCATATGCGTGGCGTGGCAGTTATTGAAATTCAATGGCAACAGCTTTCTAGCTGTCCAGCTGTCCTGCTTTGTCAACAACTAGATCTCTCAAACAATCTAACAGCTCCAGTTGGCTTTAGAATTTGAGCACATACTCTTTGAGCTATCATTACCAATAAACATATCTAAATAAATATTATATTTTATATTATATTTCGTTTATATTGGGAATAGAAACGATGTAATAGGTCGCAGCCAGTTGTCCGTATATGTAAATAGCTCGGGTGCTGAGCAAATGAGAAGTGTACAAATAATCAAGCAAAATATATACAAAGCTTGCATAAGCTCTTGCAGTCGTCGCATTTGGATTGTAGAGTCTTTTATCACGGGTGCTTGATAATAACTTGAATCAAACTCAAAGCGTCGCACAAATCGAGGATGTGGCAGCAAAAGAGCTGACTGTGCAGTTGGATGTTCGATAGGTACAATTTGACGATCTTGAAAATGTATTGCATTTAAAAGTGTAATCTGCCCCCGTGCTTTATGTTTCCTCTTTGGCCGATTGTTGGCCCGTATAATTTGTGCATAGTTTTTATTGTTCTTCTTTCTAATCAAAGAGCTTTCAATTCTTTGTTTCGCTTTTATCACTTTGGAATACTCGGCAATCATTATGCCATGAAATGCATTTAAACGCTCCAATACTTCACGGCTAGAAATCTGAATCACATATTCATTGTGCAGCAGTTTGTTCATCGTATATTTCTTATATGGAGAAGCCTTCGTTTCCTTATTATCTTGATAATATTTCGGCAATTCCTTGCTTATTATCTCATTTTCTATTTTCTGTTCATAATTAGCAGCATTTGTTTTATTGTGATTATTAAGATTGGCCATATCATCAACATATCTATTTTCCATAACCATGTTTTCCGTCTTTGATAAATACTCTTGCATTGATTTATAATAGTATCTTCGATTGATTCGCTCAGTAATGCGCATCAAAGAGTTCTTTTTAGACAACCCGTGACTGCCAATTCGACATGTATATTTTGATTTTTTAATTTTACATGGATCAAACTATGGGAGCATAAGGTTGAAACGTTTGAAAACCATTTCCAATTGACTTACCATTGTTAATTATATATACGTTCAATATATATTGAAAATGTCTAAAGTTTGATTTACAATACTAGCAGTAACAGTTAGTTGTGTTACAAAAATTCATTAGAGTTTGATTTAAATATCATTGAAATACATTTCTTTTAGTTTAGTTATCAAACTATATTCCTTTGGGTTTGGGAATTTTAGTCCTTTTGCTTACACAACATTAGCAATACAAAATACATTTTATCAAGTAGTGTTACATATAGTATTGCACTCTTGTCAGCGTGATAAATCTTGAAAATTAGGAGAAACAATCATAATGACCACGACCATTATCAAGAAAGCATGCAATAGAGTACTTAAACAGAGAGTGAATGACTTACTGAACGCCCTGTTAAACAAGCAGAGTATGAGAAAAGAACAATAATACTGGTAGAGTTTACTTAATTTTGTCACTCTTTTAATGCACTTAAATACAAGGGTACAGGGTAGGCCAAAGACTTCTTAAGTCAGGTGTAGCGGCTTGCAAAATTTAGTTGAAGTTGAGATCGAGGGGCTGATGGTCAAAAAACAATATAAAATGTTTTTCGAAACAATTTTTATATTATTGCCTATGTTATTTACAACTAATGGCGAGGTAGGCAAAAAATAAATTTAAATTCCACAAAATATATAATTATACATATAAATATGAAATAATTTCATAGGTCTGCCAGGAAACATGCTTAAGCCTTGTACAACCGTTGCTAACAAACTTAGCAGGCAACGATTTGGAAGTTGGTAATGAGAAGGAAATCGTCTTATTGGATTGGAGTTTGGAGGAGCTTCGCAGGAAGCAGTTACAAATTTTAAATCTAAAAAATGATCTAAGCGCAGCAAATGCAAAGATATATCGATTGACCACCTGTTCTGTGATTGAGAGCTTCTATCATATAGAGAGAGTCAAAGTAGATGACTACAGTCCATTCGAGGTGCTTTACGATTCCCAAATGGGCGAGACCGGCTGGGTTATAATACAGCGTCGCATTGATGGCAGGGAGAACTTCTATCGCAATTGGACTGATTATCGCAATGGCTTCGGCAGCATGCAGTGTGAATTCTTTATCGGTTTGGAAAAGCTGCACATATTGACGAATAGCCAACCTCATGTGCTGTATATTCAGCTAATGGACTTTGACAATCAGATCTATTATGCTCGCTACGATGACTTCAAAGTGGGCAACGAAGACGACTTATATGCTCTGACATCTGTAGGCGAATATAGTGGAAATGCTGGAGATGGCTTCAAGCATTCCCCTGGAAGAAATTTTTCCACCTTCGATCGAGATAACGATAGAGATGAAAATAACTGTGCTCAAACTATGCATGGTGGCTGGTGGTATGATCGTTGTGGCCACAGGTAAGGATATCTTTACAAGGATATAAAAGAGAATAATTATTTGTCGGCTCCTTTTTTCCCAGCAATCTCAATGGAAAATATATGTCGTATCCAGTCAAGCAGCCCCTTGCTATGTTCTGGATACACGGCGCCTCCCAATATTCATTCAAATCTGTAAAGATGATGATCCGACGTTCGAGTTTGTCAACGAAAAAGTGATTGGTTACTCTTCACTTCTGTGTACACTGAATGTGTTTGATAGTATATTTATATGATAATAATTCAAGTCTTTTATCATTTTATTTCTACAGTTTATAGCGTAACTGCTAGTCGTGCATTGCTCTTAGAGCACTCTAAATGTGTGTTTTACATTTTTGGATTACATATTATTATTATTAAGTCAGTTCCCAACTCGATTCAAGCCGAGTCAAAGCTGAGAAGGAGGACGTTTGGGGACATGTTGCCCGGCCGCAAAATCTGTTTGTGATTACGCGAAGCGAGGGAAGAAATAGAGGCAAAAAGAGAGCGAGGGAGAGGGGAGGGGTGCGTGTGTGATGAAGGGTCGTGTGTGTGCTGAGGTGTGCTGTGTATTATGTAGGTACACATATTTTTAATCATCATTAACAATAATTCGAGAAATACTTTTAATTTTTTGCTCGCTCTCGGCTCAAGACGACGACTACAAGGAAACAAGATGTCGAGTCGACTTGACACTGGCTTTTTGGCCGGATGTGTGTGTGTGTGTGTTCATACATACATATTTATGTTGCTTATTCCCCGCGCTACTTGCTACCACTTCTGCTTCAATGACATTGCACTTACTGCCACGTCGTCGTTGTGGCAAAAGATTTATGAAAAAATTGCGTTTGCTCTCACGTTCTCTCTCTTTCACGCCCGCCCTCCCCTCAGGGATTGTGTTGCTTGGAGTGAGGGAGAGGAGGTTGGCGGCAGCGGTGTCTTTTACTTGTGTGCAATATTAATTATTATAGGCGAGCCACCCACACAAATAAATCATAAATTAAAAGCCAAGACGCGAAGCGCCGGCCAAGTAGAAAACACACCCCCCTCGCACCCCTCTCTCCACGCTGCTCACAGTTCGCAGCTCTCAACTCCCAACTTGCCACTCATACCCGCAATATACAATTTTTATCATTAAACGCATTTGATAATTAAAAATTGTCATTTTTTAGCAGCGCACTCTCCGCTCAAATATCATTTTTCTCATATACTCTCCCGACTTGTTCATTCTTTTTATTCGGTTTTTTTCCTCTTTTGGCTGGAAAAATATTAAATTACCAAATGGGTGGCCGCGTTCGGCTGGATAGTGGGGTGGGGTGGGGTGGCTGTTTGGTGCAAGGGTGATGCCGGGACATATACAAAAGCAACGGCATTTATCATTTTGCCAACTGTTTGTTTGATAAGGGGAAAAACGCAGCTAAAAAACGCAAAGCACATAAATAAAAATTAATTGGTGACCAACACAAGAAGAAGAAGCAGAAGCAGAAGTCGAAAAGAAGTAACAAAAAAAGTCTGTGTGAGAGTTAAAAAACAATGCTCATAAATATTACTTAAAATATATTTGAAAAGCGAAAGTGACGCAAATGAAATGAACTGACGCCAATTTCATTAGATGGCCGCTAAAAGAGCCTGCTTTAGTTATCAAATGCAACTCTGTGGTTGCTTTACATACATAATTAGTTCTCTATTTGAATCTGTAGATGGTTTGTTCAAGATTAATTTAAATAATATTTATTTTTATATTGTCAGTACTTTGTTCTCTATTTGAATCTGAAGATAGTTTGTTAATGTTTAATTACTTAATATTTATTTTTCTATCCAGAAGATATTATATTTTATATTTTACATGTCTATCCAATAGACAGATTCTAATGTTATTGCTTTCCGCCTTCTTAGCTCTATCACTTTTTCATTTATTCTACTATTTTCAAACAAATATTTCGGTCCCTTTTCTCTGCCTTACTTAGATTGTCTTGTTCCCAATTTTGCTTCATCAATTTTCTACTTGTTTCACATCTTTTGTTACTATATAACAATTTATCTATATTTATATATTTCTGATTTTACTATACCATATCAATTTTTATTCCTTAAACTGCTTTAAATTATATGTAAACTTCTTTTTTCTTTTTTCCTATTTATTTTAAGTATCGCCTTCGCCTTTATTTTCTATTGCTTCTTGTGAATTGCATTATGGATTTTTGAGAATTCTTGAGGTTTCATTTCATTAAATTTTATGAGTTTCTCAATTTGTCTCGGACAAAAATTGTAACTGAAGCAATGGGCTGGCCAAAAGAAAAGCCACTAGAAGTAATGGATGCTTCTAACAAAATACTTACATTTACAGTTTGTTAATTGAACTTAACTCAGTTGCCCTTGCCCTTGCTTACTTGCCAAACAGCAGCCAGACATCATAACAATAAGCTGAATACAAGTGTGAGTAGCAGGATGAGTATGAGTACAAGTACGAGTACGAGTTCGAGTACTCGTTACAAACAGACAGGCAAAGAAACAGCAGCCAGATGTGGTAATGAGATGCCAATTGATGCTAACTACCTATAAACAGCATCGCAATTGCTGTTTAAGCACAAAGCGAAAAGGATGCAAACTCAAATCAATAGAAATTATCATTTCTAGAGTTCGCTTTGCGATACTTGAGTTGAGTACAGTAAAAACAAAGTGGAAAATAAAACAATTACATGTGTTGGGTGGAACTGGAATTGCATTTATATGGTTATAATATGTATAATATTGTCATAAACTATAGCTATAAAGTTGAGAATATATTCATGGAAATGTAAATATTTTTTATAATTTAAGAATCTCTTTTGCAGAGAATTATCTTTAATCTAACAGTTTGTTTGAGCACTTCAATAAGCAAGCATATTTAGGATATGGCTGCAGATCTTGGCCAGGTTGCAATTACTGCCATTGTTGGCCTTCATTTTCACTTTCATTTCCATTTCCATTGCCGTCTTCGTTTTTGGCATTGGCTTTGGCATTTTACGCGCTATTACCACTTTTCGAAGGCAATAAAATATTATTAAAATTATATTCGGATGAATCTTTCACAGGGCAACGTCTCCGTAGTTGCCGGCGCTGTGCTGTCGCTGTCTCTGTCTCTGTCGCTGTTGCCGTCTCCCACATGCTACAGTGGCTGCTGTAAATCAACGTCTCGATGACATTAAAATAAAATTTTAATGCCATGAATAAGTGGCGCGGCACTGCGCCTCAATTCCGACAGCCACCGACAGCGACACGGAAGCCAAAGCCAAAGCCGATGCCAATGCCAATGCCGTAACCATTTACCATTTTCCATTTTCCATGCAATTTTCTTACGCTTTTTGATCGAAAACTTTTGCCATGCCCGCCAAGCCGAGCCAAGGCAAGCCAAGCTGGCTGGATATCATTTTCACCTTGGTTACACTGCACAATTTATTTGAATTTATCAGCATGCACACGCTCACCAGCCCACCGCCCATCGCCCACCTTCAGCCTATAGCCCATAGCACAGCTATGGGCCACCACGCCCTCGGGCTCTCTCTGGATGTCTGGCTGAATGGCTCATTTTCATGGCTCATGGCAAATAATTGTAAATATTTGATACACAATAAGGCAATAAAAATAAAATTGAAATTTTCGCTTTGTGCCCCGCCGTTGTTGTTGCCTTTTATTATTATCATCGTTGTCGTTTTTCGTCCTGCGGAGTCGTCGTAAAGGAAATTGATACATAAGTCATTTTTATTGGCATATTCTTTTGTGTAATTACGGCACAGGTAATTTAAATTTCCGCCGTTTCTGCCCTTTTTCTTTTTTTTTTTTGTATCTCTCTTTTCGTTTTCCTGTCGTCTGCCAAATTTATATTACAAAATTTGTATAATTTGATAAATTATTATATTTTACTTGCTGCTACAATGCAAGCAACTATTTGCACAACTGTTGCTCGAAGGCATATTTTCTTAAAGCTGATTTTATAAGCAGATGCAATTTTATGTGAGCATTCTTTCTGAAGACATGAAGACAGATAAATAATTATAATTGGAGTGCACTTTATTGTTATTTTTAAAGTTATTAATAATGAATTTATAAAAGTATTGACGAACACCATTAACTTGAAGCTTCTTACATTTCCAATTAGCTATTGAGAATATAATATTATATAATATAACTCTGAACATTATACATAATTTGAATAGAATTAAAATTTTGAAAAAATGTAAAACGAAAATATTAATTAATTTTGAACAATCACAATCAAATGTTATTTAAGCGATGAATTTAAAGATGTTGGAAGCTTAAAATGGCTGTTAAAAAATAATAAAATAAAATAGAAATTTGTTATTTAATTTACAATTAGTTCTTGGTTACAATAATCTGTAATTAATTTTCAAAATATTATATTATTATTATTATTGTGTACAATTTATTTACAAAATTTACAAAATATTATCTCCGGGTTTTCAATATTATCTATAAAAAAACATATGATCTTTAGTTATTGTCTTATTGATTATAAATAAAGCATGTACTAAGGAAAAAAAATATATATTATATAAATCCAAATAATCTACAAAAAATTTCTCCTCTAACATTCATATCATTGTCGATGGCAATTGTTTGGAAAATAAATGTTGTAGCCAATCAATTAACTTGTTGAGGAAGCACAGGCAAGGTAAATATAGCTAATAAGTCAATAAATCCATTTAGCCAAAGTGCCAAGAGTCAAGCAACAATCCGAGCAACTTTTTGGAGCGGATCAGGCTCAGGTATGAGGCGGAGGCAGGTGAAAAAGTTTTCCTGGTCGCCACTTAACCGTTCAATTTGGGGTTCCGACCTTTATGGTTGGGGTTTTTGTCTTTTTTCTACTTGGGCTACGAGTATCTTAGCCTGCTTTTCTTTGGCCATGCCTGCAAGAGAGAGGGAGAGAGAGGGAGAATGAGAGTGTGTGTAGTTCGAGCGTCGTTTGCCTGCACGTTTTTTGGTGCAAAGTTTTTGCGGCTTTTTCAATATTTTATGAGTCAAGCTTTTGCGTTAACACCTTAAGTACGCAGGGCATTGCGGTTACCGTGTGTGTGTGTCTGGGTCTATGTGTTTGGGGGGAAGCAGTACTCATCTATGGTGTATGTGTGTGTGGCAGGAAATAACGCGCAAGTTGTAAGTTTTAGCTAGCAGCAAACAACTTTGCCCAAGCAAGGGCAGAGGGACGTGAGCAGGACCCAATGCCAGGATGTAGCCTGTTGAACTGCTGCTGCTGCTGCTGCGGTTGCAATGAAGCATCGAATATAACACACATATAGCCAACTAAAGCACTCACCCACACCAGCACCCACAAACACTCACACACACGTATGCCGAGACACACACATTGTAAACGTCGACGACGATTTATTTTCCCAGCAAGTGAAGTGCGCCCCAAAGCGCGCGCCTTTGAACAATGCCACCTCCGTCTCAGTCTTCGTCTCGATTGGGCGTGCCACGCCCACTGCACACACGTTTGTGGCTTGCTTGTTTGTTTAGGCATGCGTGTGTGTATGTGTGTGAAGCATTTTTGGCGGCGCTAACTCAATGAGTCGAAATTAAACAATGCTAAAGATTAAGTGCAGATTTGGGACTTTATCTGCTTGTGCCATAAATTGGTATTTAAGGGATACCTCACAAATGTCTATAACACACACACACACTTTGCGGAGGGAGTGAGAGGCAGACAGACACACACACACACAGACCAACCAGCACGTAGAGATATTCGCTGCGCCTTGAAGTATGTAGCAAAAGTTTGCGCTGCCAACAGGAGACAATAGATCAGCACCCACACAACCACACACACACACACACAGACACACCTCTCTGTCCATTGGCACCAAAAAACGTGGCGGCGCAAACTTTTGTTGTTTACCAATAAACAGAGGAAGCTGCCACCTGCAAGTTGCAGGCCAAAGCCAATGGAAGGCGCTTGAGGTGGCTCGACTTCGACTACGAGTTGGAACTGGAGCTCTTAGGGAACTCAACATGCACAAGATTAATTGCAATCGGTGTGTTGGCATATGTTTTCACTTGCCATGCCCCTTGGCCCCCTTTCCTCTGCCTGCCTTGCACTTTTTTCTGTTGAGCTTTGTTTTGGCAAGTTTTTTGCTTCGAAACCAACGGTTAGAGTGCACTTGGCACTTGAGAAGGTAATTAAGCAACTATTTATGGCCACACACATAGACAAGACACAAAACATATGTTCTAAGGAGTTTTCGATTGAAAGGGATAGGTAAATTTCTTAGCTTGGCTTGGCTTTGCTAAGAGCATGTAATGTTTGAATAAGATTGTGACTGGAATGGCAGACATAAATGTAAGAGCTCTGGTATTGAATAGTAAATGTTGAGTTTTAAATATATTTAAAGCTATATCATACGTGAAAGATTCTATTTTGTTTTAATTAAATAATTTTTATTTAATACTTATAAAAGTAGTCTGTAATATTGTTGTGTTCCTTACACATTTTTCCTGGCAACAAAGCCTGTCAGATGCGAGGCCATAATTCGATTTGCGTTGGGGGTAAATAGTCGGCATTGTTAGCTGGGTTACGAGGATATCTTAATGGCATAATCACAGGACATACATACACACATCGAGTAGGAAAAATACAGGGGCAAACACATATGGACATATGTGGCATGGCAACATGAGGCATCTTACAGCTTCAGTTGCTTGTGCTTATGCTTATGTTTCTCCATCCCCATCAACACCATATCACTTTGATTACTTTATTATTGGTAGCAGGCATGTGGCTGCTGCTTGTGCTACTTGTTTACCTTGCCTCCTGCCCCCTGGCTAGCTGCCTGGCGCACTCACAATGATTGTGGCAGCCACTGTTGCTTGCCCCATCGTCAGCATTAGCCAAGTGATATACACTTTTGCCACTTTTCTTATTAGAAGCAATCATATTCGAGGCGAGTTTCCCACACTACCACTCCCTCTCTCTCTCTCTCTCTCTGATTCGCTCGCTCTCGTTTGTGTGAGTAAAAATAAATCATTTTTCTGTTTTTGTTGTTGATTTATGCGTTTGTTCGATGTGTTTGCTACTTTTGCCCCCTTTACTCACTACCTCTGTCTCTCTATCTTTCTCGCTCTATCAGCATCTCTCTCTCTCTCTCTCTCTCTCTGAGCACACACAGTGCACTTTGGCTGCTGTTGATAATGAGCCAAATCATTTTTCGTGAGATAAATTTCCGACTTGCCTGCCATATAAGTAGCCGGAAAACTTATGTTGCGACCCACCACAAACCCCTCCCCGCCCACTACGTAGTAGCTTCGCTTTGTCTGCCAAGTCATCAGCTCTCCTCCCTCCCTCCCTCTCTCTCGCTCACACAGTAACAGCCCACAGGGCACACAGACTCCTCACCTCATTGCGACTTTGCCGTCGACAACTTCGAGTTTTGGCGCACTCCTTGAAAGCGTTATAAATCATTGACATGATTAAGCGACGGCACGACACGACATGCTTTTGTTGTAACTAACTTCTATTCTTCTTCCTTCTCTTATACTAGTTGTCGATGTGTATGTGTGTGTGTGTGTGTGTGTGTGTAGGAGATGGTGGGGGCCGCTCTGTCTGATTGTTGTAAAAGTTGCACGAGTATTGGGCAAAATGATAATTTAATATCGAAAATTGCTTTTATTGAGTTGATTTGTAAGCGCCAATTTTTTGAGTATGAGTGCGAGTGTGAATGTATGAGTGTGAGTGAATGTCTGACTGAAATAAAAGCTTTAAGAATAACGATCATTGAAAGCTTTGTGTTGATCTAAAGCAAATTCAAAAGATAATTATGGATTGTACAATAATAGAAAAGCACCAGATATATAAAGACAATTGTCAGACTTAACTTTTATTTCATTTCTGAAAATATTGTGTAATTAAGTTGGTTCTTTAATACGCTAGGTTCTGTTACAGGCAGAAGGAGAAGAAGACAGCTCTGCATCATCAGAATAGTCTATCTAATTGAGTTGCTAATGGAATAATTAGGAATAAGTGTTAATTAATGTGAAGATTCCGGATGAGCTGTGTAAACTTCCAAAATAGTATTTAAATATATATAAATATATATGTAGTAGCTAGAAATAATTTAAATTCAATGAAATGATTGTATATATATGTATATTTACGAGATATAATAGCATTGGTCGGGCTTCTTCCTTAATGAATCCAAATCATGCGAATTATAATATTCTTGTAGAACTATTTATTCCAGTTGCGTTAACAAGTTTGGGTTATTTATTGAATTGCTTGCTTCTCAATGGATCCGAGCCGCTGAAGATTCATAGATCTGATGACAGATGCCTGGTAAATGCAAGAGTGGACTCGATGCATGCATAGGCAATATTATAATAGGTAACACTTTACTGTATACAAATTTACCTTTGACCGATGACAATATTCACAAATAGCTTGAAAATACTTTGAGATATTAAGGCTAGTGCACTTGCCGTCGTTTGTATAATATTGGTAAATAAAATGAACTTAAAATTGAATTATTTCTTATAAAAATGCATAATAAATAAATAAAATGCATAGGGAAGGACAAAGTTGAGCTAGGGGCAGCATGTGAATTGAATTGTTTCGCAGGGAGCTGAGCTGGCGCCTAGTTTGGTTCAAAGGATCACTAGAAGCAGCCGCTTGGCTGACTTTCATTATGGCATCTTACATAATTCTCCGTTGACTTAACACACAACATACAACACACACACACATACAAAGCAGCCAATACAACAGGACTTATGCCCTTTGCAACCCCCACTCAGCTCGTATACAAACACACATCAAACATATTTATATGTGTGTACTTTAAGAAACTTTGCTAATATGTTAAAACTGTTCATTGACACCAAAAAATGAGCAAAAGAGTGGCATACAGTGGGGGAGTGGAGGGGGAGGGGCACACTCGACTGCCTGTAGGAGGAAATAAAAAAGGCCAAGCAAAGCTCAAGTGTCAGCGAGTGTATGAGTGTGTATGTTTGAGTTGTGCTTGCAAGTCATGCACACTGAGAGTGTGTGTGTGTGGCGGCCGAGTCTCATATGAGGCGGCTTCAAATGCTTTGCACTGCCTGTTTGCAGTGTTGGAAAACACAAACAAAAACTGTGAGCTTATTAAACGGCAGATTTTTGCCCATACTCGTCAGCAGCAAGCAGCATTTCACAAAACTTCACAAATTTCTCCATCATCTCTGCAGCAGTTCTCCAGTTCTAGACAAATAGCGCAAATAGAAATAAACTGACGCCCATATCGTGGGCCACTCGTATCGTAGTAGTCGTCGCAGTACTAACATAGGCAATGCCGAGCGACGAGTGAAAAACTTTTGCCGCTATGCAATATTAACTGCTAATTATGGGAGCAAAATCCGTGAAAAAACGCCCCCCCCTCTCTCTCTCTCTCCTATCCGTTGCATATAACCGACCCAGTTTTTGCTCTCCCCTCCACTCGCTTTGGCTTTCTCCACAGACTATGTGACGCAACTCAACTCAACTGAACTCGACTCGACTCGACTCGACTTGCTATCGCCCCTGTGGCAGTCTGTCAATATTTGTTGAAACACTTTTTGATAGGCAAATGGTTTTTGAATATGCCAAAAGTTGTGCAATTGCAATTGCTTTTCCCTAAAAAAGAAAAAGCCAAAAAAAAAAGAAATGAATTAAAAAAAAATACAAAAAATCACCCTCCCTGCTGCTGCCCCCAACACAGGCCCCACTATTTTATTAGAAAAGTTTTCACAAACAGCGCCAACAAAAATGCCAAAATGCAACGGAAAACTGTTAACTGTTCACTGCTCACTGTTCACTGTTCAGTGTTCATTGTGAGCTTGGCTCACTTGGCCGTTCGCCTTGGTCTGAGTGGAGCATTCGGCCCCCCCAATGTTTGACTTTATGCGCTATTTTTAATATTTATTATGACTGATTGCGGTCGCATTTTCCATTTTCCATTTTTCGTTTTCCCCTAACGTATCTATGCTCTGCCATTCCTCTTTGGGTCTGCTGTTTGCTTTTGGCCTGGCCGCAAAATGAATGGAATAAAAAATGTTTAGACAGGGGCTGACTGCATTCACGCATTATAATTTAAGTGAAACATAAATATTGATGTAATAAATTAATTTTTGCTAAATTGAAAGATTGAGCGCAAGCTATAACAAAAGAAACTAGATACTGCTGATTGGCCCAGAGAAGGGCATTTCGATGTGGCGATGGTGTACCTTGTAATTCCCTTAATAGCTACTGCAAGAATATTATCATTAAGAGTACATTATTAATTAAGCGAATTTCATAGTTGCCTAAAGTGTAAAGTAAATTTCATAATTTTGATTTATATATATTTATACTTATTTTATTGAAATTGATTGGTAGTAGTAATATCTTGAATAAGATATACTATGGGTGTTATAAATTGGCAACATATATTTACATTATGTGAAGTGCATCAATTAGAAAATACGTTAGTTAATTTATTATAAAAATAATAATTAATTGAATATGCTACTTTATTTTGCATTAGTCCTTTTAGGGTATTCTTGTGTTCCTCATCTCGGCCAATAGTTTTTTCTTTAAGCAACCACCTGGCTCACTCTTATTGTCATTCTCTCTTTGTCTGTCTGTCACTTCCGGCAATCGTCCGTGTCTATAGCCAAATGTCTACAGTGCGTCTATGCAGTTTATTTTCAAAGCCCTTTGTGTCTTTTTGCTAACGGTCTTCCTTCGGCCCTTACCTCTGTGGCAGCATCGACAACAGGAGCAGCATTGGCTTCGGCATCGTTTTTGGCAAAAGGAGCGCAAATAACCCGCTGGGAATTAATATTTTCATTTTTCGACAAAATAACAAACGACGACAATGGCGACGATCCCCTTGCCTCTCTCTCTCTCTCTCTTATACTCACAAATGCCCCTTTTTACTCACTCTTTGGCTGCTTAAAAATTTGCCAGCCATTGTCTTTAAGTAGAAAATTCAATTTATATTTCGGCTGCTGCCGAAAAGTATGCAATGCTTTTTGTTTGCTCGCATTTCGCCTGGTCAGACAGAGACTTGCGACGATATTTGATGCCCCAAATGCCGTACATTGCATTTCTATAGTACAAAAGACATCAAGTCACCTTTCCCTTTCCCCAGCCCTTTTGCCTGTCATTTCTAT
Source organism: Drosophila pruinosa (assembly GCA_018150935.1). Lineage (NCBI taxonomy): Eukaryota > Metazoa > Arthropoda > Insecta > Diptera > Drosophilidae > Drosophila > Drosophila pruinosa. The sequence continues at coordinate 3,483,508 of JAECWR010000337.1, forward strand.
GGCTTAAGAGTCGCAAATCTTTGAGAGTTATCCGAAATGTAGTTGTGGTAGCATTTCATTCCACTCAAATGTCTTCCCCTCGCGTTATGTTAATTTGAAATTCAAATTGATTTGCAACCTTAGCTCGTGAGGGAGAGAAGTGTGGGGGGGGGGGCTGGAAGTCGACTGCCCTTGAACGTAAATGTTTGTTTGCTTTTCGTTATGCGATTTCTTTTATATTCGGTTTGGTTTGTAGTATTTGCAGATGTCGTTGCGCGATTTATTTGCTTAGCAAATTAATTGGTGTAAAATGCAATTAGCTTCAGCTTAAAGATCTAACAACAACCCTCACAAACAATGCCCAACAATAGCCGGCAAGCAGCAGCAGCAGCATCAGCAGCTCTTAACTTTTGTTGTACGCAAATAGTTTATGAACTATTTATGCACTTATCCCGGATGACAGTGGGGGCAACAGAAGTCGGAGTTCAGCCCGATCCCGGTCCTGGTCTCGTCCGGTCGTCTAAGGTCAATGTTGTCAACCGGCTGTCTCGGGGCCGCAGCTATGCAAACTTTTTCCAGCATAACCTTTGGGGGCCAGGCCAGTGCAGCACATAACTTCGATGATGCCTTCGACAGACAACAAAGGCAGCTCAGCCCGTTAGCTCTGGCAAAGCTGACAACATTAGCTATATGAAAAAATTATACACACATACACCAAAGACGAAGACGATGAGGTATAAGAAGAGCCAACAGCAGAAGAAGACCTGCTGCTTGGGTAGAAAGTTTGCAATTCTTGTGGGAGCACTTGATCATAAGTTGCACATTTTTCACTGATTTATATTTTTTGCAGTCTTGGCAAGAACTTAAGAACTGACTTGCATACTTTCAGTCGGGCGTAACAAATATTTATAGAGCTTGAGCCCTGAACTGTGGCAACTGCAAGTGTAGCATCAAAATATTGATGATGTTGCTGTGACTTGGTCAATTGACTGGAAGTCTGGAATGAAATCAATGCATAGAATAAATCTTTGAGTGTTTCTTTAGCTAGAACTAAAACATGAACTACTCTTACAGCAATGTTTCTGCGCTAGAAATATGTAGTAACTATTTGTTCGGTAGCCAATAGGTTTTTATATTAAATACGGTTTCTTGACATCATATTAAAGCTTGGTTATAAAGTTGAAGTATATTTTCTACAGCAATATTTGCTTAAGTTAATTTATTTAATTTTGTTTTTGCTTGCTTATCGAAGCCTTTTATATGAATTACGTATTTTATATAAAAGCATTAAGTAATGGCGGTAACTGATCGACAATACTTTTTTTAGATGTCCTCAATGTTAATGCGTGTAACAGTTATCTGCAACCAGATTAATAGCATAGTTGACTATGTGGTGCCTCAAGCACTTGCAACACTGGCAAAGTGAACTACAAGAAACGAACAGACGACTCCAGCATCTGTGCAAATCAATTTCAGCATTTCTGAGAGCAACTTGTATGCTCACTTAATCTATCCTCGCCAGCAACCAGGAGCCAGCAGGCAGTTGGCTGCCACCTGGCCACCGCACAGCACAGCTTGCAACAAGCCACGCAACATGCCGCTGATATGCCACAAATTTGTCGTTGTTGTTGCGAAAACAAACACACCTTCGGGTGCTTTTTTGCACAACACACTGGAGTGGGAGGCAGCTCAAAGAAACTGAGTTGAAGTGTTGCCGCTGCTCATATGAAGACGAAGAAAAGAGAGAGAGAGAGAGAGAGAGCGAGAGAGAAAAGAGACTGGTTAGCAGACCAAGCTGGTAGATAAAAGTTAGTTTTTTGTTGACTTCAAATGCACGCGTCTCTTAACTATGACTATGACTACAACTCCGACTTTAGAGGCAGCTCCAGCACTTCGACTTCGACTTGACTCGACTGTCATGTGTCTTCTTCAGGTATCTACGCATACACACATACTTTCTGCTTACCTGAGAATCGTGTGAATTATTAAAATCTAATAAACGACAAGATTTTATGTAACACAAAACTCGTTCCTGCTTAGCCTCTTCGCTCTCTGTTGGCAGCTAAAGTTTTTGCGGTTTTCTTTGGTTACGTTATTGAACCTTAAATTAAGTTTGAACATAACTTCCGCACTGTTCTTCCGCCCACACACACACACACACACCTAGTGCGACCATTTCTTAGCTGCCTCTTGTCTTGTTTACATAGGTAAGTTTAATTTTCCTGTAGCATACTTTTTGGGGCGCATGCATGAAACATGCGCGTCTCTCATTCCCCTCCTTCTCACGATGTGCGAGTGTGTTCATAAATTTCCTTAATGTTCAAGTGTGAAAATCTTTGCCGTTCGATGGTGCTTTTCACACTTCCACGTCCTTTTGCTCAGGCACAAGTTTCTGCTGCCTGACCCCCCACGCCCTTCTCCTTCACTCGCCCCGACAAAATCAAGCGGCAATGTGTAAACTTTCAATAGGTTCGTTAAAATTTTATGATTTTCCGTGTCGGCTCCCAGTGTGCGTGCCCATTTATGTGTGTGTGGGTGTGAGTGTGTGATAAAAAAAGACCACACACATAGCATATTGTACATGGACTGCAACACCGACCGACAAACGTGTTGAAAATTGTTGAGCTACTTCCGCTTTACGGTTTCGAATCCTTCGTGCTGCCTTTGAAGTTCCTCTGGCCTTCAATTTTCTTAGCTTCTTGTTTATTTATTGACATGATAAAAATCGCATTTCACATGTTTTTCACTAGCTCCAGCAACTTTTGCAGTCAAAACTTTTAAATGCGCTTTTATTCCTATTTGTAGAATATTTATGAGTTGCTGTATTGGTTCATTGTGCCGCTTTAATGAAACGTTTTCTGCTTCTTATAAATGAATATACAATAATACTAGAGAGAGCGAAATACAATATTTCTAAAGATATGTTTTAAATTTAAAGCAATGGAACTCCTGAAGAATTAACACACCAATAGGATGTATAATAGATTAAGTATTGTTAAGGTACTATCAAAATTAAATTAAGAAAGATATGCGGATAATATAGTTGTTAAAGTAATTGTCTGTAGAGCATTATGAAATTAAAATAAATAATATTCTGTGAAGTAAAAATATGTCAATCAATAATTTGAAAATTTGTACACATTCTATGAGAGTTCCTCAAATATATTTTTTGAAACAAACCGCTCTGTCTTGTCAAATTTATTCTAGTTAAATTATATATTTACTTTATTAAGGCATACGGTGTATACTAATAACCCCTTTGTGACCTTGGCCTCTGTTAATTCAGCCCTTAAGGACGCGCCGGCTAAATGTAGTTAGCTGTGTCACATAATGATTACAATTAATTAATGATAATGATTACAACTAATTAAGAAGAACAATTAACAATACGAATATATAATATAAGATCGTCAGATGAGATTTTTTGGATGCCGTCTATGGAGCCTCCTTGAAGGACGGGTTCTGGTGAGAGCCTTAGCTATTCGATTTCTGTGGTGCTCCAGCCTGTCGTTATATCGGCTATAGTGCATGTTGATTTGCTAAAGCACCGTATGGAGCTAAAGGTCTCTATGCAGGGTGGTGTTTCTTGTATACCACTCACAGCCGGTAATCATCCTTATTATTTTATTTCTGCAGTCTGTTTACGTTTATGGATTTGGCTATTGCAGGCCAGTCCCCAGATTTGGCATCCGTATCTCCAAATTGGAGCGATGATTTGCTTGTAAATTGTTAGCTTGTTTGATAGCGACAATTTACTACGCGAGCTGCTAAGGCAAAAATGCTTAGTCGTCGCAGCGTGTATTCGCATTCTCACTGCACTGACTTGTTTGGAGAACGTCAGTCTGCGATCCAGGATAACTCCAAGGTATGTGGCTGAGTTCGCTTGGGGAACAGGGGTATCCTCAATAAAGACAGCCGGTGGCGACACATAAAGTGTTTCTGAGATAATCAACATAATTATTATTTAAGGTATTATTATTGTAATGGTGTTGAAGAGAAATTCTACAATGAGATCTCTCTGAACTATAGGTAAGCAATTAAATTGATAGGTTAACGGAATTCTTACTGTCTTTCTCAGCTTTTGTGCCAAGTTTCGTTGCGCTTCCTGTTCCTGCTGGCAGAATCCACTTCCCTTTATCCTTTTTGCTTATCCGCTTGTTATGCTGCCCATTCTCGGTGTGCATATTTCTGTAATTTTGCAACTTTTAAGCTGCAGAGCAACTTAGCGGCTGAGCTTTGACAGCTGCATTTACAGCCCAATCCTGACGTTTTATCTTACGAACCTCCCCCCCTCGCTCCCCTCACCACACACACACTCAGCGGGATGGTTCAGGTAGCTAAAATCAAGTTGGCAGCTGATGTCATCTTCGTGTGCTCCCCGCCCACAATGCTTCTTTTAAATGCAGTCAGTCAAGTTGGCAGCAGAAAAAACTTGGGGCCAAGCAAAAGGTGTAACATGTCTGTGCTTGCTACATGCAACAGCAGCCGTTGCAGCAGCTGCTGTCAAAATGACAGTTGAAAAAACAAGGAGGCGTCGCCAGGTGCCAGGGTCCTTAGCTGGGTAGAAGGGCTGCTGCAGCGGTCGGTACGCAACATTTGATAAACTTTTCACACACATGCACATACACCTAAGCAGCACAGCTCAGTCGCTCTTGTCCGTAGCGCCTGCTTGTATGCAACACTTTTTGCTCTTCTCATTTCTTTTCTTTTCCTTTGTTTCTTTTTTTTTTGTTTTTTTTTTTTTGACGCGTGTGCAGCTGGCGGCATCAAGAACAAGACTTAAACTCAGTCGGCTGCAAGTTTTGCCAACTCCGAATATGTACTCCAGCCTGCTCCTTGCCACAGCTTAACTTTTGACTAAACTAATTATATGCGCAAAGAAATCAAAGCTCGCAGCACTTGAAGACTCATGCACATACACGCACACAAGTGGACCACGCCCATCGCCCATGGCCCATCGACCACCAGCCAACACCCAGCGCTCGTTTGATGTGCCGATCGACAACAACAACAATTGAACAATGAAAACGTTGGCAAAATCAAAGGCATCTACTACCTTCCTGCTTGGCCAGCAGTCCTTGGCTCGCCACTTCACATTGGCGACGGCTGTGAAAATTCTCAAGTGTTTTTCGCACGCATTTTCAATAAATTCTCTGCCTTTTTTTTGGCCTCATTTTTTGCGCTCAAGCTCTTCAGACTGTGTGTTCGTTATTGTCGAAGAATTTGTTGTGGTTCAGTGGTTGCACTCGAAAGTGGAATGTGTGGAGTGGGTGTCGCCTGGGTGGTGGCTTCGTCAGATGAAGCAGAAGCCATCTGTTATTCTAATGAGCTCAAATATCACGGATTTAGCTGAGATTAAAGCAACAATTGTGCGATTGGGCTGTCGAGTGTTTCAATTGTGCCAATTGTTTTCGAAAGCCAGAGCTTAGCTTTATTGATTGCATGATTAAGTTTATAAGACATTGACATTGGCATTCGAATGCGTTTAATCGTATATGGGTTAAAATTTAAATTGAAAATAAGCAGTTAATACGCAATAGTTAAATGAATTAGTTTACACTAAGCTGTTGCTATAAGTATGAGTACATTTAAGTTGATTGCAAATACATACTCGTATTTAGTTGCAATTGCCTAGGGCAAGAACGCTGCTTGCATTTCCGTTGATCGCATGGCAAGCAGTTCGTCTTCTAACACAATGCCATAGGCAAGCAGTTCAAATTTCAAATTAACTAGTGTGAATATACATATGCTATTAAGCTGTAAATAACTCTATGCCACTACTGTTTTTATATATGTATATTGAATTTTATAAATATGCTATATAATTATTACTGCCCAGTTTATGTGTACAAATATGTAAATTATGTGTTGGCTAGTGCACTTGCAATTGCACTGCTTGCATTGATTGACACTTTCCATGCAAGCAGTGTTCTGTGATCGCTCAGCAGTTGACAGTTGAATTGTGTTTTGAGCTGCTGTAGTTTATCACATTTAATTACAAATTATTTTACATATTTATTAGCAACTTGCTTAACTTTGAGCTGCTGATACTTTCAGCTCTCATTGCTATACCTGTTGTTGTTTAGGACCCTTAGGTCTCTAGGACTCCGTCTCTGACACCAATTCGACTGCTTCTCGCTTTGCGCTGTCGACCGAACTTTACACCAAATCAACCATGCAAATTTCCTAAGCTTACCACAAGACGAGTCGAAGCAAATGCCAGCAACTTGCCGCGAGGCACACGCAATAAGAACAGGAGCCGGAGCTGAGCTGGAGCAGAAGCAGAGGCCGTTCCAAAGTAAAATAGCGAGCCAGTCAGCCAGGCAGCAAATGCGTCAACTTAATTAGCAGCGTCACGTTTATAGAACTGGACGGGGGGGAACAGGCAGACGATAGGCGGGGTGCTGCTTTCAGCTTGGCATATTGTTGAATATTGTTTTTTTTTTTTATTGCTACGCTGCCTTTACACCATCGGCAACGGGGGGCGTTGTGGGCAAAACGTGGCTCGCTTCGGTTTCGTGTTAATTGTTGCGCCTCACACAAAATTAATGAACTCAAGTTGTTTGTGTTGTTTTTATTTTGCGTGGAGCTTAGGGCTTCCTTTTTGCTTCTTTTTTTGGTTTTTTTCGTTGTTGTTGCCGACAAATTCCTTAACGGAAATTGATACGCTTTATGTGGCAAGCAAAGTCTGTTGGCTTTCGGATGCGAAGGGGGGCGGCAAGGGGACTGTGGGTGTGGCTGGACGCCGCTTGTCATTGCCTTGAATGACATAATCTAATTGAAAAGCCATTTAAGCGTGCTGCATGATAATTTTTTGTTGTTGTTTCTGTTTCGTTTCGTTTCGTTTCATTGTTGTCCTAAAATGTGAGGAGGTTGGGAGCTCGTAACGTGATTTGAATTGATAATTTGAAACAATTAGACCAGGGCCGTGGAATTTGTTAGGAATTTGCGCGCATGTTTAATTGAATCGAATGAAGTTTGACTGCTGCCAGAGAGAGCGAGAGAGAAAGAGCTAGCACCCTTGTTACTCTACATCTATTTTTATTTCTTTAGCGTCTAACAGCGCCACCTGCCGGCCAATGGCTGCAACTGCAGCAACAGCATCAAGTGACATGACATACGATATTCGAGTTTTGAGTTTTTTTTTAAGCTAGCTGCTTTGCTTTTTGCTCTCTGCACCGCATTGACAGCCATTGGACTGCATTGAAGACCAACTTGCACTCTTCAGCATCCACTCCACCCCTTTTAACTTCTCCCCGTCTCACAAACACGTACCACTTTGTCTGTGCGGCGACGTTTCATCTTGTATGAGGTGTTAATGCTTTCTAAAGTTTACAACAACAACAACAACGATGTCGACGACAATGTCGAAAAAAAAGTTAAAGCATATCGTATGAGTGCGACTTGCGGCGTGGCGTGTGAAGGAGCAAGATGTGGAGGGGGAGGGGGCACGGCGAACCTGCTGACGAGGTTAGCACAAAAAGCTCGTCGAGCTGCACAATAAAAAATGCCAACCACAAAGCATTTTTATGAGTTTCGTGTATGTGTCTGTTGCTCTTTTCCCTTTTCCTCCTCTTACACCATTCTTTTCATTCTCTTCTACTATGTATATATGTTGTTATTATTGTTGTTGTTTAAGTGGCTTTTACTTAGTATGCCAAAAGTTTCTTTTTATACCCGGCATAAGTAGAGTTCTCGGGTAGTATAAGTTGGCGTTTACATTACTTAGAATTCATTCGTAATGAATTCTGAAAATGTTATAATGATCGATCTATAAACACTACAATAGTGTGCCAATCTCTTTACTTTGCTCATACTTAATTCGTTTTCATGCACTAAAGCTATTTAGCTGGGTATCTCAGAGTCATAAACACTTGACGAAGGCTGTCTAACTTATTTCCTTTCTGTTTGTTTGCTGACCATTTGCTAAGCTTTTGAGTTTTTGGTTCATGGCTGTTCGCTTCGTGTTGCGAGTTGTGCAGAAGATGGAAAAGAAGACGACATCAAAGTTGAAGAAAGCGATGCTCAGAATGCAGAAGAAGGTGCAGCGAAGAGTCCATATAAACGGAATGTATAAACAATAACAACTATTGAGAGCTCTTGAAAACGTGATACAGAAAATAGAACTTCTAACAGATGGGAAGCCAAGGTTTCTAACCAAACTATACAAATCAAGACATTTAAAGCTGTAAAAAGTTATAAGTAAATTGTAAACTAAAAACGATTTAAAACTTAGCTTTAATCGCTGCCATCGAAAGCTCTTGGTTGTCTGTAAAAAGCTGTTTAATCTTAAATTTCAAAAAACCATTACGAATCGCAGCTAAGCAAAACGTTTGAAACTGAAGTAAAATCGAAATATGCAGCTTTCATTGTTAATTCAAAGTTACTGAAGCACTTGCCGGGGATTTGGCCAGAGCATGGGAATGGGCTCATTGGAAATGCAGCATACATACGAGTACATAACATACATAAATAATGGTCATGACCGAAAAGACGCTGCTGGGACAAATACTTTGTAAATTACTTAAAAAGAGAAATGCCAGCATTTATTTCATATAGCTGAGAAGCGAAAAAGGGGAGCCTGGGCATCGGAATTGGGATCAGAGTTAGAGTTGAAGTCACGCACACACTTAAAATAGTTTTATTTCAATTAACAACAGAAATTCGATGAGTTTATTTGGTGTTGTTGCGTTTTATGCGAGACAAGATAAGAGCTATGGCGGCGGCAAAGCATTTTATGCCCCGGTTCGGTCCATGGTCCATTCAATGGAAGCCCCTTTGCCCTTCTGCTCTTCCTCTCCCTGCAAAGGATTGGGGATTGCGTGTTTAACTGCTGCACAGTTGCTCGTACGAAATGCTTTTCGCTCTTTCTCTCTGTGTGTGTGAGTGTGTGTGTGTGTGATAATGTTGACAGATAATAAACTCGGAAAATTACAAAATTACAATCAACACACAAACACACAAGCGGGACATTTGCAAAAATGTCACATGCCAGGAGGGCTTGCTAATGGCGCGCCATTGTGTGCCCCACACTGTCCCCCCTTCTCCCCTTCCCGGAATCCTCGGCAACTCATTTTATAGCCCGGCTAGCACTGCCCGGCACAGAGCTCACTGACTGCGGCCTTTTTGGCGTCATGGCTTACGTAAATTTGCCACCACAAAACTATTCAATTGAAAGTTATTTACGTTTATTGTTTCATTTCATTGCCAGTTGGCAAACATTTGAACCGCCCCTCTCTGCTCTCACACACATACACAGCGAAGCTGAAAGTTGCCTTGGTGTGTGTGAGCTTTTTAATGAAACGCTGATTAGCCATTGCAAGACGCTAGACGCCAGCTTGAATGTGAAAGCTTTCGCTGCAAATTGAAGAGCTTTCTTTTGAAAGAGAGAGAGAGAGAGAGAGAGAGAGAGAGGAAGAGAGGGAAACTATTGAGAGACGCTTTGATTTATGGGCAAATACCATTAGGCTCGGTCCAGCATCGATTAGCCACAGTTGGCGTAACAGTGCTCGAAATCTATACTTCCGTTGTTAATCATTGGCATCACTTAATGGCCCCTTCCGTTTGCCGGAGACAGTGAAGTCAGGACGAGCCGGGACAGGTTGGCCGGTGGTGGGGGAAAGAGCGGCGAACACGCCCTTCAATTACAAATCTATGCGAGTCGAATTCTCTCCACTGATAATCTGCTAAAGGACTTCCGCTCAGTGCGTGTACTGCGTGCAAAAAGCAAGAGCGAAAAGCAAAAAGAAAAACCATTTGGCAGCTGGGGGAACGACAGGAGCAACAGAGAGGAGTGGGGCTGGCTGGCTGTAACTGAAAACGCAATGATATACGGCCGTGAAATCGAAGCGCGGCATGAGGCAAGGCTTTAAGTGCTCCTTGCTGCTGTCTAAGTCGTTGTTGCCACACCCGCTAGTCGAAAGTATAGAAAGGGTATGACAATTGGCTGAAGGATGCAAGTCTGTCATACTGTCTATTTGTCTATCTGTCTGTCTGTCTGTATAACTATCTAGATCTCAAAAACTATAATAGTTAGAGTCCCTAAATGTGGTAATAACTGTCGCATACAGATCAAGTTAGCTTTTATTTATACTCCAGATAAAACGTAGTAAATTACCTAATCTAACAGTTAAGATCAAATGCCAAATGTGCTGCTAGCGGCACTTTTGATTCTACTAAATATATTTGTTGATTTTGATATCACTTTTACATTCATAATTATACATATTATATGATTTTTATAACATATAATCTCCAGTTTCTTTTCATTTAAGGCCATGTCCCTTACAATTTTCTAATTTCATTTTAAAATCAGGGACTTGCAGAAACTTGTCTTGTTTGTAGCGGGTATCTTGCAGTCGTTCCCACTCGACTATGTCTATTTCTTGACTGTTGTCTTTGCTTTTTGGCAACTTACTTCGGACAAATTCAACAGACTTTGTGTGTCCTTTGTGTAGATTTTGCATTCGCGTGGATTTTCTTGGCGCTGCAGCTGCAAAATTTATTGCGACGCTGTGCCGTGTTGCGTGCCCAGAGCCCAGTAGCCAAAGGGCGGGCACAGCGGGTTGCATGAGTTCTGCCGACAACACCGACAAGCGACTACCGACTACCGACTACTGACTATCGTCGCCATTCTGGCCATGTTCCTTGCCCCCTTTTGTTGGCCCTTTCTGGGCACTCCTGCATTTTTCGGGTAGGCGTTGGCATTGCGTTTTCGCCGGCCGTGTTGAAATTGACAGCAAAATAATTGGTTGATTATTTATGAGACAAACGAGCGAGACGACGACTCGACTCAAGTCGACCAGCCATTTGGGCCAGCCAAAGTTTGTTTAGGCCGCATTTAAATCAATGCCAAAGAAATGTTTATTATACTCGCTCCACAAGATGCCTTACTGACATTGTCTAGCACAAAGTGCAAATGCCAAGACGATTCGGATTACGATTATTACAGCTAATGCCTGGCAATAATGTGAGCATGAAGGACGCGTGAAGTGCAACAGGACTTGAGAATGATCACAAATATAAACTTTTTATTGGCTTAAAAGGCAGCTCGACTGTTTATGGCTCCAATCAATTGTAAACTCTACTTAAAAACAAAAGTGTTTAAAATGTGAACTTGGACAACAGCATTTAAGTTACTTGGCTTGATATAGTTGTTAACTAGTAAGCAAAATTAAGTAAATTAAGGCAAATAATTTACATAAAATAATTCAAATATAATTTGTATGTAAAACGGTAGATTTGCAGACTTGGCGAGTACGTTTAAAATCTACCAATCAAAGTTAATTGCTATTAAAATTGCTCAGACAAAGTAAGTCAGAAAATAATGTGAATCTGTAGGACATACTTTGTTCTAATAGCTCTTGATGGCTTAAATGATTGTTACATATAATTTAATTTACATATTATAGATTATCTACAACATAAATAAAAAGTTTAAAAAATTATTTCAGAGTAAGTTCAGAGAAAAAGGATATGTGATGAATAAATGTAAATCCAGCTTTAAATTGATCAATTAGAAGTATTATCGATTACAAAGATGCTTTTATCGAAGTGGCAATGGTAAAATGAAAGAGGGTCCAAGAGAAAGGTTTTGTGGCAGCGGCAAGTGACAGAAGCAGAGGGGATGTGGCATGTTCATTAGTTAAATAGAAACTATGCGTATGTGTGGCAAAGTCTTTGGATAATCCCGGCAGCAGGGAGAAAGGGAAAGGGAGCAGCTTTGTGTGGCTGTCAGGCAACGTGGGTGCAAGTCCAACGTGTGGCAGGCAGTTGTGTCTTTGATGTTGCACGATGCATACTCTTGTCCAACTGATTGTTATCCAAATAGTTATTTAAGCAATTCAAATTGTGGTAATTAAAAATGGCCAGCAGGCCGTAACCCGAACAGTGAAGAGCGGAGGGAGCGGAGGTGGGGGGAAGGCGATATACCTAGACAATAGCTGAGGCAGGCACTTGACATATGGAGCCAGGGTCCTGGACATGAGTAAGCGTCAGTGCTTGGGCCCATGCCCTGTGGCATGGCTGTTATTATTTTTGTCACTGACAAAGCAAATCACCGAAAACCAACAAAAGCAAGACTCAGGAGAGTGAGATAGTGAGAGCGGCAGAGAGAGAGAGAGAGTGAGAGAGGGAGGGGGGGCGTAACAAACGACGTTGACACAACGCCGCACCGGGCCTAGAGGCTGAACTGTCCTGTACTGGACTATATGGTAGGCATTTGGGTGCTCCTCCATTTTGCCAGTTGCGCCTCTCAGACCAGGGCAATTTTCCTGTTGAATTATGAGGATATTTGTTTCGTCATGAAAGATTGGCCCCGGCCTGGCTCTGACTACGACTCAGACTCAGCGACTACGACTCTGACTCTGACTCTGACTCTGACTCTGATTCCAACTCCAACTGCGACTGCGACGGCGACTCCAATTGCAACTGCGACCCGTTTGCCTGCAACTCTCTCATCGTAATCCTCACTCAACGGCCAACTGTGTGTGGTATTTGTTTTCCTCAAAGTTTTATTTTTTGTTGTTTCCATCTCTGTTTTTTTTTTTTTTTTTTGGGATTGGCATTGCTGTGGCTTTGCTCTGTTCCTGTTTTTCAGATTTCTAGTGCTCCTTGTCGGGTTTGGGTTTTGGGGTTTTCAATTTTGTGGCGCCGCAAAAACAGAACAGAACAGAATCGTCAACTTTGCCTTCGTCTAGAGCTTAGCCAAAAATGCAGTGCAGGTCCTGCAAGTGAAATGCACTCTCGACCAAAGCGGCAAAGCGGCAAAAGGGCAAATCGCAAATGGCAATAGGCAAGAGGTAAGAGGCAAAAGGCAGGGACAGTATCAGCCTGAAACTGTAGCTGTAGCTGTAGCTGTAACTGTAACTGTACCACATGAGTCTTAGCCGCTCCACGGACTGGCCCGATTGCATCTACAATTCATAGAAATTTCAAACGATGCGTAAACGAAAACGGAAAATGCACAGCAAGAGTAAGAGAGAGGGGGGAGTAGGTTGGTCGGTCATCTTGCTCAAACTCTGGACAAATGCCGGGGTCAAAAGTAAACGAAATTGTTGAACGCATTGCAATGGAAGTGCTGGGGCAAGGAACAGTTGCAGTCGTCCAAAAATTGCGTTTTTGCAAGACAGAGATGGCAACAGCAAAGAGTGAGAGAGAGAGAGAGAGAGAGAGAGAGAGAGAAATGAGATGAAGATGGAATGGTTAAAGGAGTTGGCAAATCCGACTTTGGTTGATGATGAGTGTCGTTATCGCTTTTGTGGAGTTTTGGTTTTGTCACAGCCCCCTCTTCAGTCTGTGCCTAGGATACGGATAGTATTCTAACTACAAACTTGCATTTACATTTCGATATATGGCTCTCGCTCGGCTCAAACACACACACACACACACACACACATAGAAAACAATCAAGAAAAGCAATTGGTGCCTGGGCCCAGGAACATGCCCTGGCTGGGTCTCCGGAACCGAGTCTTCGTTGGACATTTCGTAGTCGGACGATGATGTAGCTGCACGGATTGATTTACGTTCGAAAAGATTTCTCAAGTGCGACAGTGTGTGCATAGCACAGTTATACAAACTGCTGACAGTGTTGCCACCCCAAGCCAATCTCAATTGCAATCCCAATCCAGGCCATTTCCATTCCTTTCTTTTGACATTTTTCTATATGTTCTGCATTTTGCCAGCAGCCAACGACGACTGAGATTTATCAAAAGGTAATTTATAAATGTGGGTGCTTTATTTATACACACATATACATATGTATGTATGTGTGCGTGCAACCCCCTTCTTCGTTCTATCTATTGTTTACATTGCCTCATTGTTGCAACTTGCATTTGCTGACTTACGCAAAATTTTTGAGAGTATTTCGTTGAGAATAAATCGTCTGCCCAAGCATGACATACGACCCAAACTCAGTCGCAGTCGCTCTCGCAGTTGGAGTTCAAGTCTGAAGCTGCATAGCAAATATAAATACTCGCATACCAGAACTAGTGTATTGCCTGACTGCACCCACATCATGTTGCATTTTGGATTAGACATTGGGGCAATAGTTCTTTGACAACAGTCCTCCAGAATGGGTATTACTTAGTTGTATTATATTTATAAGGCTACTCGCAATGGTTGCTTCCATGGTCATTTATTTATTACTTATTTTAATTGATGAATCAAATGTAAAATTGATTGTGAGATGTTCTAGGCTACATAAGCAAAGTGTTGCCTTTTCATAGAAATGGACATACAGAGAGTGACAATAAGCAGGAGAAATACATTGGCAGGTAGACAGATGCAGATTGAGAGAAATGGTGACTTTCATTTAAATTAAATCTATTTTAGTTTTAAATAAAATAGAAACAAGTAAGAAAGCTACTGACGACTGCTACTGTGCTCGACTGTGAGATACCCGCCACCCAATTTTACCATCGAAATATATTTTCCAAAAATATACTGAAAAATATACTAAAAAATATACTAAACATATACCAAAATAATATACCAAAATTTTCTTTATTCGAAATTATTAGCTGTGCGGCACCTTAGTAGGTTTATTGAACACCATTATTATGTCTCGGAGTGACATAGGAACAAACTAGCTGCAGCGCACCTGATTACGCTTATAAAAGTAATTCGTTAATAACTTCTGTGTTTTTTATCCGATTGTAACCAAATTTTCAGGCTTAACATGACATTGAAATTGGTTTTTTTTCGATTTACGGGGGCGGAAGGAGGCGTGGCCAAAATCAAAAACAAACTTGATCTGTGTGCAATAATAAGACACACTGTCCTGAAATATGTTGTTCTATCTCTTATAGTCTCTGAGATCTAGGTGTTTATACGGATAGACAGACGGACAGACGGACATGGCTATATCGTCTCGGCTGTTGACGCTGATCAAGAATATAGGGTCGGAGATGCTTCCTTCTGCCTGTTACATGTATTTTCGGTCGGCACAAAGTTATAATACCCTTCTACCCTTTGGGTAGGCGGGTATAAAAAGGCACATAAGTATATACATAATTTGAAATAATAAAACATTCTTTATTTAAAATATATTCGTTTTTCAAGTGTCCTTAACACTTAGAGTTTGCTGTGTTTAAAACTAAATCTTAATTTCAAGCACTCATTTTAAGTATGTGAATTTTAAATCTGTTAAATTGAAACCCATTAAAATCGTAATTAAGACTCATTTAAGCAATTGTCAATGCTATATTAAATAATTGTAATTGTTAGTTGTATCGATATCTTTTAAGTGCTATCCATGCTAGAGTCAGGGAAGCTAAGCCTGTCAGCCGCAGGTTCTGATGGTGGCACCCAGGACTCCAATCAGAAACATGTCGAGCCGCATAGCGCAAATGCATAAATTCAATTTGCACACTGCAAAAGAAAAAGTTGCATAATTTAACGCTGTCTATAGAAACGACGGGGTTCGGTTAACGATGGATGGAGGTCATTGCATATATGCGTAAATGCCAATGCGGGGCAAAAGCAAAAGCTAAAGCAAAGGGAACGGGAGGATATGATGTAAAAAATTGCAAATCGAATCGAGCAGGCAAACGAATGTCGCGCCCAATGAACGAACAAAGGTGAGGATGAGGATGAGGATGAGGACGGTCATGGCTGGGTCTGCATACCGAAACGTCAAGAGCACTCGCTCGACAGTTACACGCCTAAGCCCCTGGCTACCAGATACTCTCTTCTCCTCTTGGTTTGGGGGCCACCTTGTCGGATGAGTAACCAGAACTCGAACGAGCCAGAGGGTCCAGAATGGAAGCCCGGGGCACGCAATGGCCACGGTATAAACATTGTTGACATTTGCCAAACCTACTTTAATCACTTTTTAACCCCATTTGATACAGTGTCAACATGCATGGGGCGGCGGCTCATAAAATGGACAGTCGACAGTCGGTAGTCGGTAGTCGGCAGTCATCCTGGAGTCTGTCTGTCCTCGCCGGTCTGTTAGTCCGACCCGATATTCGTTTGCTGAATGCAACGCCAAAATAAAACGGCAAAAACTTTTGTCGAGTGACAAAAAATGCCAATGACAAACGCCGAAAAAGAACAACAATAAGGCAAAAAAAAAAAAATTGCGAAAAACGAGGAGAGGTTGAAAAAAAATATTGAAAATTGGGAGTGAAATGGCAAAGGACATTCAATGGGGTCCTGTGCCCTATGCGCTTTGTATCTATAGCAAAGGGCATGGTCCACGGGCCGAGCTGCCAAAGCAATTGATTTACTGCACTTTGTTTGCCAAAAATTAATTGAGTTGATGACAAGTGCAATTGATTTATGCGGGACTCAAATGAGTGTGGACAAACGCATGGATGGATGGACCATTGGACAAGTGGACAGAAGGACGGACGGACAGGCGGATGGACAGACACTCTGAGAGACGGATGTATAGACAGCTGGAGAAGAGCTTTGAATGGGCCAGAAGAATTGCATAAATGTTGCAAATAATCTTAACATGCCGGCTACGATTTAGATCACAGAGGGAATCATTTTTTAAAACAGAAAAGAAAGGAGTTTATTATTTTTTCTAAAGAGAGAATGCTTTCCTAAAACAAAGCAGCTACTTTTATAATATGAAATAGGCTATATTCTTAGAGAAAATAGATGCCATTCCTATGAGCTTAAAGGAAAGCAGATGTCGTTTGCGGTTACGAAAGAAAACTGCTTCTTTTAAATGAGATACATATTGACTTTTTCAAGTATTAAGATACATCTAAAGAAATATGCTGCTTAGAATTAAGAATTTATTGCATATTGTACTGTGATAGCTCAGAAGATGGGACGATTCTTTCTCAGGAAGAGTCTGTTTGGCCAATAGAAAGCTTCGACTTCAGGTATTATAAGAGAACACAAGATAGCAGAAAATATTTTCTTCTATCTATAATAAATTGCAGATATGCAGCTTTGGCACATCAAGAAGCTGCACAACTTTGAAAACTTTTTGCTACGAGTGAACAAATGATACTAAAATTCTTCTGCCCTATTGAAACTTTGCTCTCAATCATTCTGTTCCATAAACCCCATATCTCGTTTGCCTAAAAATCTGCGCTGTGATTTGTGGCAACTTCAGTGTTGGTGGGCAGCATTTGTTGCGCAGTGTATTCAGACCCGGTTGGGGGCATTTAACACAACGGCAGGTGTCAAAGGCAACGCTGTTAAAAATTTCACCTGGGTCAGGCCTGCTCCTCCTTCTCCGTTGACTGACTGCATGTTCCGTCACGGAAGCGTGCCGCGCACACATGTCAGGTTGGGCTCTCGGCCAGTTGGTCGGTCGGTTGGTTGTTTGGTTGGTTGGTTGTTTGGTCGGATCTGGTTTAGGCCAAAAAGCGACGAACGCAGCAACGGAAATAAGCGCCAAGCGGATGCCGACAAACGAAGCAAATGATTCATTTCCGATGATGCGACAGCATTCCGCGCCGCGTTTACCACCCCCTCCCTGTCATCCGCCACCTCTGCTGGACTCCATGTCATCGTCGACGCGTCTACCACCAAAAATTTGCATGAAATGCAAAATCAAACGGGTCGCGCGGTCCTTGTAGACCTCGAGCACACCTAATCGAAAGGACTACAACGGGCAGAGAAAGACAGAGAGAGACACACAGAGAGACAGACAGAGAGACAGAGAGAGAGAGAGAGAGAGAGAGAGAGAGAAAGAGAGGAGGAGAGAGCAGGGGAACGCTGATGTGGTAAGGCATCACGCGTCACGTTTTGTGCCCCGTGTAGGTTGACGGGCAAATGTTGCCAGTGCCACTGCCACAGTCGTTGCCGTTGCCATATTTTATGAGTCCGGTCTGCGGCGCAGCGTGTGTTATTGATATGCTAACGGTAAATGTCATTGGGGTAGCCAGAGGGTAGGGCAGGAGGACAGCCGTGCTCTGCATTTGACGGCTGTGCCCTGGGCGGAAGTGGTTAAACCGACCCATAGGCTATTGCACAGGCCACTGGTCGCTCAGGTTCCCATCTGCTTTCTTTCTCTCTCTCTCCAGCCCTGATATGCGCCCAGCCCTGGCCCTGGTCCTGGCCCTGGCGACATGTGTCGCGAACAAACGTGTGAAATTTTAAGCCAACAATTTTGTAGAACGCGACGCCCCCATTTATAATGCGTCCTCATTTTAGGCAGGGGAGAGCATCAGTCCTTGCCGGAGTCCGGAGTGCAGGACAACATATTGGAAATCAAAATGTTGACATGCAGCAGGCAACATTTTTCAATTAAGCTGACAACAAAAGCAGCAACAACCTCATATCTCGTCTAGTTGTGGAATGTTCATCTGTCATAAAGGTTGGAGACATGTTGAACCAGGCAATTTAAGGCTGAAAATGTCCCCAGATAATATTGGTTAATGGATAGCTCCTTAGATCCATGCTGGTTGTGTAGGGTAAATAGTTTGTTACCTTAAGCACTGAATCTTTAAGTTCATCCTTGATATTTATAATTGCGTCAGCTTCTTGGCTTAGTTATAGATATATATTATTATATTATTATTATATTATTATTATATATATTTGACTAACCCCTGACATACTTATTTCGATGTGTTTCATATTTAAAATAGCTGCTGCTTTCCATCTTAAATTTTTTAAAATATTCTTTTTTCCCAGAGATGTTGGAAAAGCTGCGACGGAAAATGGTGCAGTGGAAATTGGCAGATTAAATAGATAAATGAATAGATAGTAGGTCCTCTCACTACACCTATTATGCTATAATAATAGGCACTTTATTGGGTTTTTAGATATTTTCTTAAAAGGTGATGATACATGTGTAATAATTGCCTCCCTAAAGACAAGTAGAAAGTGGGGATACATCCTGTGATGAAACACTGAATTTTGGAAATTATGTTGAAGGGATTGTATATATGTATATATTAAATATATACAATAGTATATTAAGTTAGGCGTAGATTGTAGGGTGAGTTGATATCTGGTTAGCCAATATATGTATATATAGATGTTAACGTCCATAAATCGAAGTGTTCGTCTACCTTAATAGACAGCGTCTACATTTACTGCCAATTGTTCACAACCAAAAAAGTTGGATCTTAATTTTGGCAAGACTGATTTAATTTTAATGACTAGTGGGATGTAGTGAGGGGCCAGTGAGGGAAAAGGCGGTTATCCCCATTGACTTAAACCACGCTAGCCAATAAGACTGTAATATCATCTGGTTTGCCACCTGGCGCATCGATATTGTGCAGCCTGGCATTCTGACTGAATGGTGAATCGTGGCTGGGATGGAAGCTAAGGGAGCGCGCCATTAGGGCCACAGAATTGGCATAGGTCTGTAGTTGGACGGGATCTGAAATGCCCGCAGCATGGCTGAGCAGGCGCACTAGCATCTCCTCGGATATGTTGTCATAGACACCATCGGTGGCCAGTATTAAAATGTCGCCACTCTGCGCAGTGAACTGCAACACATCGGCGCACTCGGGTCCATCGGTGACAACATTAATGCCATGTCCTGGTGGTGGTGCGGCCAGCTGATAGGGTGTATTGAAATGATGCTGCTGATCCAAGGAGCGGCAAGCGACGGCGCCGTCGCGTATCACCAGCAGGCCGCTATCGCCGATATTAGCTGCATACAGGGTGTTGCTCTCGCGCAACAAAGTGAGCACGCAGGCAGTGCAGCTGCCCAGTATAGGCTGCTTCTGCTCCAATAGATTGCAATAGGCGCGGGCAAGCAGCTGGTCGGGCTGCGTGGCCTCAAAATCTTTGGTGTGAGCCAGATGCTCACAGGAGCGCATCAGGAAGCGGCTAAACTGTCCCGGATCGATGCCATACACACGCCAGCCACCGACGCCATCGGCCACGCCCAGCGCATCCGCCTTTGCTGTGGACGTCTTGAACCAAGCATCCTCACCAAACTGTCCTTTGTTGTAGCGCGGATACAGCTCAATGTCCTTGGGAAAGCCACAGACAACGCTGATGAGTCGCGATTGCTTGGAGTCTATTGTGGCCGATGGCCTGGCCGATCCCCTTGCTTCGTCTAATCCATTCGCTGTTCTACGCAGTCCAATCAGCTCAATGGCCTGCTGCAAGAGCTGTTCCTTTAGGTTCATCAGCCTGCCCAGCAGCTGATTTCCATTACTCGAGATCGAGTCCTGCAGCGGCGTCATGTTGGTCAGCTCGCTAAGCGTGTTCAAGCCGTTGGCCACCACCTCCTGAATGCTACGTCTTGCATTATCGAGATATTCATTCATATTGCTCACTAAGCGGCGGCAACAGCGTAAATAAATGTATGTCTATAAAATGACAGCTCTTTCCAATATTTACCTAAGTGTAGAGACACATAAGTACGAGAACCAGACACACGAAGAGGAAAAGAATTTAAAAAGATTTCGATTAATTGTAATAGTATGTACGTGTAACGAACTCAAGTCGAAGCAAACCGAGTGTCTAATATGCTAAACTGACATAGAAGCATAATCCTACTTCTCTTAAAGAAAGAAGTTGGATAACTATGAAATGTTGAAGCTAGAAGTGATTAATTAGAGACAGAGGTAATTACTATATAGTATAGTATAGTATAGTATAGTATAGTATAGGACCTATACTTATACTTATACCTATACTTATACTTATACTTATACTTATACTTATACTTATACTTATACTTATACTTATACTTATACTTATACTTATACTTATACTTATACTTATACTAATACTTATACTTATACTTATACTTATACTTATACTTATACTTATACTAATACTTATACTTATACTTATACTTATACTTATACTTATACTTATACTTATACTTATACTTATACTTATACTTATACTTATACTTATACTTATACTTATACTTATACTTATACTTATACTTATACTTATACTTATACTTATACTTATACTTATACTTATACTTATACTTATACTTATACTTATACTTATACTTATACTTATACTTATACTTATACTTATACTTATACTTATACTTATACTTATACTTATACTTATACTTATACTTATACTTATACTTATACTTATACTTATACTTATACTTATACTTATACTTATACTTATACTTATACTTATACTTATACTTATACTTATACTTATACTTATACTTATACTTATACTTATACTTATACTTATACTTATACTTATACTTATACTTATACCTATACTTATACTTATACTTATACTTATACTTATACTTATACTTATACTTATACTTATACTTATACTTATACTTATACTTATACTTATACTTATTATACTTATACTTATACTTATACTTATACTTATACTTATACTTTATACTTATACTTATACTTATACTTATACTTATACTTATACTTATACTTATACTTATACTTTATACTTATACTTATACTTATACTTATACTTATACTTATACTTATACTTATACTTATACTTATACTTATACTTATACTTATACTTATACTTATACTTATACTTTTATACTTATACTTATACTTATACTTATACTTATACTTATACTTATACTTATACTTATACTTATACTTATACTTATACTTATACTTATACTTATACTTATACTTATACTTATACTTATACTTATACTTATATCAATAAGTCATATCAATAACTTAAATGCAACTTCAATTCAAAATGCACCCATTTTAGGGCCGTTATTGGCTGCCATTTTGCAGGCACGCACTGAGAAGCAGACTGGAGAGAAGAGTCCGCAGATGGCAGTGATTCATGTGGCAGTCAATCAGTCAGTCACTCAATGGTTTCAATAGCAGCTGCCAACGGCTCCATCTTCATCTTCGTTTACTAAACTGAGTGCGAGCACTGCCAGTTGTCTGCCTGACAGTCTGTCTTTCTGTCTGTCCCTCTGCCTATCTGTTTGTCGCTCTATTTGCTTCAACACCCACTGCAAATTAAATTCATTAGTCAACTTCCGGTTTCACACACGCACAAAGTGGCAGGCTTTGCCGTTGCCATGTGCTGCCTTTGCCTTTACCTCCGTCTACCCCTCTCGCTGTGCTGCTTGCCTCAGCTGGCTGACTGCCTGTCAATTCAGACGGATTTGAAGTCAACTCAATTTGAAATCAATAGTGTGTGAATAATCCTTTCACACCGATGCACCTAAGCACACACACACACTTTCACACACGCATATATTCGCACAGACATTATAGCCATATCTAGTTGAGTTCTGGCTCTGACTGGCTGGTTGCCACTGCCGTTGCCATTGCAAGCTGCAACTGCTGCAGGCTATTTGGGGGCACTTGAACACACACATTTTTGCATTGATTGCACTTCATATCGTTGATTCATTTATTCATTCATTCATTTAGACTGTCTGTCTGTGGGGCTCGTTTATTCATGCGCTGCCATTGGCATATGTTGCATCATTTTTGGGGGGTTGCCACAACCAAAAACCCATTACGACGAAGCCCCCAACAACGATGACGACGATCCAAAGTATTTAAGCAATTCAATGGCATTTTGACAGCAGTCGCCATTCGCCTCCCTTGCCACTTCAGCCACGTCGAGTGGCAAGCAATGAGCTATGCATGCAATTTAAACGCCCCTTGCCCCATGTCGCATGCATCATCTCATATGGCCAGGCGATGCATAAATGCAGCTGCGTTGTTGTTGTTGCTGCGAGGCACCCAAAAAAAAAACCAACAAAAATCTCAAAAAAAAAGAAAACGCAAATGGAATTGAATCTGCTGCAGGAGGCGCCACCAGCTGCTGCTGTTGCAACTGCCGTGCTGTCATTGCAATGCGCAGTTAAGTTGCCTGCTGCCTCCTATTAAGGTCGTTGGCTATTAAATAGGCGCTGGAGAGGCAATAGCTGCAGTTGCCAATGGAGCTGGAGACAGTGGTATCAACAGAGGCAGAGGCAGCTGCATATATGCCACTGCTCCACACTTGCCACTTGGTCTGTTTGTGTCTGTAATTGTGCATAATTGAGTTGAGTTTGGTTGCCACTTGGCTGCCATGCTGCTGCCTGCTTCCATATGGAGTGAGTGAGTGCTGCTGGTTGCATTGTGGATAGGCAATGCCACTTCCTACTTGCCACTTACCATTTGCCATTTGGCTCTGCCCCACAGAAAATGCTGCTGCGAGCTTTCCGAGTATAGGCAGATTTCTGCTATTGTTCAATAAATGATTCCAGATTGGGCATTCATTTCGAAACTGCAAATGATACTTGAGAGTGGAGAGAGGGGAAATGAGTGAACAAGTGGGTGAGTTAAGCAGTTGAAGAAGACCAAACAATGACAATACATGCACGAAAGTGGAAAACCCATTACAGAATGGGACAGAGAGAAGAAAGCAAAGCTCTTAAGGAGTTGATGAAAGAGGGTGAAAAATCTGTTATTAAATTTACTAAGAGGCAAATATACTAGCAGAATTAAGAATATTGTCCAAAACAATTCCTTTAGTTTTACAAATCTAAGCCAAAGGAAACTAAGCAGTTAAACAAAAAACTTAATTAAAATATGGCCACTTTTTAAAATGTTTTGAGAAGATAGTGTCGTTAACTATCTGAAAGTTTTCATAAAATGAATACTAAAAAAAAAACGTATGTATAAAACAATTATAGGGAAGGCAATAAAATGGTTTTCCTAAGCAGAAAGAGAATTTTAACATGAACAACAATTTTGAATTACAAGTTTCTTCTTATGTTTCCATTGGATCTTAACATTCTTATATTTCCTATATCTTTAAATCATATTTAATGCAAAATAAGGGCTAATTACATATTCATAATTAAAAAAATAAATCATTCAAACAATTTTAAACTGATATGCTGAACTTCTCTGCAGGAAGATTAAAGATACTAGGATGCTACATATGAATTAATATCTAAGGTAGGCAAAGGATCGGGAAGCGACTTTTCAACTGTTGTCTTGGGGTGCCACATTGGTTGACAGTTGTGATGGCAAATGCCACAAATATATAGCTACAGCATGAGATGAGCATGCAACAAAACACTGCAGCAGCAATGCAAGTACGAGTATTTTCGACATATTCGAGTATTCACAATGACAATCGCACTCCCATTCGTAGGCACATTCACATTCACATTCAGAGCATTCAGCCAAGCATTTCAATTAATTTCATTAGAATCGTACAATTAATGCCCAAAAGTGGCCAGTCGGACGTGGCAGCTCCCTTGGGCTGCCACTCAACGGCTAGACAAAGGATATGCTCGTGTAGTTCAAGGAGAAGAGGCAAGTGGCTCACTCAACTCTGTCCTGCTGTCCTACTGTCCCTTCACTTGTGTGCGCTTTGGCCACAATTGTTGCTGACCAATGATCAATTTAATAGGAAAACAATATTGATAGCCCAGCCTAGGGACGTTTTGGCCGTACAAGGCATGCAGGACGTCACCAGGGACCGGACTGGACACTTGAAATTCAAGTTGAAGCAGGCGGCGGAAGTGTTGCGGTTCAGTTTGGAGTTGGAGCTGGGCTTGGGGTTACTTCTGTGCTTTGTTTGTTTGAAAACTTGCTAAACTTTTGGTGTTGTGTTGTAACTAAATTTTCAAACACACACACTCGCACACACACACACACACACACTTTCGCACATACATGCGTCTGCTGGAGTGCAGCTAGTTGGCAACACTTTCACTTGTGCGTTGTCTTTGGCCATCGCTTTGGCTCTGTTTGGTTTCTTGTGGTTTATTATTCACGCCTGAATTGATTGTAAATTAAAGTTTGCCTCAGCACCCAGGTCGTTGGTATGACCGGGGCTGAGGTGGGGCTCCACAAACCCGACTGGGTCCTTAGGCATTCAGAGCGTTCTCCCGTTGTGCATTTTGAGGTCAGCCTATGGCAAAGTTTTCTTTTGTGTGCGAATTGGTTACTTGCCTTGGCTCCAGATCCAGTTTGGTCTGGGTGCGACCTTTGTCCTGTCAGCGTCCTGCGTCCTGCGTCCTGCATGCCTATGTGCTGTGGCCATGTCCATGTCGATACTTGCAGGTCCTTGTCGCCAGTGCTGTCTGTCGTCTCGCTGGCCATATTAGAAGCCAAAAGGCATTCAAGTGCACATAAGACGATTACACATCATTTAACCGACGCACTGCAAAACTATGAGGCACAATCCCACCCTTTTCCAGCCCCCTGCACTGTCGCCACTTTGGAGTTGAGCTTATTCTGTGTGTGGGCCTTCTGTAATTGTTGCTCCTTGGCAAAAGGACTGTTCAGTCCTTTATTGACTGCTGCATATTGATTATTGTTACAAAGCTTTGCGTCTTTACGTCCATTCGTCTTTACCTCCTTTAGGTCTTGGTGTCCTTTTGAGCTGCCCGTCCTGGGAGTTCATTTTGCTGCTCTTTTAACATGACTTTACTTGATTGCTGGCATTTGTCCTTCTTGTTTAAAATTCAATCGCTCTGCGCTTACACACACATGATTCCCCTCTCACTCCTTTTGGCTGTGTGTTTTCAGATAAAATTAATTTGGTGTTAATGCAGTAAAAGTGCCACAAAGGAGCAACTTCTCAAGCATTAGCCTCTTGTTCCTCAATCTTTAAGATGGCAATTTTCAATTTAAATATTATAAATTGACTCGGGATTTCGACAATACTTGCAATATTTTATACAAAATGAGGTTTAATAAATGCTGTATTTATTTTAAGGAATTTTCAGTAGTATTTTATAATTCTTCTATTTATTGATTGTATCTCAATAAAGTTAGAACTTTAAAGTATCTTACATATTACATATCTTATCTCTTAACATATAATAGTTGATTTTTCTAAAAAGTCTAGAATCATAAATAAGTAGCTAAAATATACAATAATCCCTTTTATTATTAAAAGATATTATTCAGTCTAAAACTAGCAGCTTTTCTGATATCCAAGTAAGTCTTTTCTGATCTATAGCTCAGTTGCTGCAATGTATGTAGCAAGTTCGCAAGTGAGTTATGAAGAGGTAGTGAATGGTTGGAAGACAGACTAGCTGACAGAATGTAACACGCTGACTATGCCATACTTCTAGAGTACTTACCTTTTAAGCTTAGGGAGTGTGTGTGTGTGCGTGAGTTAAGGAAAAGGGGGAAGGGGTCACAGGTCAACTGCTTAGGCAAGAAACTTTTGCTACTTGGCCACATTGCTCAAGTGCCGAGGAGGGCAGTCGAAACAGGCGACAGGCGACAGGCGACAGGCGACTTGCAACTGGCAACTGGCAACTGGACTCTGTCCAGGCATGCACTTGGTTTGGTAGCTACTCATCATCATCCAACTGTTTCTCCCACTGACGTATGCCAAGAACCTTGTTGCATACTTTGTGGAGTGCAGCCTGCCTGGCAAATGGGCAATTGGGGGGGAAGAAGGAGAAGGAAGAGCTCTGTAGCTGGAAGCTGCTTGGACATCAAAGTTGCCAACTTTCGGCTTGAGGAATTTTCGACAAGGCGACTTGGAACTTTTGTTACTTTGCTGGTTGTGAAGATACCTGAACACAACAAACTGAAAAGCAAAAAAAGAAAAAAACAAAATTAAAAGGACATACGGCAAAAGGGCTGTGGGTTTAATTGTTGTGCTCGGCTGTGTGCCGGGAATTGTGTTGTGCTGTGCTGGGCTGTGTTCTGTAGTGTGATGCGTCTGTTATATAAATTTGCCAGCCCTGGACGCTCAGGTGTCCTTAGTGGTGTTCTAATTACTAACAAACTTAATTTGCTACAAGTTATTTTCGCTTACCTCGAAAAGAGCTGAGGAGCCACCTCTCTGACTGAAGCCACGTGGCCACGGGCCACTTGACTGCAGTAGCAAAAGCAACAACAGCAATAAGAACAACTAGTGGCAGTCGCAATTCTCCTTGAGATACTTAAGCCAAGCGCCAATGGGGGACTACTTATAAGTAGCGTCTTTGAAGGCAATTTCGATTCCGATCAATGCGATTAAATGCACTTAATCTGCTCGTCTGCAGTCTGCCTTCTCGTACTAAGGATATCAATATCCTGGCTGACATTTTATGGCCTCAAGACGCAGCTTAAGTCTAAGACCAAGAGCAAGTCGAAGTGCAAGATGAAGTCTGTGGCGTGGTCAACTTTAAGCACCGTTAGAGTAACCGAAATGTTCATTGTAAATTATGCGCTTTGGTTTACAAATTGCATGCGCCTGGCCTGACTTGGCCAGGCCGCACAAAGGATGTGGCAAGTCAGCGACAAGGACTTGACTGTGCCTGGACTTGACTTCACTTGGACTTGAGTTGAGTTGAGTTCAGTTGAGTCTGCCTCTCCCCCTCCCCACTCCCATCTCTGCCTTTTGATGCTCGTGTTTGTTGTGTAACTAATGCGTGGTCAAAGTTGTTTCCATGTATTCAAATGAGCAGCGGACTGCGGCTGCAACTTGTTTGGCAAAACTTCTTAGACATACTTTTCTTATAGTGGACAGGCCAGCAGCATTAGGTTGGTTAGTGTGGTGGCAAGGGGGAGGGGATCGGGTCACTGCTAGCAAATATTTTATGCTTTACGTGGTTAGGCAACGGCAGCTTGAGAAATTACGTGGTGCTCCGCATGCAAGCAGCACCACACCCGCACCACACTTGCACCACTCGCATCACACCACTCAGCCAACTCACACCAAAGAGCAGCACCTCGACGATGCCATTGTGTTTTGTCTCTTGTCTTGTGCCGTGCATTTAGTATTTTAGTATTTAGTATTTAACATGCGCTGCCTAAAAGTATGCAAAGTTATTTCTTGCCAACCTTTTTGAGCTCTAACTAAATTCTGCTGCCATCGTTGTTGTTGTTGTTGTTGCTGCTACTTCTAACTCGCCCCTTGACTTGACTTTTTATCTATACCACACTCCACGGCAATAGCCCCCCCCCCATCCCATCACTACGTTGTCCGGCGAAAAGCTTTTGTCTACTTAGCTGAACGCGCCGAAAAAAGTTGTAAAAATCGTGTAAAAAATTTGGTCAGGGAAAACGTGCAAAATGCGTTTAGTTGTTGCGTAGTTGCTGCTGCCGTTGCTGCTGCCGTTGCTGCTGCGCCGGACGGACTCTAATAATTTATTTTAATGATAATGCATAGCTGCCATACGACGAGTTGGTCTCATAATGACCAGCAGCAAACAGGGGTTAACTAAGTGGACACATTCGCTGTGCTGGGGGTGGAGTGCAAGGTATGCTTGGCATTAGAACACCCTGGCCAAAACTTTTATTTAACCCACAGTATAGACCAATAACTAGCCGCTACTTTTTGATATGCGCCTCAAATATTAAGTGCCTGACACGCCTACTTAAGCGGGATGGCAATGGAGATTGGTTGACGGAAAGGGGGAGGCAAAGGGGAAGGGGTGCTGCTGCTTGAAGCGCATCATTGTAAAACCCTTTCGGCGGCTACAAGACAAATGCAAAGTTTCTGCCACAAAAAGTTTTATAGAAGCATAAAACTTGTGCATTTTTCTACAAAACAAAGAAGAAACAACCCAAAAAAAGAAAACATAGAGAAGAAAATAAAACGGAAGAAGAGCGGGTAAAAAAGAGCGAAGAAAGAGGAATGAGCATAAACACCATTGGTCTCACTTTTTACTGTTTTTTTTTTTTTTTGGGTTTTCTTCTTGAAACAAAATGCAAATAAAAAAGTTTTAGCTGTGTTTTGGGGCGTCTTTTTTATACTCGTACTTCTCAGAAGAACTACTTGGGCGTGGGTCACGTTAGAGGGTTGCTCAAGTAGTGACCCATACGTCACATGCCGCACCCCCGCTCTTTGTCCCCCACTCCCACTCTTCAAGGCAAAAGCTGACCAATCTGTGTGGCACTTAGCAGTTGTTGCTGCTGCTGCTGTTGTTGTCATTGCTTCTCTATGAAGTGGCAACTTTTTATACCACGCAATCAGACGGCAACAGCGGGCAGCCATAACTGGCCCATAAACTTGGCTGAGCGTCGTTCCAGAGGTATTTTAAAGACAGCTGTTGTCTGTGTTAGCTTAATTCACAGTCTGTTTCCTGCAATTGAAATCCATCAATGACGACAAGCAAAAGCAGTTGTTGATGAGTCGGTCAATGGTTCAATGAAGCAAATATAAATAGGGTTCCACATTCCACTAAATATCATATGTATAAGGTTGAATCGGTTCATACCTGAGAAATGTCTTTGATAATAGTTAGTTGGAGAAATAATGATGGTATTAAATAAGCCTAATAAAGTGCAAGTAAGCTCATAGTTTTGAAAGTGATATATTTCGGTACATTGCTGATAAATGTATCTATACCCTATGCCCATTCAGAATGTCATTTATGTCAATATGTTATTATTTGAGATACATAAATATATATGTACAAGCACGTTATTTTATAAATATGTTTGTTTGTGTTTGCACAAATTACAAATATACAAGGATAAATGAATAAATGGTAAGTTCAATTATACATTCTGTTACATTGTATTCATTATTTAATTCTACTAACAATGTATCTTTTACAATTAATGATTGAAATTACTCAAGTTATTAAAATGTAGTTAAAAAAACAAATTTGTTAAAACTAAAAACTCGTAGGGATGGGCACGCGGTATCTCGAAGTCGTGCTTTCTCGACTAATGTGATTAAACGTTTGATCTTTGCTATATATTAACACGAAAAATATTCTGAATACTTGAGGGGTTTGAAGATGCCGCCTTCCGCCTTCCGCCTTTTGATGTATTTATGTATACAAATTGTATCCAACTTAGTGCACCCAATGAGGGGAGTCAAGTTATAGAATAGAGAATAGAATTAAGATAAGATTAAGTATAGTTTTTTCCATATTGAGTTTGTTCCAATATTTCTACCATGTAAAATAGTCGGTTTTGATAAGTAGAGAGCAAGAACAATATACCCATTAGGTTGCAGTACATCATTCATAACAACAATTGTATAATATACTTGCGAAAAGTAAATATATGGAATTGAGTATAATCTCGAGTTTATATATAGCATAGTTATAGTAGAACTATCTGCGCTTGATCACCTCCTGCTTCTGGAGCGGCACTCGCTCCCAGAGAGTGCGAAAATTGGCGTCTTGTTTGTGTGGATTGAAATTGGCGATGGTGTCCCTCGTGTAGCTGTGAAAATTTGCTGGCAGCTCGGCAGAATCGCCGACATCATCGTGTTCCAGTGCTGACTCATCCGCATCCATGAACTCCAAAGCAGGCGACTAGAGTGTATAAACGGCATTTTGTCAATATGTTGATTGTGGCAACAACTTTGCAGCAGACTTACCTGATGCACGGTTAGCAGCAGGAGCAGCAGAGGGAGGAGAAGTGTGGACAGCTGCGGGTGCAGCACACTGCAAGAGGAGGCCATAAGCACAACAAAAATCACTATAACAACAACAATAACAAAACAAAAATTCTGTTGAAAACCGCTTACAACATTTTAGCTTGACCAACGAAACGCGACTGGCCGCAACTCGTCGCATTCGCCAATTGACGGCCCCCAATTGTCGCACTCCACATTCCCCACCTCTCTTTGCTCTTCGTTCCCTCCCTCCTCTCTCCGCTCGTCACTCTCCTCTAGTTTGACTACACGTGTGCCGCATACCAAACAGTCAACTTCAGCTGACCCTAACTTTTGGTCTATTTTTAGCGCACCGCGTCATTTGCCAGCCCCTCTCGACCGCCCCTCATTAATGGCTACCCCGCGCCCCCCTCTCCTCTCCCTAAGTCGCGCTAAGCTTTTTGCCAATGCGGGCAATTTTAATAAGCTGCGACCACCTGTCTCCCCCAGCCAGTGTTGACTCAACTTAGCTCGTTTTAATGATGAAAATTGCCTTTTGTTGTCGAACCGAACCGAACCGCAACGAGTCAGAGTCAAAGCAAACCAAACCAAGCCGAACTCAGTCGAACTAAAAGCGACGCTTCGAATGAATTCGTTCGCCAAATTTCATTTCAATTCCCATCATCAATGCAAAAGTGAAAATTATTAGCCAGAACGTCGAGAATCGCATTAAAGCAATTAATTATATTGCTGTGCTTGCTCATGCTCGATCAAAATTATAACGAATTATGTGAGCTGCACTTCATGCTGACGTGTGTGGCGAAAACTGGCAATTGGAACCGAAACTAATGAAATTGTCAAATTATTTCAATTGTTTTAATGATGCTTAAAAAATAAAGTTGAAAAATTACTGGTAATGCAGGAAAGCTAATGAGATTAATTAGTTTTCTGGTATTGCGTATGTACAAGCAAGTCGAAAACCTTACGACGGGTTTTTAATTAATTAACTGACTTTGGCAATAATAGAGAGAATTATTTATCAAGTAAAAAGTTAGGAATAATATTAAATAAATGTTTGTTTATTGAAGCTGAGCATTATTCGATTATGTTATTGCATCAGGATAACGTCACTTCATGAACACTATTGATTAATGTTATTCTCATTATCATTATTAATATTATTAATATTATTCTCATTATCATTATCAATAGTTTGACTTGAAGGATCTATCTTCTATAAACTATAATCTATAAATACTCTGACTCTGCCTTGATGAGTTTCTGAGACAATAAAGCTGAAGTGTTTGAAGTTGGAAATTTTCGACTTTATTCGCAATTTATTATTTAAATATCTCTGTTAAAAATATTTTTATAAATTCTTAAAAAAAAATTAAACTTAAAAAGAAAGAATTAGTTTTTCAATTGCAAGTCATAATTATTTATAATTAATTGCTGGCCTTAGTGCAGGCAAAGACAAGGATTGTCCTGTTTGTGGGTCTTAAGTGTATTTAATCCTCAGACTTTCATTATTTTAGTGGCCTCATCTGAGCACGCAAATCAGGCGCATTAATGCCACACACCTTTAAATTCAATTAATTTGAAGCTTATCAAAAAATGCAATCATCACGGGTTCGTATGAACTCATAAGTTGAGGAGGAGAATGTGGAGGAGTGTGGAGAATGTAGTAGGCCAGTTTGGCTGTTTGCCTATTTACCTGATGGCTGTGATGTATCTTTCATGTATTTAGTAAACATAGTTAAAGATCGTTATCCAATTAGTCAAAAGCTCATGTAATAAATTGCCTGAATTAAGGTGCGGAATTTTAATTACATAATTTACGCGTGCGCCCTCAAAGAGGACTCTTGTGCAGTAGATGGGGAAATGAGGTGTATGGGTGTCTATGTGTATTAGAGCAAAGAAAATATGGGCAAGTAATGTTAAAAAAAAATAAACAAACAAGATGAACTACTATTGATATCAAGGCGAATAGTAAATGCTCTAGGAAGAGTCAAATTGGGCGGTTACAGTTTAGAGAGATTCCCGGAAGTAAAGAAGGAAGAAGGCAAATATAATTAATAAATGTTTTGTACATCATTTGAATATTATAATTATATGGAAAATAAGATGAAGTGTAGACATTGAAAGCACTGCAAAAATTGATTGTTATAAAGATTTGAAATTAAAATGATTTCATATTAAATATTACTTAATAATATCATTACTCATTTTGAATTACAAAATTCAGTATTCCTCATTGTATATAAATTCGAATATTAATAGATCGTGGTAAAATGGATTCATTATAATATAATATGAAAACGTAAGCTTGAAAGATATTTAGTATCATTTGATCATGATAAAATTCGAATATTGTATCTAGTAACCATAACACATTGAAAATTCATAGCACCCCAAACTAAGGGTGGCTGGCAAAACAAACAAAATGACGAAGAGTAGTTGAAAAATGACAACAGTAACGAAAGGTGGAGGCAAAGGTGGAAAAGCGGAAAAAATCAACGACGAAAAAGAAAAAGAGTCGCAAGTCGCAGTCAAAGTGCGTTTGGCGTTTGATAGCTCATCTTAATAGAAAAGTACACGCAATTTGTGTGCTGCGAGTCATTAGAAGAAATGACAGTAATAACGATAATTATGAATTTTATCCGATTAACCGAGGTCGTCGCAGAGGCCTCGTCAGCTTAGGTGCGTGGGCCAAATGACCGAGCATAAGTCAAAATGCTTCGCTTGGCTTCGTTTTGTTTCGTTTCGCACACATTTGACTTCTTTGGTGAGGACACATGTAGGTGTAGTGGTCTTATTCAAATATTAAGTGCAATGCGTGCCATTGAACAATTAATTCTTATCTACTTAAGTCGGGCCGAAGGGGAAAGTCCAACTGAGCACGGATGCAACAGTCCCGCTAACTGTCATTGTCACTGTCACTGTCACTGTCCATTGCCATTGTCAGTTCTGTGTCCCTCTCTATTACAATTTCCATTTCTATTCGCAGTTCGAGTTCGAGCACAAGTTTGACTGACTTGCAAGTAGGATGTGTTTGTTCCCCGTAATTCCCTCAGCCCTCTGGTGGCATTTCTCACATGTCATCGTGCTCGCTCCAATTGCGTGTCAAATGCGCTCAATTCTGTTATGACAATGCGACGTAATTAGAGGCCACGCATAGGCTCGCCTCATTCAAATGATCATTGCTATCCCAATGATGATGATTGCGTATGGATGGTGATGACCCAGGCGCGTCCATCCTGGCTAAAGCCCCTAATATATGACGCTACTCCTAGCTGGGTGTGTACTGCGCGCACTTGATAAATATTATTGTAAATGGGCTCGAGATGAGTGTGTGCACACTCACACACACAGTGCGCCTCAAAAATCAACTCGCAACAAAACCGAAACATGCCACACTCTATGTTGGCGCATTTGCATATGGAAAGTGATATAATACACACACATACATACTTATACATCCCAGATTAGTATCATCACTGACATGACAGAAAGTACAGTTGTGACCAATTTGATAACCAGTTGACAAGTGCGTTGTTTAATTGAAATTAGAATTATGTACGTTGTTTTTTATATTGTATAGAAGATGTTAAATAGAGTGATACAATTCTGAAAATCATATCTCTACGAAATGGGTTTATTGAAACGTCAAGCTATATTTGACGTTAACGTAATTCTCAGAATAGTTATAACTTTTTGTCAATGTTAAGTAAGCAATATTTATGAGCATGTCTAATTTGTAATTTCTACAATTTTTATTGGCTGTTTACAAACTTGTTCAGACTTTAGTGATAAAAGTAACTATCTGCTTAAGCGTATGCAGCTCAATTAGGCTGCAACACGATCTCATTATGAGTGAGATATTCAAGCGACTTACTCTAAGTATATATAAGTTTAGTTTGGCAAAGAACAATTGCCTTTATTCGCTGAACAATGAAGTATGCAACATGGATTCTCTTTGGCATTGTGCTGCTGGCTTGTCTGATGCATATGACAACCAGTGATGAAGCAAGTTTAATTCAATCAATTCCAATTGTATTTGTCTCTTCTAATATTTGCCATTTCTTTGCAGTCTTTGCAGTGTGACACACAACTTCGACAATTGAGCCATCGAGTTTGCACGTCAATTTGGGATCCATTTCGAATTTGCAATAGTGTTGTCCAAGTATGTCCATTTCAATTGTTTGTTAATCAGCCTAGTGTTTAATAATTTCGTTTGTTTGGCTTTTGTAGAGAGTGGCGTCATTAGTTGGCTGCATTTGCACTGAGATTAAAAATGGTAATATGAGTTCACCAACTACAACAGAAGAGGCTACTGGTCCATAGTTAGAACTTCAGATGACACGGATGGTGAAATGTAAACCGTTTCTAATCCTTTTTAATCTATCCTGTGCATGCCTTGTAATAAACTTAACCTTTTCTTCTATATATATACAACAAGTTCTTAAACTGTGGTATAGTTGGGAGGGGTAAGAGGGAACTGGTTGGCTGGTTACCTGGTTAGGATATTTGGACTGGGGATCATTCGTGGACGGGCGCATCCTGAACCGCAGCAAACCAGACCAAAAACAGTTGGAGCAACTAATTAAAAGCACTTTAGAAATGCTTTCTCAACTGTAAAGTTAGCTATAAACAACGACCCACGCACACACTCACACCTGCATGTCTGTGTGTGTAGACTGAGAGACATATGCAAGTTGAAACAAAATTAAAAAGCAAATAATATTCATGGCATTCCAACGGCTGCAGCGGCGGCGACGGAACGCTCAAAAAAAATTCCAACATAATTCCAAATAATATTACAACACCTGCAGAAACGTTTCAAGTGCACAAACACATGCCAGCACACACACACACACACACACACACACTTGCATGCTGTACTATGTGTTAAATGTGTAAAAAGGGCTTTTTCTTGAAAAATCGCTGCACTGGAATTAATTAATGCGCCGCTGCCGTTGCTGTCGTTTTGATGCCTGTGAAAATAAAATGCAAGTAAAGAGTGCAAAAAATCAACCCGAGAAATCAAAAAGATATACGAATTGAGTGCTTACAGACCTGAACGACACACAGAGGGCACTGTACCAGGAAGAGCAGACAGACTGCCTGAGAGTGAAGTCTGCAAAATTCAGATTGATCCTGTTTGGCAAATAGTTCGAAAACAGTTGAGTGAAATTATTTAATTAAAATTCTAAAAAGATTAAACTGAACAATGAATTTATCATTTTATATTAATTGAATTATTTACATGGAATTTTTGTACTAATTAATGGGTAATGGTATAAAATACACTCGCCATTATAGCCAACATATTTTCACAGACAACTCATGGACGCGAGGTTGTGTCGCCATGTAGCGCAGAATGAGTACTATGAGTACTTATTTGTAGTATTCATTTGCCGGATTCATGTTTAGCAAGCGTCGTATAGAATTTTTGATTCTGATACAAGTCTGCACAACACTCGACTTGGTGTGTGTGGGTGGCAGTGTTGTGTTGCACGTGTGCATTACGTTGCACTCATTTGCAGCACACTGCGTGTTCGTTTGTGTATTTAGAGGTGGATGCAGTGGCACTTGCTGCTCATTTTATGCTTCGATTGGCAGCAAAGTGCAGACGCTTTTTGCCAGCAGGAACAAAATAAATATGCATGTGAATTAAACACTCATACCTATATACATACATGTATGCTGTGCAATGCTAAGTATGCAGTAGAAAATATAAGCAGGCAGTGCTGTGAAATGCTAAAAACAATTTTGCAAGTATCTCCAACCAAAGCAAAGCTTTGCAAAGTAACTACTTACTGCACCAAAGGCGAACCAAATGGTAGAGCATACTTTTAGGCTGACCATCTCAATTGACAGCTTAGGTTGCACAGACAAGCCAAAAGTAAAGGATGAAAGAGCAAAGTGTTTAACTGTAACTAACCCATCATGTGTTTGTGAGAATAACAAACTCATAAAAATAATATAATTATGTTAATTTCGCTTTAGCATTTCACAATAATGCATAGTCGTTACTTTTATATTAAGTGTATGGACTTATTTTACAGTTCATTTACTGCTCATTGAGGCGTTGTGAAATCATTTAGGACCCTTAATTGTGCAGAACAAACAAATGCGGCTATCAGTGATTGTGATCACCATTTGATCTATAAAAACAAGCGGCATTCTCTGCAAGATTCAGTCATGACTTTTATTTGGATCTGTCTTGCGTTTGCACTATTGCTCTGTCTGGGTTCCTCAGGCACTCAGGCAGCTCCCTCGGGCGAAAATTGGAGTAAATTTGATGAACTGGAACGCACTTTGAAGGAGCTGGCCACTACAGTGCTGGCTATGAATGGTGTGGGAGCTAATGGAATAGAAAGATCTGGTGGTGGCACCTGTGAGTCATTTTTTCTTAATCTGTAATTTGCCCACATTTGAAAGAATATTCTCAATCAGCAGATGACAACTTTGGCCAGATAGATATGGATGTGCTGGGCAGCGAGGCTGTTGGTGCCTTATTGCAACTAAGTTGAATTTGCGGCATGGGACTCAGTGGCAGTGGCTCTGTTCTTCTAGATCACGTTTAGCAGCCTTTCAGTGCCCTCAATATTAATTAGCAATACAATTATGTTTTTTTTTATTTTATATTTTTTAACAAAGTATAAAGTTTTATTCGTATTTGAATTATCATTATTGCATACTTATTTACATTGCTAATTCAAAGAAATCCCATGGCTAGCAAGGAAAATTAATGGGGATTAATTGATTTGAGTGAAGAAATAAAAATAGAATACGGGAGAATATACATTTCGTATTTAAATATATTTTAGATAATTGAATGATTTTTTTTGAGGTGTTGAGAAACTATAGCTAGTGCACTTAGACCAAATTTGTTTTAGATATTCGCTCTTTTTACCTCATCAAGCGAATAATTTCAAACCAAAAACTTTAAATTTATTAATACATTTTTAACAACATTAATGATTTTTAAATACAGAAGTTATTCAAGAAATACTTTTTGGTGTACTCTATAGAATTTTTAGTCTAATCTAGGAAAACAATACACGTCGATAATAGCTCTTATTTTTAGTTACATTAGTTAAAAATAACTGGTATCTCATATATATGGTATATACATATATAGTTTATTTGAATAAAAATAAAAGTGCGGCAGCATCAAAAATGAGAGCCAACATTTGATTTCTAAATCTGGAAACAATGTAACAAATTACTTCCACTCTCCCCTTTTCGTTGATTAATTCTCACACACTCCAATGAAATGAAATATATCTAAATTTGGCGCATTCTTTTTATAAGAGAAGACAGCTGCGTTGAATATTTCAACAAATTAACTTTAATCCTAACTGATAACTAACAAATTACGCATGCTAAATCTGGCACGATCGCTAAGTATGTCTATGTCGCACAGTCTGCGGCTATCTCGCTCTGGCATCGCCCTACATTTGCTGAACCCGAGCCAGTTACTGAGCTCAAAATTGCGCACTAAATCTAATCAAGTTAATTTACGCAACCGATTCACCGAATTCTATACTCTGGCACCCCAAAAAAGATACCCCCTTATGAAGGCGGGTGATAGACACTGATTATAGACTTGGACTATTGAAAGACAAAGACAGACCCAAGCTGACACCAAGTTAATCTATGGGCACAGCCAATTTGCGCCAAGCTCTTCAATTGCCGCGTTCTACACCGAAATCTTAGGCAATATTTGAGGGGCAGGTGACGATCCACAATGTAAACAGCGGCGCGAACTTGGAGCTGTCAGCTGATGTCGACTCTGAGTGAGAGGCAAGCAAATGCAAAGAGCATAAAGTAAGTGGATCCTTAGTTAGTGTGATTGGCTGCCAGATACCCTGCAGCTTCTCTCTTAGTAGAATGTGAATTTATATAGAAATAATTGGGAAAACTACAGAGATGCTACAGGAGCGTAAGAAAAAGTTGCAAAAATGATAAACAATACATTTGTGTATGCAAACAATTTGTAAGACTTCAGTTTATTACAGTTAATTTACATTCGTGATTGTGCCCAGTTCATACTGGCCTTGAAAATATATCTCAGTTGTAAAGTCAAGTCGCACGATTCGATTTCTTGTTATCGGAAAACGTGTTCAATAAAGTTCAATACGGCTATAGCACGATCTGAGTAATGCACTGACTTTTTGCAAGTATAAAATGCAGTAAAGTTTGGTGGAATATTCAGTTTGGAAACAACAGTTTCAGTTAGTACAATACTTGCAACTCCATGAAGTTCTCCCTATTGATTCTCTTGGGCGTTGTGCTTGTTATGGTCTGCACTGTAAATGTGGCACATGCAGGAGATGAACCGGTTACTGACGGAAAAGGGGATGCGGGCACGACAGGAAACGAGGATAAAGATAAAAAGGAGGCAAGTTTTGGTCAAGTTAAGAATATGTGCTTGGCTCTTTAAATGTTACCTTCTTCATTACAGAAAGTGTGCAAACTCAAAGCATTGGAAGACATCTGCAAGCCACTTTGCAATTCTTCGTCATTTCCATTTTTCACGGGATTTAGTTTCAACTTATGCAAGTCTTTCGTCGAGGTAAAAACTGTCATTCAAATTGAATAATAATAGTTTCATTAATTTTTTGTATATCATTTATAGCCCGTGTTGAAACAACTTAAATGTACTTGCGACTAAGCCCAACACAGCGACGGCGACCACATTGATGACGAAAACACATTTCACGAATATGGAATCGAATCTGTTTAAAATTACCTAATGTCACTTAATATCCTGTTCTTAATGTCCTGTGCATGCACTTAAATATATAACCCTTCTCCTTAGCATAACATATATGCCAGTTTTTTTTACTTTCTGGGGGATAGGGAATAGAATAAAGGGAATAGGACAGTGAGAAGAATAGATCATCGATAATTCGCAGACAGTGGAAGGCAACAATGAAGAATTGCACCGAAGAATATATAAATTTAATTCTTTAGAAGTCCAATAAAAAATAGTAATACTTATGGCGCAAACATTAAACTAATGCGAAATCTTATTTATTATTTATTTATCCACATTAAATAAATATAACCTTATTATCATCACAAGTATATATCAAAAAAATTGAATTATTAGAAATTGCTTTTCAACATGTCAGTTTTTTAATACTGTCGTTTTACAAGATAATATATATTTTCAAACAATTACATTAAATTTTGATTTACTTAAATTTTTTCTGCCATTTCACAAATACAAGTTTAACCCGCTTTAATAGGGTATTCGCAAGCTAAGTGCCAGATAATATCATTAATAATAATAGAGCACACACAGCTCGTGTCTTTTGGGTTGGGAATTTTAAAACAAATCTAGATCTAAATCAGAATGATAATCAACATGTAGAAAAGACAACAGTCAAGTTTTGACTTTGTAAAGCCATGGGTTGTCAGAAGTTGCTGAGATCTGAAAATTCAATTAGACAAACAAAAGACTGAAGGACAGACGGAGATGGCTCTATCAACTTGATACATAAGGCTGATTAAGAATATATATATTGTACTTTATGGGCTTGCAGATACCGACTTCTGCTCGTTACGCACAGTCGGACAAACGCAATAGTCTATGGAGGCTGAAAAACCCATGACCCAATAAATTGTAACCGGCTGGCGGTCAGTTGGGACTATTCGCTCATTTAGTCATAGAGAGGCTGAGGCTGAGCCGATGACAGCAAAGAGTAGATGCCACACAGTATGTGCCACACATGCGTCTGCCAGTTCAGTCAGTCACATCTGATGCGTGCAGCTGTAAGTGTGCAGCGTGAATCGTGCTTGAATCATTCGTGAATCCCACGATCGTGTGTGCTTTTTTCTTTCTGTGCCGTGTCCTTGCTGCAGTTTGTGAGTCGAAAACGTCAGCATGCATGTGGATGAGCTGCGTACCAGTTTGCAAAGCTTCGGCTGGCCCGACTATGTTGTCTTCTGTCTCATGCTTGCCATTTGTGCCGTCATCGGCATCCATTTCTGCCTCCAGCTGCGCCGCGAGTCCAAGCAGCTGAAGGCCGGCGATGCCGAGCAGGCGGCTCAGAGTGCTGCCTCCTATCTGGTGGGCGGCAGGAAAATGAAAATCTTTCCCATCACCATGTCGCTCATATCGAGGTAAGTCTGTTTAATCTTAAAAAAATCTTAATTAATTTACGACTGTTAATTATGCCATTTGTGTTGGACATGCAGGAATTTCTGCTGCTATCAATCTGAAAGTTATATACATACATAGCTTCGACTGGGGCAATTAGGTAGTGTAAGAATTTTAAAGCAATAAACATAATTGTGGCCAGAATTTTATTTGCTTTCCTATTGCTAAGATAAAATGAGCTCTTTCAGCAAACTTTACAGTGCTCAAAATAGTTTATACACAACAACTTTTATTGAGTTTATTTTATTATAATATTATTATTTTATAGCAACCAAGCACAAGCATAATTGTGTAACTCCAACATACTATAAGCTTCCTTGAAGTTGTAGCCAGTTATTACTATGATAGATTTAACTGGATCTTTATAGTTTCCACAAGTGAATCAAACCATTCTTCTTTAGAATCTTCCAGTTTCCTTGTTACATTTTCAATAATGTCGCTTAAGTTTTCCTTGCAAGTTACATTCGATTATCTTTGTTGTGTCAAGCTCTCCAACTTATGTCCGGGAACCGAGAGATTGCTCCACTTTCAGCCAGTTATGGCTGGCCGTCAAGTACGAGTATTTTTAGTCTCCAGCTGTGAGACTTTCAGAGCAACTATAATTGTGTCTATCAACGTACCAAATCAAATAGTTTCATAAGTTTACCGAGCAGAGAAGAGCACGACAAACTGGCAATTTCAACGCCTTCAATCATTGCCTAATTGAATTGCATAAAACGCACTTTGATCTCCAAAGAGTTTCAAACTGACAACAGATTCCAGTGAAGGTCAAGTGGCTGGGTCAAAACACTAGCGACACTATTCACTTGACAAATTCAATCTTGGGCAATTCTCTAAATATGTCTATGGTAATTTGTACGTTTATTTAATTTCCCCACTCGACAGCTTTATATCGGGCATCACACT
Organism: Drosophila pruinosa; assembly: GCA_018150935.1. Classification (NCBI taxonomy): domain Eukaryota; kingdom Metazoa; phylum Arthropoda; class Insecta; order Diptera; family Drosophilidae; genus Drosophila; species Drosophila pruinosa. Next base: position 3,524,729 of record JAECWR010000337.1, read on the forward strand.
ATTGGGTACACCTACTGAGGTTTACCTGTATGGTGCCCAGTACATGTATATCATGGGCTCCCTCATCCTGATGGGACTCTGCATGTTCTACATTTTCCTGCCGGTATTTCACGACCTCAATCTGATATCCACCTATAAGGTATGCCAAAGTCTATCACTTCTAGTCAAATATTAACTGCAGCATAATTTACTCATTATATTATTATTCATTATATTAGTATCTGGAACAGCGCTACAATCGCAGTCTGCGTCTCTTTGGCTCTGTTATGTTTATAATGGCATCGGTAAGTCTTTCAAATAAATTGGATTTAAATTAAAGCACAAATATTTAAGTATTTTATGTTACTTACGTACTGTATATAAGTAGACGGCAAGGATCACGATTATTATAATAAATTTTTCGATTATGTATGTCTGCCGTCGTGATATTTAAAATCATTTTATCTAGAGTCCTTTTTTAAGATATAATAATAATAATAATAAGGGAGTCTCCCAGCAGAGAAGGGGCGAGGCACTGCGATCAGTGCCTTAAGATATAGTATGACACAATTTAATTTGTTTTGAACACGCAACTTAAACCCTGTGATTTTAATTAATTTCAATTTACAATTATAAGAAATTAAAATATTATTATTCTATGCTCACAGAGAATTTTAATATATTCTTCTAATTTAAAGATATATATTTATTTATTTTTATTTTAATGCATAATTTATAATTTGCATTTTTTCAAATAATGCTGGAAGGATTTGTTTTAGAATTTCAATATACTTTTCTAGTTTTAGAATATTTATTCATTCTTATTGACTTGTTCTAACATCCAATTAACTGGCTCTCTCTCTTCTTTGGTTCTATCTGACGCCTGTCCACTCTCTAGCTGTTGTGGCTGCCCATTGTGATATACGTGCCGGCAATAGCCTTCAACCAGGCAACCGGTGTCAACATTCACATTGTCACACCATGTGTGTGCGTCGTGTGCATCTTCTACACGTGCATTGGTGGACTCAAGGCTGTCGTCTGGACGGATGTCATACAGACACTGATTATGTTTGGGGCGATGGCATTGGTGCTGATCAAGGGCACCATGGACATTGGCGGACCAAGCGTTGTCTGGCAGCGGGCAAAGCAAACCGAACGCATTGAGACGCCCAATTTCAATACGGATCTCACAGAGCGATATACCTTCTATTCTCTAGTGCTGGGTGGCGTGGCGCATTGGCTCAAATCGAATGCGATTAGCCAGAACATGATACAGCGTTATCTATCGCTGCCAACGCTGCGACATGCCCGAATTGCCATCTGGACATTTATTGCCGGAGTGCTGACCTTTCTGGCCATCTGCGGCTATACGGGACTGCTGATCTATGCCACATACGCAGACTGTGATCCGCTGGAGACCAAACTAGCTCAGCGTAATGATCAGTTGCTGCCGCTGCTCGTGATGGAGACACTTGGTTCATATCCTGGACTGCCAGGTGTATTTGTCGCTGGCGTATTTAGTGCAGCGCTCTCTTCGCTCTCCACGGGACTTAATTCGCTGTCGGCTGTGGTGCTCGAGGATTTCGTAAAGACCTTTCGCCGCAAGCCGCTCAGCGAGGCACAGACTGAGTTTGTCATGCGCAGCGTGGTCGTCCTCTTCGGCATTATTTTTGTGGCGCTGGTCTTTGTCGTGGAGAAGCTGGGCGCTGTGCTTCAGTTGACCATTACGCTCACTTCGGTGGCCAATGGGCCGCTGCTGGGCATCTTTACCGCTGGCGTCATGCTGCCCTGGGTGAACTCCAAGGGCGCACTCCTTGGCGGCTTCAGTTCACTGCTGGTCATGGCCTGGATGTGCATCAGTGCTCAGCGGGATCTAGTGACTGGGGATCTGGTGTATCGACGCAAGCCCTACTCCACGCTCGGCTGCAATTACACGTTTGATGGCGTTCGCAGCGAGTTCAGCAGCCTGTCGCTAGATGACGCCACCAGGTTGGCATCGAATTAAATTCTCATTTCTTTGTTTATTGATATTGTTTGTTGTTGTTTTCAGTCCTGCATCGGAGGCGCCTTTTCAGTTGTATCGCATCTCGTATCTTTACTTTACATTGTTTGGGGCCCTAATAACCATTATTGTGGCTCTGATAACCAGTCTGCTGCTGAGGGAGTCCGACATCGATGCGGTCGACACACGACTGCTGACACCCTTTGTTCGACGCTGGCTGGAGCGACGTCGCAGTCGTCGCAGCCAGTTGCCAGCAGGGACGCCAAAGGAGAAGCAGAATGGAAAGGGGAAGCTAAAGGCACTGCACGAGACGAGCACGTGAGGCATGATAGGGAAGAGTGGATAGTTGGTAGCATCTTCTGCCAGCCAAAATGTTCCTTTGGTAGCTTAGCAAATACTTTAAATTAAATAAAATACAATTCCAAAATAGTCTGTGTATACTCGTATTATGTGTACTATATGTAGTTTTGGCTTCAAAGCAATTGCATTTCCATTTTCCATTTACTGTGTAATTAGACAAATGCCCGCAGTGATGAATATGACCCTTGCTAAATCAAAGAAAACTGTTCACAGAATTAGTACAGCAAAATGAAAAAAGCAAAAAAAAAAAAATTGAAACTCAACTTTACCCTGTTGTAAAATGGGTAATGGTAAGGGGGAGGGGGAGGGATAGAGGTGTCTCTTTGAGAAACCAAAAAGGGTTCGGCACTAGTTCAACTTGTGCTGTTAATTGAATATTTACTGTTTTCCATGTGTGGTTAGTCCAACTCAACTCAACACAACTAAGCAACTTCTCTCGTATGTGCTCATTTGGCTACTCATTTTAGATCTCCAACTCCAATAGTGCTTCTGTCTCAACCACAATCCCACCTCCTCTCCCTCTCTCTCGCTTTCTCCGTCATTTGTTTAGGTCGCTTATGCAGCAAATTGAATTGTTAATGAGCTGACAAATGTTTGCGGAATTAGTTTTCAACTTGCCCCACTGCCACAATCATGCCTATCCTATAAAAAGTCCAATTTCAGTCCGATCTAAAGTAACTTAACTATTTTTTAGTGACCAGTGGGCAAAATGCTCGGTAATACAAATATAGCAAAGAGATGGACCTGATTGCAAGTTGCATTTAAATCTAGTATAAAGTAGTTAAGAACTGATAAACCACTCCAAAATGCAAATCAATAAAATTCAAATTTCATATAACATTTATTCTTAAGTCTATAGTTACTCGATTTGTGTTGTCATGAAAAGTCTATTGTTTCCCTGAAATTAGTTCAAGGCACATGTCTCCCGATGCGACTTAATCTTATCGTAAAACGTGTACAGTTCAAAAAGTCTATGCCACGATTTCATTAGCAGTTCGAAGCAGCAGCTTCAATTATTATTAAAATTGGTTTCCTTTGGCTTTGTGATTTTCCTAAGCTGCAAAAGCAATTCAGCAAATTTGGGACGAGAAAGCGGCAAGGTAAAAAACAATTATACTTACATATGTGCTTAGACTATGAATGTAAAGATGGCGAGTGCAGAATAGAATCCGTTTATAATTATGAAATACCTTTTGAATATATCCCGCACATCAATATATTTATCTTTTCTTGAGCAGACCTTATATTACCATGCAAATAGAATATGCAGACCTTTTCTAATAGTCTGTGTTCTTTTGCTCAATGACCGGTCGAAAGATTCTAAAATAAAATGAAATATATACATAAAGAAGTATTTCGACTGACATAATATATGCTTATTTCGTGCGATCGCAGATATCTCTTTCTATGTGTTACGCACATTTGAACAAACAATTTTATAGTCGTAGGATTTTACAAAATCCATGGCCTAAAAAAGCTAAAAATAAAATAAAACATGCAAAGCTTTTGTCCTACTCATTCCTCTCACACTGGCAACCTGTATACTAATATGCTGTATAGAATTTCCATAGCTAGTTGGCTGGCTCTTAATTAGCCGCTACAAAAATAAGCTCGCACAAAAGACAGCGGCGAAATGTCATCAGAATGCATAATGACAACGGTTCGCTATGGACATAACGGGGCTAAGAGAATGGGAAGGGGAGAGGGAGGAAGGGTTGACAGTGGATAGTGGGTAGCACGTATAGGATACCGGGTACAGAGTACTGGGCCTGCGGCAAAAGGAGCATGAAACTCAGGTGCAAATCTCAAAAACAGATGGCACATGTGCGCCACCTTGCGGCGCATTCAAAACTAGTCGTATGCAAGGCCAGAGTCAGAGTGGGAGCTGTGTGTGCGAATGAGAATGGAGATGGGTAAGGGCATGGGGCTTGGGCACGAGCATGGAAATGGGCATGGGTATGGGCCAGGCATGGGCTTGGGACAGATCCCAGATCTAGATCCAGTGACAGCGACAGCGACAGTTGTCATATGGGTGGATTGTTTTTCGGCCACGGACGGAAACGGAAGCTGCCCGCTAACGTGCATACAATGCCAGTACCAATAGCAACAACAACAACAGCAAATACAACAACAGGTACAACAACAGGCATAACAAGCGCCGCTCAGTTAACTTGTTTATGTCGCTGTTTGCTTTTGTGTTACTTTTTATGTCGGCATATAATTTGTTTTTGCACCGTTCTCATCCACTTTGTGCTGGCATATTAGCTGTTTGAGGTGATTAGCTGCACTTATCTAAACTCGATCGTTTTATAATAGAAAGAATTTTAATCATTGTCAATTTTTGACCACTGAAATGATCTTCTCATGCGATAAACGCTGTTTTTTTAATTTGTGACTTAGAATAGGTAATTTAGTTTTATTTTCATAAATATTTTGTAGTTCACTATTGTTTTCATTTTATTAGTAGTCGCTTCTTTCTCTTCTCTTCCTTAAGATCGCACTCTGGACTGTCACTCGTTATTTGTTGCCTCGTCATTGGTAGCGTATGTAGAAGACTGCAAACTATAACTGCCAACAAAACCCAAGTCTTGCAGGCATGTGCAACTGTTGACTGGTTGGCCCGGCGGCCATAAATGCCAGTGACAATTTGCAACGGGTCTACAACTAACCCAGTCCCTACCGCTGTCCCTGCTCCTGCTCTGCTTTTTGTTCCTGCTCAATCCTAAGCGTACTCAAAATCTAACCCGAAGCCCATTGCCATGAAAGGTGGCTGGTTAAGTTGGCGGCGTTTGAGGTTGTTGTTTCTGCTGCTGCTGCTGATGCTGCTGCGGCACAAAAGTCATTTTTGATTGTTTTCATGAAAATGAACATAGAAAAATTATAATTAAAATTCATATGAAAATTGTCGAAAAAAGAAGAGCAGAATGTCCGAACAATGGAGCGTTGGCCATGTTGTTTTTATTGTGGTTGTTGTTGTTTTTGTTGCTGGCGCTACTGCAGGCCAAAAAAGATTTCATCTGAAAAACCTAAAGACCAAAGAAATGCAACTGGGGGCAATGGCAATGTATGGGTCGGGTGAAGCTGCAAAAACGGGTTGTGAGTCGGTTAAGCTGCGGGCGTATTGTTTGTGGAACATGTGCTAAGTGTGCACACTTACACACACACACACACACATACACATATATATAGAAATACGCACAAAGAGTACGTAGATGAAACGACAACAATGTCAGGTCTAACAGCATTAGAAGAACGGCCTCTACCTGAACCAGCCACACGCCCAACCTCTTAAGCCACTAGCCCCTGCATCTCCCCATCCCTGCAGGACCGTCAGCATGCAAAATGGTCAGGCAAACGCATGCCGACTGCTCATTTTCTTGCTGTCGTTTCATTTTGGCACTTTTCCTACACTTTTATGCGATAAAATATTTAATTATATTTGGCAGCTTTGTTAGTGCATTGTGCGGTTCGCCTTTGCTTTTGCCCAATTTACAATGCTTCCCTAAGGGAGGCACTTGGCCATGCGACTAGCAACTGGCGACTAGTGACTGGCAACTGTGCTGCCCAATGCATTTTATGCGCCAGTCCCAAAGTATGCTGTGATCTTTTCACTTGGCGAACGAACTTAAAGCTGCCGCTTAAAAGAATGCAATGATAATATGAGGCGATCAATTTGTTTTGATTAGCAGATGCCGAATATACTCAAATAAGTGGAATAAAAAATTTTAAACTAACTCAATTTCACTTTATTTAAGACTAAGCCAATTATTTAAATTGCCAGCAAATTGGAATGTATTTAAGAATGAGTCTAAATATAGAGTTCGGGTGCTGGATCAGCTATATCAGCTATGACTATACTTCATTGTTTACACCCTGCATAAAAATCTTTTTGTTGTGCCGTCTGTGGGCAGGCGTCTCAGCCACGATTTAAATAAATGCAGCCTTAAAAGTATGTTATAGTATACGAGGTGTCCGCTAAGCGGAGCTGCGTGGAGGAACGCTCGCTTCGCTCGCTCATCTCTTCCGCCCCCATGGAGCTACGCGCACGTTCTCCCCCGAGCCACCGTATCACCACTCCCTCCACGCCGCTTGCTCTCATTTATATATAAGAGAGATAGAGAGAGAGAGCGAGATAGTACGCTTCGCTCGCTCACCTCTTTGGTATTTTTTAGTATATTTTAAAATGAAGCCCGGTGGAGGAGTTCACCTCTTTGATATTTTATAGTATATTTTAAAATGATGCACGGTGGAGGAGCTCACCTCTTTGGTATTTTTTAGTATATTTTAAAATGATTCCCGGAGGAAGAGCGGAATGCTCGCTTCGGTCCCTCACCTCTTCCGCCCCCATGGAGCTACGCGCGCGTTCTCCCCCACGCCCCCGTATCACCACTCCCTCCACGCCACTTGCTCTCATTTATATAAGAGAGAGAGAGAGAGAGAGCGAGATATTACGCTTCGCTCGTTCACTTCTTTGGTATTTTTTAGTATATTTTAAAATTATGCCCGGTGGAGGAGCTCATCTCTTTGATATTTTTTAGTATATTTTAAAATGATTCCCGGAGGAGGAGCGGAACGCTCGCTTCGCTCGCTCACCTCTTCCGCCCACACGGAGCTGCGAGGTTTCCTTCACTTCGCTCCGATACGCTGCGCTGCGTTCCGGAAAGATCGCTTCGCTCACTCACCTCTTTGGTATTTTGTAGTTTATTTAAAATGATGAAAAATACCAAAGGTCTCATTAAAAAATATACTAAAAAATACCAAAGGTCTATCTCTTTTCTCAATCTCTCTATTATATCTCTATATAATACTTACTAACTCGCTCGCTTACCTCTTTGGTATTTTTTAGTATATTTTAAAATTATGCCCGGAAGAGGAGCAGAAAACTTTGGTATTTTTTAAATGATTCCCGGAGGAGGAGGAGCAGAAAACTATTATAAATAATAGAGAGATGAGATAGACCTTTGGTATTTTTTAGTATATTTTAAAATGAGACCTTTGGTATTTTTTAGTATATTTTAAAAAATGATTTTTGGAGGAGGAGGAGCAGAAATCTTATATATATATGAGAGAAATTTAAATACACACATGGTGACGCCATCTGTGGGCGGCCGTCCCAACCACTACTTAAATTGATCTGTGGTCGCACCATCTGTTGGCAGGCGTCTCAACTACGATTCAAATAAATGTAGCATCGAAAGTATGCTCCAAAATGCAGTACAATATGGCTTGCGATTATTTACAAAAAGGATCATCTCTCAGTCATATCCTTGCGCATTTTGTCACTACTCGGTGCATTCTATTCGTGACGACGAATTCTAATTATCGCCATCAAAAAAAACAGCGTCATCTAAGAACCCCTACACTTGTATTTTTTCCTAAGTGCCTAAGAAAATGGACAAATGTTACGAATTCCCTGATAGCTAGAGAACCATAATGACGATTTGAAATCTTTTTGGCATGCTTATAATACTCTGCGAAATAATATGATTGACACAGACTCGTAAGGATACGCTTAAATTTGGCTGAGATATAATCAATTTTGGTTATTCAAAAAAGTCCTTGTAACTCTAGTGTTTACAGGATATTCATCCTTTTCACTATAGCGATTAGTTTGTATTGAATAGACGTATTATTGTCCTAAAGAACATTCCCATCGTCCTTCAAATGGCAGAGATACGCCGGATTTTGGGTGTTTTCATAAAATTTTTTATAAAAAGTTGACATGAATTTTTAAGAAAAATGTTGGAAATCCTTGAATACAAATCGATAGCTCTAATTTTTCTGCTTACAGAAAAGTATATCATTAAGAGATCCTTAAGGATTTGGCCAAGCTAAAGCTATTAAGCCAGTGTCCTTTCACGAAAATAAGCAATAACTCAGCCATATCCTTCTGCATTTTCCAATAATTCATATTGCTGAGATTGAAGGGACAAACTCTATCGATTGGCGTCAAAAAATATAGGGTAAGCTAATGATCCCGACACTTGTAATATTTTCCTAAGCCTAAGTCGACGTGCAAATCGCAAGTTCTTTCGTAGTCGTACGGACAATGTAAATGTCCTTTCTTATGATAATAGTCCCAATAAATCTGCTTTGTTTGACACCTGATTCGAAAGAATCAGACAAGATATGGGCGAGATAGCTATTATTGTATACTTGACTGTTTACAGGCAGCATAAGAATGCCATTACCTTTGCAATTAATGTTTAAAGCTCTTAAAGTCCAGAAAGAGCCCTAGGAAGAATCTGCTTGCCGACGGCATCATCAAAATCCTGAAATAAATATGTAATTAAAAAAAAACTTTTATGCCCGCCTAAAAGTATGCACTATTTTATGTGATAATGCCTTAATCAATGTCAATGCCTTATTTGCTGTTTTTGCTTTATTTATGCTCACGATTATTCAATAATGTCTTAATATAATTATATATTAGTTGTATTTATGGAATTTATCCAGGCGCTACAGTCGGTATGGTGGTAGCCACTGTAGTTGTTGTAGTCGTTGTCGTTGTTGTTGGTGTAGTAGTTACTGGTCGCTTGATGATCGTAACACGAATGCAGCCAGCATGATCCGCATGTTCGCCAACTGGTGCGGCATGCAACAACCCGAACACGTCAAACAGCAATAGACAACAGAGCAGCAGCCCAGCTTTATGCATGGAGCAATGCATCACAATGTGCAATGGTAAGCAGATCTACAGAACAAACCAATGAGTCCACTCAGCTTACTGGACAACCGCGACTGTTGGCTACAGCTTCTGCTGTCGCTTGATTTATAGTTGTCTTCTGTGAACAGTTGTCATTGAATCGGGTAATAATTGCCATTATAAATTGCTCACTTTGTCAGCATATTTGTTTGTAATATTTTTATTGCTAATTTAATTTCCATTTCCATTTCAGTTTCATATATTTTTCATCTGTGCTCGCATCCCATCTGCATAGTTTCATTCAGTTAGACTCACGTGATTTCGATACCCTTGCAAAGGGCTTATTAGTTTTCCTATGACAAATGAAAAACAGAAGAGTATAATAATTTTGCTGAATTAAATATGTTTATTATTTTGAAAATTTCATATTGTTTAATTGAATAAAAATGTATAGCATCCTGTTAGTGTATTTGATCTTCTCTAAAATAATTCATCTTCCTTTTATATAGATCAATATCGGCTTAATGCTGTTTAATTGTCTCTGACTACGTTGGGCTTTTCCGCTAAATGGCATTTGTGCACTCATTGTCCAAGGTTTGGGGTTCACATGTTCATTCATAAGTATTCGCATTCAGTGAGCAAAATGAGTACTACAGGCCGGAAATAAGTGAGCAATCATTATTTGCAATACTTTTGAGAAAATCTCTTACTTGATCTGCAGTTGGCTTTTCTATGATAAATTGTTCATTTTATATAAATCAGTCACAGTTATTTACTATAATTATGACCTGTGCTATCATTTGGGGATTTTGCCTGCAATTGTCATTGCATTTTGATTTGTTGAATCATTCGGAGAGCCTTCAATTAGAACAATGCAATATTTTTTAGTGTCGTTTGAATATTGTTTAAGATTGCAATCTCATCAGAACTACAATAATTGCATTGTTCGTTTGCCCTCATGTGGTGTCTCTCTGTTGCAAAGTAAAGCTGCAATTCACTCAACTATTTTATTTATTTAGTGCAGATCAAATCTACAGCAAGTTTTCAATTAACATTTTTCTCACTTGAAAATTGTGTGGAATACGTTGATACGTTCTAAATATTATTTGATATTTTTATTAAGTGAAATATTTAAATATATATTTGTACAGTTTATGACGATTATTTTTTTAATGTTAGCGGTGTCTAGTATTTATATGTTATATACTTTAATTTAAATCAATGTTTTACTTTACAAAACACATTATCATTACTTTCCAAGTTGGTTATCTTTGTTCTGTTTTCTGATTTCCAACACATGTAACCTACTCCTCAGATCCACCTTTGATTTGTCCCAAGCTTTCTAGATATTTTCTTTTTCATTACATTTGCTTTATTCAGTTGCTCAATTATAATACAGTGCAGAGTGTGGATTAGTTATACAGTTTCGTATTCCAGAGTCGGGATCCTGAATCGTATCGCATAAAGTCACAACACTTGTCACATTAGCCGGAGGAAGAGGCTGCGGTGGTGCGAGGAGGTGGTGGACCACGAGGTGGCTGCCCGGAAGGTGGAGTTCCGGCAACTCCAACGCTGTAATGCACATCCCGTTTGGTGATTTCATGAGGTGCGGTGTGACTGCCATTGCCAGGAGCATGGGCTGAGACCAGTTGCTGTCGAGGATGAGCAAAGGATAAGCTGCTCTTGTTAAAGGATACGCAGTATTTTACTTACCATTAGCACGGCCAAAGCGAGAACTAGAAGCAGACAGAAACGCATCTTGATGTTGTTTGTCGATACAGTTGTTGCAATCTGTGCCGAGGCTGGAGTTTATATGGTCTTCATCATCAGTGAGTGAGTCTGGCCCAAGAGCTGTAATTGCATCAAAACGTGTAATTATTGTGACAGATTATAATGTAATTGCGATGTTCAAATGCCGCTGAATTTTCGTTTTCCATTTGAAAACTATTTCTGCTGCGACTTTGTTTATTTATGCTGTTTTTTGCTGTTCGACGTGCAGCCTCAATTAACATGTGCACTGAAGCCATTGTTTGCTTTTAAATGATTTGTTTACTCTCTTTTTGGATCCGTTCAGGGTCAGGGCCAACATCGAGTGTGCAGTGGAAGTGGAAGTACATATAAAGAAAAACTCTTCCATTGAAATATTTTGGCTATATTTGACATTGATTATCGATAAAGAGTTTCTTTATCATACTAAAGTTATTAACCATCAAAATATCGTATAATATGCATGTTACATAAATGTTGTCGAGAGAGCCTCTAAAATAGTTTCAAAAGACTACAACCTTTAGGTGAGGGGTATAATTTGTTTTGTGGTCATCAAAAGATTGACCTTAGGCAGGACATCCATCTAAAGGCCTATAAGTATGCGGTAAGCTGTGTGTGGCTGTGTTGCTAGGGCTATAAAAAGTTTCTGTGACTTTATTGCAATGTGTCCTCATCAATAATGATATAATAATGCCAAACTAATGAAATGTATCCATTGGCTGAGCACTGGCAACTGCACAAGCCCGCCCGGACAGCTCGTCCTTGTCAGCTACTATTTGATCTACTGTGAGACTGTTGCGAGATGATGATTCCCGGCGTGAGAGATAAACATAAACGTGTCGGGCAACTTTTATTGCGATTTCTCATGGCAAGAAGGTGTGCGATGCACTGTCAAAAACTTCGTAATAAATTAAAGGCGACAAATGTGTGTAATGTAAAGAAATAAAAATATGAACAGGCTTAATTCGAGTAACAAATATTGTTTATTAGTTATTAGTTCAATTTGAAATTAGCAAGAATTGGATTTTTGGTCGATTTTCAAGCTTAAATATATTCATGAAAATTTACATTTCTGTTCTTTTGCTTCTGCATTTAATTTTGTATTTTACAATGAAAATGCTTACCACAAAATATTTAACTTTTTGTTTTTTATTCAGTTATCAAAACTATCTATACAAATAATATTTTCTAAATTGTAAAATATTTTCTTAACATTTGTTTGTTATTTAATAGTTTTCAATGATCACATATAAAATGTATCTTCTATTCAAATTACTTAATACTAAAATTTAAATAATGGTCAATTGTTTTCAATTTAAGCATCTCTGTTAACATTTTGTTTGCAACTTTTACAAGATTTTTCCTAGCTAGAAAGTTTGCCAATATTTTTCTTAGTGTAGGATTTTTGATTGTCGAGCGGTTGGGCAAGTGTCATGTAACTGAACTTTGACAGATTTGCCAGAGTCTAACGCACATACACTCATACGCACACACACACACAAGCATACGCGCTTAGAATGAAAGACATTGAAAGGAAAGTCGTAAACTATATGAGATGACGATGATGGAGGGTGAAGTCGAAAACCGAATCGTAAAAGGCAAAAGTTGCAGCCTCCATTTCGAATATGTGAAAGTGTGTGTGCTTTGTTGGGTGGGTGTGAGAGTGTATGTGTATGTGTAGTAGCATTTATTGGATTTTTATGATAAGCAAAGACAGGTCGACGACAGTCACTCAAACTGTTATTTCCGCCCCTCTCACGTTGTCGCTGGCTTGTTGTTTATTTTGAAGATTTTGATTTTTATTTGTGTTGTGAAAATTTCATTTCTTGATTTCCTTTGCATTTATTTTCTACATGTTGTTGTACAGCACTTAGAGGGCAAATTGTTGCTCTTATCGCTGATAAGTTGACAAAAAGGCCTCCGCACAGGAAATGTGTGCGAAAAGTGGCTTAAAGTGTGCTGGAACAGACTCTGTGGTTGAGTCTAAAATTCTGCAATACTGCCTTGGCTGGCTGGCCTGCTCCACTGTCAAATGTCCTGGCACAATGCAAATCAAACAAACAATAAATTCAGCGACGGAGACATTGTTGCATGTTGCATCAGACATCCCTTTGCCCCAAACTCTACGTCTCTGTCCACGCCCCTTGCAATAGACAATGGTGCACACCGGCAGTAAAACGCATGCATATCCTATAAACATTAAGGATATCCTTGAGTAGATGCAATTTTCTAACCAATATAATTCATAAATTTATTTTCAATCCTTTCCGCACATAAATTTTCATATTATGCACACACACACATATATATACTCGCATTCATATTCGTATAGGTAGCGACAGGCTTTTGTCTCATTCTGACCAATGTCTTTTTTCCTATAGGCTTATTGTGCCGCATATCCTGTGAACCTGCCTGTGTGTGCGTGTGCATTATTATTTGTCGTCGTGCTTGTCATTATTTATATGGCCAGGCCAAGAGATAAGTTGCTTGCAACGTTTTCGGCAACCAAGGCGCAAGGATGCAGCTACAGTAACTGGCAATTACACACACACACACACACACACATCGATACTGGACTGGAGTGCAGCAGGCATGTCCTTTTGCCTGCCAAGGTTTGTTGGCCCAACATTTTGATTTATAAATGCCAGCGTCGACTCATAGACCGACTCCAAATCCAACTCTGTCTCCAACTCCGACTCCGACTGCGATTTGCACTAGGACTAGCACTCTGAGCGAGTCCTGAGTGCTGCCAGGAAACTGCAGCTACTTTTGCTGACTGGCCAGCCTACTCGTACTCTTTCTCTTGCCTTGCTGCTGCTCTAGGTAGTGGCCCAAGTGGCCATTAATATATCAGTTCAATTCATATTTGAAATTTTGCATATCCTAACACGCCAGTGCGGAGTGTCCTTGTTCTCGTTCTGTCCAGTTACCCACTGCACACGCATACGATTATGATTTGTGTCTTACTTAATGCACAGACAGCTGGGGTCAAGAGGTTGTTGTTGCTGCTCTTCCGACTGTTTTGGCCAGCAGACAGCAGGATATCGGACTGAGGACGCAGGACAGTGCGAAGCCCAGTTGCTACCCAGTCATCGTCTCAATCTGATTGATTTAGAATTCCAATTGAGACTGCATGAAATATGTTTGTCTCATGTCTCTAACTGCCTTGTGAGCCCCTCCCTTTCCGCCACATCCAGTCTTTTAGCCTTTTGCCGGCTGTTGTCTGTCGTACTCAGGCGGCGGCTGCAGTTCCTCCTCACCCCGGCCCCTTCGCCTCGTCCTGCTACAACTGCAGCCAAATGGCATTTATGCATAGGCATATCCTTTTGCGAAATTTGCATTTTGCAACAATTGCAACACGGCAAGCAGCAACAACAACAACAGCAACAACGACTTATTGGTATTCCATTGATTTATGACACTTGTGAAACAATTTGGAAAATCACAGATTAGCCAAACGGACCAGTAGCAATGGCAACTCCAGCTCCAGCATCAGTTCGTGAACTTTACTAATTACACCCAGCGGTTCACTGGCCATCACCCCCTATCCCTCTCCCCTCAGACACCACACACCTGCAGCTGCTCACCTGTTTTCCTCTACAAAATGAACTTTGTCATGTAAATGGCTGCTGACACAGACCTTAGAGCAGGGCTAAATGGGGTCAAGTGTAGCTCAATTTAATTACAAATCTGTTGGACATTGCAAGTAAAAATTTAGCTAAATAGAGAGAAGAGCTCAATTCTTAATACTCTATTCTATTTAATGTTGATTATTAGATTGAATTGCTTTGACATTGGTCGTTGTACATCAATCTTCATACTTTATTCTTGAACATGTTTTCAATCACAAAGTTGGTTTATGCACTATTTATGTTTACAATACTATAAGAATTAATCAATTATTCTAAATCTTATATTGCAAGCTGACAAATATTTTTAATTGTATTCCATTAATATAATAAAAAGATTTCACGAAGTTTAATTTATTCAGGCCACAATACTTGAAATATTTAATTATTCAGCTTGAATACTAAATTAATCAAGCTCAATATTTATGTTTACTCTGAAAATGAAAATATAATCAATAATATTAATTATCGAACCAGTCAATTAAGTAGCTTTATTTCCAATAAATCAACGAAAGGCTTACATTTAATATAATATAAAAGTATATTATTTGAATTATTATATTGATCATATTGCTAATCAATCAATCAGATGCTGTATTTTTGCCAATTAAGCAGCTGTTCTATTTGAGAAATAAACTAAAATTAACCGAGCACTTGAAAGATTTTCCTCTCAATCTATTTTCCTCCATCCTTCTGCTTTTCCTCCTCCCTCTCTATTAGATGCTGCTACTCTTCCCGCTGGTCAGTTTCTCTGTCGTCTGAGATTTATTTGTCAACCCTCAATGAGCAATTCCCCACATACTCTTATTCCAAACCCATTCGCATCCGCATTCAGATTCGCATTCACATTCGTATTCACATCCTTTTGCCGGGCTTCCGCTGGCTGTTGAACTAACGTGCAGTGATTAGGCTACCAGGCAACAAACGATTTGTTGCATGTTGTTGCAATTGATTGTTGCAATTTCAATTTTGAATTATGAGCCCAGACCAGCAGAGGCCAAGGCGAGGCCTTGCAACTGCCACGGCAGCAGCAAAGGCAACTGCAACTGCCACTGCATCCTTTGCCATTGCATCCGGCTGCCCGCATCCGCCTGCGTGTGATCCCTCTGCCCCCATCGCTCTCTTCCCCTCTCACTCTGTTTATGTCGTTTGCATGTTAAGCCCCAGTCTCAGTCGCAGTCTCAGGCTTTCTCTCCCTTGAATGTGCAATGTGTTGCAAGTTGCATTGGCAGCGTCATTCAAGTGTTTAGTGATTTATTGAATGCCGTTAGAGCTTCCCCTCCTCTTAACCCCACAAAAATGCTCATTCCACATCCTTCTGCTCACCATCGAGATTAGCACAATGGCTTTGAGCACTTTTGACAGCTAAGATTTGTTTATGCGCCGCCGGACCCACAGTCTTATCTTGAGGCCAGGGTCTGCTCAGCATTGCAACTGCTTCCTGGTGGCGGCGGCTGCGGGAGTGAATGTGGCATGCAACTGATTCATGTCTTTGCATATTGGTAACAAATTTGTGGTAATTGATTTGAAATTGATTAATTAAGTTTGCCTCACAGACGACGACGACGACGACGTTGCACTGTTTGTCCATGGCTTTAACCAATTGCCACAATAACACTCTTCCTCTTGAGTATTGTTGCAGCTGCTGCTCCTGCCGTTGATGGATGCCAAGGTGCTTCATTGGCATTGGCATGCCTCAACCACAAATGGCGGCAATCCTTCAATCCTTTCACTCGTCTCGTCTCGTTTCGCACCGTTTGCCTTCGTCTGGTTTGATTTGGGTTGGCCTTGTTTGAACGTTATCGACACGATTTTGACATATTGAATAACAGTAAAATGTTGCCAAGCGGCAGACGACATGTCTGCTCCACCACTGCCAGGCTGTGGCTTTGCCCCTCCCCCCACACCCCAACACCCTCTTGTTGACACTCCACATTTAGCCGGCAAGTTGTATTCATGTTGGCAGCCTGATGTGCGCGTGTTTGTGGCTGCCTTTTGGCATTTGGTTGCCAAATGGTGCATATGGCTAGATACACATGCAAAAATATGGCAAATCGGTTTAACAAGGCAGCTAACAGGCGGCGGCAATCCAGACGACATCGACATCGACTTCGACATCGACATCGACGTCATCAACGAGAATGTTTGTTGACATGCCAGGCATCGGCAAGCGGCTCTTTGGCTTCCAGGTCGCCTGTGTGTGTATGTGTGTAGGCGCTGGGTGTTAACATACATCAAATATTGACAGTTTACTTAACACACCCGCTCACACACACACACTAGAGACACTGGCGAAGGCAGAAGACGGCAAACGACACTTGCAATCGACGCCTGATCCAATCTGCCTGCTGACACACACTTTGCACTTTAAGTCTGCGAAAAACCCAGACTCCACTTCAAGCCCAAATTCTGTGTGGTTCTTGTGGTAGATGTTGGCCATGGTTGGTGGTTTGCGGGCAGTGTGTGCAGTTAAAGTCAAGTGCAAGAGTGGTCAAATATTGAAAATGTTAAAGTGTGTTTTTCTTCAGCATTCAAATATAAAATAAAATATATACCGCGCTATATATTAAGTTTAAAAACACAATCACTCAATTGAAGCTAAGACTTTATTATTGTTGCTTATGTTAACACTGCTGCATCAACATCTGCTTGAAATTGCAACAAAAAGCATTGCCTGCTTTTGTGCGCTTAATTAAATGCAGCTCAACTGCAATTTGATTAGGCTGAAAATGTGTTGCCTACTTTTGGGCGACAGGCAAATTATTGGTGCTAAGTACTTGATAAATGAATTGAGCTGCAAATGCAAACTGCAGTAAATTTATTAAAAAAAATACCGTTGCATTTTCTGCTTGATGCATTGGCATTCGTAACATTTATTTAGCACACACAATAATGCTTTTCATTATATTTACATTGCCCACTTGCAGGCACACCCAGTAAATTGTTGCTTGCTCTTTCATTTTAATCTCTTTTGCTATTTGTTGGACTCTTCAAGGCAATTTTGGAATCAATTCAAATTGAAATCGTGCAACTGGGTGGGGCCGGGACTGTTTGTTATACTCGTACACACAATATTTATTTCGTTTTCTCGCACCACAATAAATCTGTGCCGGGCATTGTGGTTATGATTTATCAATGCTTTTAACTGCAGCCAATATGTGTCAGATTGTGTAGGGGTTGTTGCCTGGCGATTCGTGCCGAGGGGCGGACTCGGAAAAATTTGCATAAGACGCTCGAAGCTGGCGAATGGAAAATGTCAATTGAAGCTGGAGAGAATGTAGAGACAGCCGTGCTATGATTAATGGCTGTGATTTTCTATTTCCTTTCGCGATTTTGTTTTTATATTGTTTTTTATATTATCTGAACAGTTGAAATTGTAATTTAATTTAGAGCGTTTGCCTGTCGAGTGGCCGCTGCCATTTCTGATTCTTTGGCCCGGCTCCAGGCCCTATGCAAATGAGCGGCTTTGTGTTTTAAGCCCACCCATGGCAGGACTGGATGAAGTTAAGGTTGACGATGAGAATGTGAATGAGCAGGCGAGACAATTGTCAATTGCATATCCTTTTCGCATTAATATTTCATTAACAAAATTTGCGGAAGTTTGATCTTCTGCATCAATGGCTTGTAAAATTGACTTGGGCCCCAAAAAGAAGCAGCTAACAAAGTTCAAACTTTGTGTCCCACTTGCCACGACGACAATGTTGCCTTATTAGATTAATTTCATTTTGGTTTTTTGTTCCCTGCTCCCCTCCTCTCGATCTCTCTGTATCTGTCTCTCCTTCACCCTCACTCTTTGTCGGTGTAATCATCCTGTTGATTCACAACAACGCCCCACTTCTCATCAAAATCACTCGAACCACCCAATGTTATGCAAATTTTTTGTACTTATATATATGTATACATATATATATGTGTTTTTTTGCCAACCCTCCGCGCTCTACTTTCAATTTTTGCAGCGCATTGGGTCCTTCGGCTGTTACAGCTCTTGTTCCACTTTCTTTGCCAGGCGTAATTTTCATTATTTATATTTTTCCATTTTACTGATTATGATTTAAAGCCCCGCATCTTTTTTTTCTTTGGCTTTTTTTTTGTTTGACTGGGGATCCGAGGGATTTGGTGGATTGTCGCACTGATTGCCGCGTATCAATTTCCAGCCGCCAGTTTTTGCCAATTTCTCAAAATGCGCCGCAGCCACAATTTTAAATAAGCCATTAACCGCAGTCGACGGTCGCCAGTCGCCAGTGTTCAATATATCAAATGATGTTTACATTTAAAGCGAGGGGCGACAGTTGAATTTGTGCAGGTGATTTGAAGAATAACTTGTAGATGAAGCAAGTAAAAAGAAATCATAGTAAAGTTAAATAACAAATAACTTATCATTACTATTAATATAAGTTGTATATAAGTTAATTAATTAAATCATTTTGTAATTCTAGGCAAGTTATTTTCATTGAACTCGAATCGAAATGCATTTAAATTACACAATCTATTCTATTGGCATATTATAATTATTTAAAATATGCAGCAAACTGCTGGAGCAGCCCTCGCATCGCAAGTCGACAACATGACTGATATTTGCATGATGCTGATGCCCGCTAACTACGCCTGTCAAGTGGGATTTTGTGCGATTTTTCTTGCAGCTCAAGCGCGACCTCCCCTCGATTGAACAGCTGTCCCCGACCCCTGACCTCGTACGCTGATTCTGATAGCCTTGCTGGTGGGTGGATGGGTTGACTCGACTCGACTTGGCTTGGCTCGACTGGCGGCATGCATGCCGAAAATTGCGTTGTTTTGCGTGTAACCGCGCGTGGTAATCAAACATGCGGCATGGCTCGCGGAGGGTTGGGTGGCAACAGTGCGGGGGTGCCAGGGTGCCAGAGTGCCGGGGCATATTGGCGGAGTTTCACATGCCATCGTTGTCCTCATTGCTTGCCATTCTTTCAATTTTTTTGCGATATTTGCCGCGTGCATATGCCGCAGGCTGGCGCCTGTGAGGCAGCAATCGGCGAGGGGTGGATGGGGCAGGGCAGGGCAAGAGAGGGTAGGGGTGGCAGCGGATTTGCGCGTCGTGCTGTTCGCAAATATGTTGCCAATTCGACGGCGCATTGACGTTTGCCTTTTGTTTGGCATCGTCGTCGTCGTCGCCGTCGTCGTCAACAGCTCAACTTAAGTTGCTAACGAGCTGTGCGGCTTGGCTTGGCTCGACTCCCTTCCCTGCCCCACGGCGTTGCGTATGCCGCAACATTAATAAAAAATTGTGAGCCATTTTTTTTTTGCACTCTCTGCGAGTGTTTGTGTGTGTGTATATGTATGAGCGGAGGCTGACTTCAATACTTGCACATGTATTTTTTGTGTAATTTTTCAAATATTGTTCAATTTGCAAACGCGCGTTTAACGATGTGTGCGTAATTTAAGTGCCCGTTGATGCCGCCGGGGCAGGCACTGCATGCCGGAGAGGGGAATGGGAAGGCGGGCCTTTGAATTTTCACTTTGATGGTCTGACATCGTCGTCATCGCCGTCACCGTCGTGCAATCGCTTGTGCCATCAATTGAAAATATGATTTAATTATTTTGATTCAACATTTTAATTGTATTGATAAAAGCGCAACAAGCAATGAATTGCACATAACATTGCAAAGGGTCAGGATCAAACGGGGCAGAATTCAATCTACTGTTAAAGACTGATAACGAGAGTGAGAAATGGTGAACAAACAAGTCAAATGTTTTTTACAAGTATTTTATTAATTAAAAAGTAATATATATGCACAATTTAAAATAAAAAATGCAATTAAGTCTTATTGACATAACAATTACTGATCTAAAATAAGTAGTAAGTATTTAATTTACAAGTAGAAATATTAAAATTATATTTATTTTAATAATAGATACATATCTCCATAAATTTAAGTTATATTCGTATTTTTGTAAAAATCCAATGAATGCTGTTAATAGTTAATGGCAAATTAATATAATATATATATATATATATATATATATATATATATAAATAAATACTATATTATATTCTCCGGTATGCTTAAACATTGTTTTTATAAATGAAAAATATTTCATTTATACATTCATTTTATGAAATATTCCTATTCAAATGAATGCCAAATTGAAGTCCTATTGGAAAATAAATATGAATTAAAATTAATAGAAGACATAAAAGATCTGGAATAAAAGCGGTTAACAAAACTTCTTATCAATCAGTGCGATTTTAATGAATGATGACCTTAATATTTTATAATATTCATCTAGTTTGAACTAGAATATATGTATGTTAATTTTAGACTGACTAATTATATTATTTTCGTCAGCTTGTTGTTAATGATTGTGTCCATTTAAAGGATTATATTAATTACTTGAATTGTCTATTAATTGTAGTCTGAAAACTATGACACTTTTTCTATCTCTCTTTCATTTTTTTGGGCTCAGCTAACCCAAACGGCCCATTGCCGTTTCCGTTTCCGCCTGCTGATGTGGCCGCCTTTACCTCCCACCCGGTCTCCCCCTTCCACTCCGTTGAACGCTGAGCATATCTGGCAACCACTTAAATAGTTTTTATCATGTAATTACCGTCGCTGTCATCTACCAGACGCGTCCTCACTTCCTCGTGCGTCGTCGCATCCTTTGCATCCCTTTGCTTGCTTTGGCGTTCAACTTTTTCATTCGCTGCTGTTGCGGCGGCGGCTTCCGTGATTTGTGCAACCGACCGCTGCGGCAGCTGCCCGGACTTTGGAGCCGCACATGAGTCGCGTATTTTTGGGGGCAAGGAGGAGTCGTGGATATGGGCGTGGCCAGTTTGCCCATTGCGTGTATTACAATAATTTTTAATTACCGGCGTAAACGTAATTATGAATTTTTATTTCGCATTCGCATTCGCTTTCTGCTCGAACTTTTTTCTTGCCCACACACACACACATACACTCACACACACACAGTGCGAGCCCAGCTTGGCTCGCTTGGCCTTTTTTGTTTAGCATCGTTTGGTGGTAGCCTTTTATTTTGTGCTTTTGCTTTTTTTGTTTTCTTTTTTTTTGTAGTTGTCGCTGGCGTTGATCCGGTTCGCGATATGCACAAAGGCTTCACAGTTCGTTGAGGCAGAGCTGGAGATGGAGAGATGGCAATGGAGAGGCAGGCAGTCTAAGGGCTTCGCTTTGGGTGCTGCCTTTTTGCATGTGTCACTTTGGCTGGCGTTGCCAGATTTTGTGCCGAGCGTTTCTAAGAAATGCCAGGCTGGGCCAGGTGGTGGGTGGAGGGTGCTCAACTACCGGCTGCACGCAATTATCACAAGTGACGTGGAGCGGATATGCTGCCATCGTCATCGTCGTTGGCGAATAAAACAATAAGTGCTGCATGCTTTCAGGCGTCCAGGCCCAGGCGATGGCTGCACTGCGCCAAATGCTTGCCGGGCAGTCAAATGGCGCTGCGCCGCCTCTGTAAGCCGGCAGGGTGGGGGTGTGGGGCATGTGGGGTGCATGAGATTTTTATGGTTGCCCGCAGCGGCGGGCGCGCTCATTACGCCGACTGCGGGTTGACAGCGAAGAGCAGGAGCGAGGAGCATCAGGAGCAGGCATCAGCTCATCAGCCTTAACCCTTTTCCGTGCCTTTTGGCCCACAGTTTCCTCTGCTTTGCCGCGCACGTCTTGGCGTCGCGCTCTTTTTGTAGTTTAAGCTGACGCTGCCACAGCCTCTGCCCCCCGCTTCTGACACTGCCATAGCATCGGCCTCTGCCTCTGCCTCTGCCACTGGCACAGCGTGCCAGCATCTCTCTGGCTCTGCCGCGTTGCATTTTTAGCTTCTTCATTGCGCTTAAGGACTTTTGACTTTTGTTTTATTAGTTGTGAACCTGCATGCCCCCCACCCCCTGGCACTCAACCACCCTGCCACCCTGTTGCACCTCCACCTGCTAGTGCCATACACAGCAGCCAACCCTCCCCTCTTGTTGGGCTGCTGCGGGCGCAGTTATTTAAGCATTTGCCATGGCTACTCGCAGTGCAACTCTGCGCTGCTCCCCACCCCACTCTTGCATCTCCTACCCTTCAACTGCTGCTTGTTGTTCTTGGCTTTTTTTGTGTTCTCTCTGTACTATTTCTCATATTTTTAATTTCTGCACTTTGTCCCTATTTATCCTGGCGTTGGCAGTTTTTAATTTCTCTGCTTTTCCGGTGCAAAGTTAATGAATAATTGTGCGCACTTTTGCGGCAAACGGCGACAGCGACAGCGACGGCGACGACGACGACATTCCCACTGTGTGTTGACGCCATTTTTATGGAACCTCGCGCTATCGCATGACAGAGGGACAGAGAAGCAGTGGCAGCGACTGTGGAGGGGCAGCTATAGAGAGAGATAGATTGAAAGGGCAGCAGTATAGCGGGGATGAGGGGGGGGAGGGCGGAGTGGCTCGCTGAATAGCGCAAAGTGTGATTGCATCCGGCGCCTTAATGAGTTCTTGATTTAATTCTTTTTCCAGCTGCGTTTCGTTTGGCTTCCATTCTATTGCTCTTGCTCTTTCTCTCTTTCTTTTTTTTTTTATTCGCCCATGTTGTTTTTCTTCTTCTGGTTTCTGCTGCCTCTGCAACTGCTGCTTCCTCTTCTACCTCTTCTTCATCCACTGCCATTGCTGCTGCTGCTGAGCTGACGTTGATTTCTTGCCATTTGCAGGGTCCATCGCCAATGTCGCCTCTCAGTGTCATTGTGACTTGAAATTGGTTGACGTTTCTGCTCACCTCCCCACTCCTACTCCCTTGCCTCTGACCACTCTCCACTCGTGAGAAGGAGGTGTTAAAATGGAGGTAGCAGAGCAGTCAGGCACAACGAAAAGGAAGCGAAAATAAGCCAAGCTACCAAAAGTCTTGCTCTCTAAGTGCTGTATGTGATATAAAGAGAGCGAGAGAGAGGCAAGGATCAGATATAGGAAGATAAAAAGGGATGCAGCGTGAAAGAGTGGAAATACAGCATAATCTACAGAACATATTCAAAAAGAATGCAACTTACGTTTAGAAAACTAGTATGTTATAGTTTATGTCAAATTATATAAAGTCTATCTACGATCGGTGAGAGTATTAGTAACAAATTAGCCAACTCCTTCTCTAATAGTTCTTAAGTTCCAGACAATTAGGCGGGAAGGAATGAATTAATTAAATTATCGAGAATATGATAATATAAATTTTAGAATGAAAATATGAACAGAGGAAATACCAAAACATTAAATAATATTATATTAAAAGCAAAGTACAAAAATTATTACTTCTAATATAATTTGTTATATTTAATTATGACAATGTCTTATATTTTAATATTGTCAAAAAGTAACTAGAGGTGAAATATTAGTAGAAATATGTACAATTTCAAATAGAGATACGAATTATAAATAAATTCTATTGATTAAGATCATTCTATGATTAAGAACCCTTTAATAATAAGGTACTCGTATTAAAACGATATATATAACTACTCTTTATTTTTGAGCTGATTCGCTCTCTGTCTCTCTTGCACTCTCATCCTCCTTACAGTTGCCACTCGATAAGTTGAACTCTCGGACTTTATCGACACTAATTTGATTTCAATGAAGTACAAAATGCTGAGGACATACAGTCAAGTGTCGCCCAGTCCGCCCCTTAATTGGCGGGACACTTGACGACAAAAGTGCGTGACCAAAAGAGGACAACGTAGGCAGCTCAAGGACCGGAGGGGAGCGATGTTGAGAAGCGCAAAAAGGCAATGTCAAAAGGGGAAAGGGAATGGCAAAGGCATAGGCAAAGGCAAAGGCAAAGGCAACAAACGAAATCAAACTGAAGTGCCAAAACGACAACAAATGAAAATGGCAAACATCGTTGGCAGAGAAGAAGAAAGAATTAAAGGAAGGAAGAAAGATGCCTGCTACTCGAGGTGAGAGGAGAAAGCCGAAACTAGAAGGACTTAGCCAGCAGCATCAGCGACAACAGGCAGCCGGCAAAGCCAATGCGTAATCAAAGTGCCAGGAGCCAGCACCAGCACCAGGCGCAGGACAGACCCCAAGCCAGACGACGCCAACAGCGTCGACATCGCCATCGTCGTCATCTTAGGTGTGTGACTCCAACGGATCAGCAATAGCTGCTCCTCCCCTCGCCCAGCCCTGTGGATACCCTTCTGCATTCGTCTGTGTTTGAGTTCTAGTCCTGGTCGTGCTCCTGTTCCTGTTCCTGTCTCTCTGGTCCGCTCATTCACCAGCCAGCCTGTCAGACACAATGAGCATCATTGTGTTTTAAGTGCGTTTGTTGTGTCCTGTTCTTGTCCCTGGCCCTGTCCTTGTCCCTGCCCCAGGACCTCACCCCTCTGTCTTTGCCTAAGCGGGTTGTTTATTTATTCTTTTTCTACTGTCTCTACAGCTACATTTTTGGCATTGGTTTGCCATGTATTTCCGTTTGCCGTATTGTCTCACAGTGCCCCCGTCTAGCCGGTCTCCCCGGACGGCCCCGGTCTTGCAGCATCTCTGCAAGAAAGTGGCAGACGTTCTACCATTGTCTACTCCTCGCTCGCCTGCCTGGTCGTAGTGCCAATGAAAAGCGTTTTCAAATTAATTGATTAAAGTCCATTACAAGTTGTGCTCTCTCTTGCCGTCGCTCGGGCGACAACCAAAAGACAGTGGCAATTGTATGAGAAATGACTGCAAAGGACTCACGCTTTTGTCTACGCTCTAGGTGGTCCACTTCAGCTAAAGAACTATCCTGGACAGCGGACAGCGAGTTGGCCAAATAACGGGGGGATGAGAGGATCGCATATGGCAAGGCTCATTGATTTTGTGGGTACTCCTGAAATAGGACAAGCGAGTGTGTGAATAGCCAAGGATATTTGAAGGGTGTATAAAGTACTTTAGCTGTGGCGAGTCTGATTTCAAGTGAACTCCATTTGAATATCCAGCAGCTCATTGTTGTAGTTTGAGTTGGCAATTTTAGCCTGATGTTTCGATTTATGATTTGGCTCTATGCTTAATGAATTCCTTGGCTTCAGCTTGAGTTACCTACACAGACAAAGTCCTGCATCCGCAAGTAGCCCGCAAGTTATTGAGTGTGAGGCGGTCAAAGTTTGTTGGCCAAAAGCGAAGCTACCGACGCTACAACACGTCAGTCAGTTTGAGTTTTATTTATGTACGGCTAGCCAAAAGAATGCTCTGGCAATTTCTCAAGGCCTGCTGCCAGTTGGACTCCTTGGCCAGGCACAAATCAAACTTGTAAATTAGCAATACTCATTGACAAATATTTCATTCAAGCAGACAGACTCGGTCTGTCTGTCTCGAGCGTCAGATTGTCAGCTGAGTTCGGCTCTTTGGCGCTCACTTCCTGTCGACTGCCATCCTTTAGGTTCGCAAAACATTTTTGTTTTGTTTTGTTTTGTTTTGCACACAGCTATGCAATATTTCAAACACGAACTTTGCGCGCCAAAGATTAATTAACTTATGTCAAAGTAATTTTCAACGTTCGTTAAGGCGACACGAGCCACGAGTCTGCCACAGGACACTCCCCATGGTCCCCATACCCATCCCCATCTCCATTCCAGCTACAGATGCAGCCAAGCCAAATTGATTGTCAGTCATTCAAAGACATTTTTTCTTATTTCGCTGCGGCTGCTGGCAGCTCGAAAGATATTGGCTTTTAATGGGGGTTGGCCCTCTGTCTCTTCGTGTGGCTTACTCTAGGTCAGAGCCCATTCAGTCAGTGTTTGGTTGTTAGGCAATTGAGGAGGATGGGGACGATGGCTAGGAGCGACTTCTGTCTTGAATATTGTTAGTTATTTGGGGAGTCTGGTCCGTCGACACAGTCAATAAGTAAATAAATGAATGTAATTACAAGCTAAATAAACACCAATGCGATTAATGGCTCAAGTTCTTTTGTGTGGCCCAGAGAGACTCTGACAGAGACCGGGGCCATAGATGGCACATGTGTGTGTGTCTATCTGTATCTGTATGTGTGTGTGGGGGCTTAAGAAATTGTCATAGGCTGCTTTAAGAAGCGAGTTAAAGGCATGCCTCAGCAGCCAGCATCAAAAGCATTGCAACATTTGGATTCTTTCACTCCTTCTCTGCTCTGAATGGACAAAAATGCTAAGAAGTCGCGGCCGCGGATTTTGCATAAAGTAGAAATTTACACATTCTTAGTAAAATAAATACACTGGCAGCAAAAAGGAGAAAAAAAGCAAATACTAGAAGAAACGCTAAAATAAAAACATCATGCATATTTTGCAAATGCTCGAATGAAAAAAAAAAAGATGAGTGGAAACCGCACAGCGACTAAAGAACTTGAGAGCGAAATTCTTATAATTTTTACACATGAACCTGTAGCCCATTTCCTGCTCTTTTGCCCCATCTTCGTCTCTGTCTCTGTCTCCGTCTCCGTCTCCTTCGCTCTGCCTGCTTCCAGCTGTCCTGTGCCGCGGTAAGCGACGTTTTTTCTGAAAGGCTTAACAAAAAAATGCTTTTTAACATGGCTAGGTGGCATGTGAGGAGCGGGAGGAGAGGGGCGGAGGGGCTGGAGTAAGGCTACATCAGGTTTCGAGGGGTTCAAGAAATGCTCTCGCAAAAAGATTTCAGCTCGTCATTTATGCGTTTATCTCCGACCACCAACAACGTTGTTGCAAGTCTTCCATTCCCCTGCCAAACAGCTCCTTTTTTCGGCTCTTTTTTTTGTTGGTCCTTAAACCGCCGCGCAAATTTACTGTGTGTATGTGTGCTTAAGTAGTGTGCACTTTGCGGCATTTGAGTTGCTTGTATAGTTTGGTCAACGGTGCTGTGATAATCACTAAGAAATCGAGGCGAAAGTTGCTAACAATGAAAACTCACGTTGGGCGCCAACAGCAAAATTGATTGAATATACAGTCGGTCTTAGATTTTTGATGTTGAGTCAATATCGTCGTTCCAACGGATGGCTCGCGCTTAACTTAGGCTTCAATCCCTTACATTTTTATAATTTATGAAGCAACAAAGCACAAAGTGACTCTTGAGTATGTTGTTAAGCGTTAAATTTGATCAGGGCTTTAAAAATAGTCATCTATCGGTAATATTAAGGGTTTCTGTTGTCTTGGAACTCTCCATATGGAACTCTCCATTTTTCCAAAGATAGTTTCACACGTTCAGCGCCAATCAATCTATTTTATCACTCTAATGGCCACCGTAGTGCCCTGAGCAGTCCACAAGGCCCAAGGGAGTTGCGAATGCAACTGAAGCCTGGACTGCGCCTAAAATTATGCAACTGTAAATGCCAGGCGAAGAATACGGATGGCAATGCAGAAGAGGAAGAGGGAGATGAGGAGAAAGAGGAAGAGAAAGGCAAAGAGAATCGGGCCATCAGCTGCGTCTGTTGGATAGGACAACGTTTGTCGTTGGCTCACATGTGCGACCGCTTGCAAATCTTTTCTTTTGGCTGTGCAAAGCCAAACGGAACAAGGCGAACAAAGGAAAAGCGGCAAACAAACAACACGTAGGCAAAGAAAAATACGCGAAAATTATATTTAAGATGACATTTTATTTGGCCAGGCATCCGATTTTGTCCAGCCTGTGGTTGCCAGTTGCGTGCGAGCTAAACTGTATCCTCTTCCCAAGCCTCTCTCACTTTCGTTGTGTTAACCTGTTCGTTCTTTTTTTGTTTACGGTACTGTGTGTTGTGTGTGTGTGTTGTGTCTGTTTACCATTGTCTCGCGCCCGGACAAAAAGAACGCCGGCCAATTAGCCTCAGTCCGTTTGCCGAGCACGAAGTTAAAGGCGGACTCGCTCTTAATTAGGCGTGTTTATGTGCAAGCTCTCGGGAAGCAGGTCTTTGCAAGCTGCACTAAGCCGCATCTTGGCGCTGATTCTTCTCTTTCTCCAGTCTCCATTCTCCATTGCTGCTCCACGCATTTGTCGCAGTTACAGTTACAGTTACATTTACACGGCTGCTTTTTAATTAACATTTAACACGTTTGTCACCCACTCCAGGTCCGATGACGAGCCATGCATGACATACATCAAAAGCAGCATAGACAGCTGGACAGACGGACACCAGGAGATTAGCAACAGCAACAGCAGCAGCAAGCCAAAAGGAAAAAAAGGCCAGCACGAATACAGGCACCTGCTCATCATCATCATCACCATCATCATTGTCGTTTTCTTTTTTTTATTTTGTAGCTTTTTTGGGAGGCGTGGTTGCCATTACACGCGTTAATTTCATTAAAATTAAACACATGCATGGCCAAAAACAAAGGGCGGCTCTTTTAAGTAGCTGCTGTGTGTTGCGAGTAATATAAAAATAACATTAGCATGTCCTTGCACAGGACACCTTTTGCGTTTTGCTATTATAATAATTTCTTCTTCTCCGCTTCCATATGGTTTTTCGAGTGCCCACGTTGGGCGCCACGTCGCCTCCGCCTCCGCCTCCGCCGCCGCCTCCGCCGCCGCCGCCTCCGCCGTTGCTGCCAAGCCGACAATGAGCTGCGTTTTACGTGTGCATCCTTGCGGTGGCCCACTCAAACTCACCTGTTCCCCCTGCTCCCCTGCTAACTGCGCTTTTTTGTCAAACGCCTCTGTTCTCTGTTTGTCTGCCTGTCAAACGTGTGCTGCATACTTTTGGGCTGCCTTATTACGACATCCCTCCCCCACTCTTTGACAGAGTTGCAATTGCTCGCCATAACCTGAAATGTTATGCACAAATCTCAAATGGTTTCCTTTGGACTTACAGTGGCTTAGTGCAATGGACATATCCTACGTATGAGTGATTATTAAGTTAATTTAACTACATGTGTATAGAGTCACAATGTAAGAGCTTTTGCACTAGACAGCATCTAAACAGTAAATGTTTATTTTCTTAATTTTATTATTGAATCAGAAGAATAAAATATGTTATATACAAAGAATATTTACAATAATTCAAAGTGATATAATTTGTCTGCTCCGAATCTCAGATATTATTAGAGCTGCTCAAATTCAATTATTATTATACTCATAATAATTTAGAGAAAAAAACTCAAGTCTGTAATTTAAATCAATTTGGCTTATTTAATAAATAAAGTGTGCTTGCTTCTCTAATAGTTATTTTTCAATATCTGAATTACTTATATTAAATGCTTTCCATCTATTTCCCTCTCAATGCAGACTTTAATCTTTGAGTCCTTCTTTGGTTGTTGCTAAAAATTCCTGTCTGGTAGCAATGCTAAAAAACTGAACACTTGCCAAATCAAACCGTCGAGACTCTTCATTTCTCTTATGTCAATCCGCAAAATGAAGAACAAACAACAAAAACATTCAACATTCAACAATGGAAACTGCGCCAAAATTAAAAGCAGCTGTCAAACGCATTCGATAGTTTGCAACCCTTTGGTGAGATGGCAGCCCAACCAAATTCATTCACATTCACCCGACACCAACAACAAATACAAAATTATGCTTCAATAAATAAATTTGCGTATGCGTTTGTTGTTGTTGTTGAGGGGTTGGGGCCGATAGATGGCGTTGCCTTTGAAAAACAAAAGTTGATTTTCCGAGTAGTTTTGCCAGTTTTGATTTGAATTGCCACAGTCAAACGAGTGTGTGTGTGTGTGGTGTGCTTTTGCTAAAAGGTGCGATTAATTGAAGAGCCGGCAACGTCGTCGGAGCCGGTAGCGAGTCGACTCGAAGCAGCCACTTGTGCAGCACGTTAATTCAATAGTCCAATTCACACAACTATGTGTGTGTATGTGCGTGAGGGAATGTGTGACCTTTTTTTGGGCGGCATTTCGCCGGATAATAATAATCAGTTCGCTCCAACGCATACGGCTAGTTTTTTGTTTGTTTTAGTGCGGTCTCACTGTGACTGTCTGCCTCTCTGTGTGTGTGTGTGTGTGTGTCTCGCTGTGTTTTCATTGATAATAAAAGGATAATAATAAAGTGCGCGTCGCGGCAAATATTTGGCTGCCAACTTGCCCAGAGCATCAGCCGTCGTCCCGCCTCCTAGATCCTTTCCACATATGCTGCGACTGTGCATTGAACAGCCAGACGGATCCTTTCATTTGACGCGCCCAAAAGTATGCATGAATTTCATGCAATGCCATTGAGAGTCTCCATCTTGTCTGTGCATGTGTGCGGGGTCCTTTGCAATTTATTGTTTTCGACATATTTGCGGCTGTTTATTTGGAGCACACTCAACCTAACCCCTTTGTGTCGCTAAGTAACCTCACTTTTGCCTTAAATTCATTTCACGATTCCTTCCAAAGTCTTGAATGTGTGTTTCACGATTTTTTGGCGAGCACAGTTTATTCACTAAAACAAACTAAAGCTCAATTAGGGAATTGCGGGGCTTTGATTCTTTCAATGTTAATAATTGATCATCGCTTAAGAGCAGAATATTATTGACCGAAAAAGCTGCTTTATAATCGCATTAGCTGTTGATTATTTGTTTTGATATTAGACCTGAAATTATGGAAATATTAAGCAAATATTAAAAATTAAATCAATTAAAAAATCAATTAAAAAATATTCATTAGAAGATTAATATAAGTCGGAAACAACTTCACATTCAAAAGGCACTCGTCGCTCTGGCCTCTTTTTTAGTGCTATAGAAATCAGTTTTAGGTTACCATTAATATATAATAATAATAAAGAACTTCGTGCTAAAAATAAAGTGATTTTTTCATACAATTTTAAATAACAAATTATGCTGGAGGCATATATTAGCAATATATTGAAAGCCGCCCAAAAAAAAAAAAAACAAAAACAAGATGAAAAATGAAAATTAAGTTTTGTTTAATATACTTTGTGTGGAAATTACTTAACTTCAATTGATTTGTCTGTTGAATTGAACACTGCTGTATCAAACAACTTTATTAAATTGTGAATTTAGTAATCACAAGTATTGTCTGCTTGCTAGTTGACTTAATAAGCTTCATTTGCCACAAGATGCAGTCAGCTTTGTATGTAGATCATGACAGGCTTCTGGTTGGGATGCCATCCATGCCGGCTGACCTTTCTCTGGATAAGCACATGCGAGTTTCTCTTTTCTTTGGGGATCCTCGAGTCATGTGCCTCAGCTGCCAAATGAGGCAAGTACAATACAACTAAAGGCTTGCCACGCAGCGTGGCAGGAAGTAAACAGCGCGTTGACAGTCGACAACATAAATTAACCAAAGTTGTATTTAAATCAAATGCGATTAACATCTACAAGTGGCTTACACAAATGAGCTCTCTCTCTCTCGCTCTCGCTTAGTCTGCTCTTCTGTTATGTGGGTTTGACCCATTTTTGGCTTGGCTCAACTCCTCCGCACCCTTGGCCACTCGCTCGGCCTGTTATGCCTATCGCGGCCAGCAGATGCTCCTTTTTGGCGAGGCCAACATCTATCAGGCAGCGACTAAACGGCAGCCCGTCCATTTATGACAAATTGATAATCGTTAACAAGTTGCCAGCTTCTAGTCGTCTAGTCGCAAGTTGCAACTTGGCTAGCATGTTTGGGGCACGCACCAAAAGTACCAAAAGTAGTCGTACTCGCAGTTGGCTCCTTTTGCTGTCTGCCTCATTTGCATACAATGCAACCACGCACTTGTCGCTAAATTCTGATCACAAAGCCGCAGGCAGCGATAAGCGACCACCGCAAAGGGTCAAGAGGGCAGCGCCAAGTGATGCATATAGAGAATCGTTAAACATTAATGATAAACTGTTTCAAAATCTATATTTCCATTAAGTTGTCGCCATTTGTATTTGGATCATATGGAGCCACAATTTGAATGGATTGCGATGTCGATGTTGATGGCGATGTCAATGTGGTTGTGGGCCTGCCCCCTTGGCTCTCTTGTTCCGACTCTGTGCAGTATGTCGTATGAGTAACTACTGCGCTGCTATCTCACTCACTCACTCTCCCATTCGACCAGTCACTCCGTTAGCCAAAGCACTCAAATGCTGACTCACTCGCTGAGCCGAATTGCCCCTCATGAGTGTGCTTTGTGTTCGCTCTGAGTGCGCGCCCTTTGCACGTTTCGAACTACTCAGTTTCGAAACTGTTTCCCCTTTTCGAAGAGCGTCGCCTTCCGAGTGGAGAGCTTGAGTGAAATGCCGCTCTTGAGTTCATTTCCATTGTTGATTCACTGCGTTGCCGTTGTGGATGTCAGAGATACGAGACAGAGACAACTAACTCACTTGGTCGCAGCGACAGGTTTTCCTCAGAGCCACTAGCGGCCAGCTCTCGCCCTCTCCCCTCTGCCAGCCTCCCTAGTTGCTTACCACCATGATGTGACACGAGAGTGAGTGCAACATCTTTGTTTCAACAAAAATCCGCTTTAAATGCATTCAATTGTTTTAACTGTAGTTTATTTATGCTTGATTCCATTTGTTAATTGGCAATAATTGTCCATTATGTCGATATATTTATTAAAAGTATTTTTTATTGTGGCATTTTCAAATTATATATTTCGTTTAATGAATTATTAATTATGTTATTACATTTATTTATTGCAAATATGATATACCAATTTAATTTTCAGTTACATTTTTATTTAAACATAAATATATTAAGTGTTATATGTATTGCAATAAATATGATTTGTTTTATGAACTCTATACATATGTTAAGATAGTATTTTATATTGCTGTTTAAATAAGGGAGAGCTAAACTATTGTTTCTTATTAATTAATTAACAATAATAAACACATCTTAATAACAAGCTCGCATATTGTTTTTAGCCAATTAAGCTCAAGCATTTGCTGCCTCTAGCTTTACGTTTAATTGTAACATCATATTGTAAATGAGCTGTTTAAAATAATAATATTTTAATTTCGACAAATCTAATTAGTAAACAAAAAAATTCTTTTATTGCTTGTTAGAATAATTTGCAGCTTTTAGGAATAAATTGATAAATTACAAAAGTAATTTTAAAGCAAAAAAAAGTTTTGAATTTATTGATGTTTGTAAAAATGAGATTAGTATGACAAGCAAATGTTTAAATATATAAAGGACATATTAAATAGTTAGGTAGTTATTTAAGCGCAATGCCATACTGAGTGCAGGGTGCTTGCTAGTCCCAATGGGCTGCAGTCGCATCAAATCGATTCATCAAAGAGCTGCAACACGTCATATTTGCGAAACTCGCGACTTGTTGAGCTGCATCCACTTTGAGAATGATTGCAAAATGATTACGAGGAATTGCAGGAGGTGGGGGTGGGTTGCACGGGGGGTGCGGGAGGATTGCAGGTCATAATTTTGTTGTCAATTGTCGCCAAGGCAAACAAAAGTTCATTAGGAAACGGTCAAAGTGGCGTCCGTGGCACACATATGCATGCCACCGGCCATGTCCTGCAACGACAGCGACTGCGACAGCCAAGGACACACACAGTGCAGGATCAAGGCGGGCGAGGACGAGCACAGACCAGGACACTGCAGGACAGTGCACAGTACTGGACGCCACACAAAATGTCAGCGACATCATTTGTCAAAACAAACTTTTTGACGTAGTCCCGTCGCAGCGAAAGTGCGTGGCTCTCTCTTGTTCCTCTCTTCCCCTCCTGCTACTCCTCCTGCTCTCTCCATTTGACTCCTCGCAGGCTCAGTGCTAGCTCACGCCTGCCCAGTCTGATGTTTATCATTATTATCGCGACTCGCGTCCAGCCCACAGCCCACAGTCAACTGCCAACTGCCAAAATCGTCCTCTTCTCACTCCATTAACCCATTTCGGCTGAGACTCTGTTGTTTGTTGTCACACAGTTAGGTGCATACACTTGCGACAGAGTCAGTCAGCTAATTCACATAGGTAAGTATGAGTTCTGGTGGAAGAAAGTCAGTAGCTCTATCAAAATGAGAGTGTTGTCTTGGAATTGTGTATCAGGAATATTTAAATTATCTATATTGCTATCCAACATCCTTAAGGCTAGCAAAGGAACAGAGTATTTGAGGGGTTTAAGAAAATTCCATCTTGAATTATCAATTTTTAGCCATCAAATTATAATAACTTAAATATTATCTTAGCATACGTTTATATTAAGAATGTTAATTTTTAAGTCGCCATTTTCTCAATTGCTGACTTTCTTCTTTTTCTTACTCTCTCTATATCTTTCTTTACCGCTTTATCTATCGGTTTCTCATACAGTTAACTATTTCCATATGTGTCACCTTTTAATACTTTACCATCGTTTCTCCACTCGCTCTGTTTTAATTTGTATCAAATTTCATCTGCCTTTTCTCCTTCCATCTTCATCTCAATTTTAATACCTTTTTTTCTTCAACAAATCTATCGCTTTTTCTGTCATTTTTCACTTGTCAGATATTCGTATATATTAATAACATATTCATTTGTAAATTTTGCTCTACTATTTATACACGCTAGCCATAGAGCTTTTATGACTTAGTGATTATTTAACAGTCAGAGAAAGACATCTCCTTCCCCACAAAGTAAATATATTTTTAATATAATATATAAATATAATAAAATATTTTCTCAATTTTCAGTTACGATATAAATTAATCAAGAAATAGTTTTATAGAATGAAATCAGCTGCAGCTTTAGTTTCTCAGATGCTATGACACTAAGTAACATAAGAATGGAATTAAATAAACCAATAACCTGTTTGTTTGGATTGTGATATAATTTAAAGAATATTTATGGTATATTTTTTAGCTTTTTTAATCTTTTGTTGCATTTGTCAGTTTAGTTTTCTTTCATGTTTCTTCCATCTTCTGCTCGCTTCATTTTCATAATTTCTTGTCTCTTTCCAATTTATTCCTATTTCTATTCCTTTCCACATTCATTATTTGTATATTTTATGTATACATAATCCTCTCATATTCCTTTCTCCTCCCCTTTATCTACCTATTTCAATTTTGATTTCTTTTTGATCCACTGCAGGTGCTGCTGTTACATTCATTTAGTCTCAATAATACCCCATGAAAAGGGTATACGACATTGACAGTTCTGCAGTTGCCTTGGCTTCTGCATGCGTTGATCAACACTACCTGCATACACAAACACCCACGCTCACACACACACACACACACTCTCGTAGGCAGGGAGATGTTTGCACCACGATGACAGCCTCAACGCAACGCAACGCGATTCGATTCGATGCGAGGCGACTCGGACTGGCAGCTGTGGCACATGGCGCATGCCACACGGACATGCCCCATGCCACAGTTGTTATTGTTGTTGCTGTGTGTTTTGTGTGTTGATTTTTGGTCGCGTTTTTTGCGGCAATGCCAATGTCGGCATATTAGCGGTTTTCGTGGCCGATTATTTGGAAGCCCATTTGATTTGGGTGCTCGGCCTGGACATCTATTAATTATCCAAGGGACATGGAGATGGAGATGTTGCGAGTTGGGGTCTCGT
Organism: Drosophila pruinosa; assembly: GCA_018150935.1. NCBI lineage: Eukaryota > Metazoa > Arthropoda > Insecta > Diptera > Drosophilidae > Drosophila > Drosophila pruinosa. The sequence continues at coordinate 3,560,401 of JAECWR010000337.1, forward strand.
TGCTGGCGACTGCAAGTCGAAGTACTTTTATTTTATTCTATTTCATAATTACAACAAAAATACACTCGAAATGTGACAGACCAAATAGAGGACAGACGAAAAGACGGACGGACAGACAGACAGACAGGCAGCAGGAATGGAAGCGGAAGCTGCAAACACTGCTTAGTTGTGGTCCTTGTCCAGTTGGCCATGGCCAGTTTCGAGTTCCTAGCTCCGAGTCCCTGGTGTTCAGCAGGACGACAGAGTGAGGCGAAACTATGCACAGTTATAGGACACGTTCTCGTTGGCGGAAAGGGGCCAGCTTGGGGCTGTCCACTTGTGCAAATTATTGTGAAATATACAGCAAAAAGCACAAACAAAATACGACAAAAAACAACAAAAAAAACCACAAGCGTTGCGTACTTTCGAAAATGAAGTCATCGAGGCGCTGAGAGACATGCATGGTGCGGGGGAGGGGAGGAGGCAAAGGGAGCAAGTGTGTATGTGGCACATGGAACCCTTAATTAAATAAAATCAATATGCGCAACGGGCGGCTGACCCCCTCTATCCCCCTCCCACCCTGCCTCGCAACTCGAAGCTCGGCAACAACTACAAAATTATATGGCGAAAATGTTGTGTTGGAAATCGTCATGGATTTTAATATTTAAAAGCGTTTTCAAAAACTGTCCCAGCGACTGTCAGAGTGGGAGAGAGAGAGAGAGGGCGGTTAAGGGAGTCTGCAAGCGAATGAACCAAAGAGACTTTTGACCAGCACGTGGGCTGACCAAAAAGTGCCGCAGTTCAGAGGCCAAACTCATCGACATGTCCCACAAGCAGTCCACTTCCCTCGCCCCTCCACCCTCACCCAGCACTTGCAGGACTAAAGCAATTGTGGACCACCCCGAGCAACCCGTTCGCCCATTTGCCAACTTACCAGTTCGACAAGGCAGCGCCAACATTTTGATAAGCGTCGCCATCGCCATCGCCAACGTCGTAGTCGTCTGGTCATTGTGCTCCTGTTCCGCACCCCTTGCCAACCCCCCTGCTCTAGAGAAAGGATATTATTTAATGAGCTAAACTTAAAGCAATGGACGCGCCAGTGGATCGCTTTGTGGGTTGCTCGACAGGACTGGACTGGGCACGACTGAAGAGGCAACTGGTCAAATTGAGTTGACCTGCTTCTCTCTCTATATGCATGCATGTGTGTGTGTGTGTTGCATAGTTTCTAATGGTCAGACTCCGCCGTCTCAGTCTCGCTTTGCTTGCATATTCAATTGAAACTGAAGGCTGACCAGACCCAATCCCAATCCCAACTCTGATTCCAACTCCTCCCCCCCTCCCACCTCCCCACTCTCGCACTGCTGTTGGGGTCAGGCGTGTGCGTGATTAAAAATTCAACACCCGAAACGAATGTGGAATTGAACGGCAAATTAAATGAGCACTCAACTGGACTGGGCATAACCGGAACTTTCCTCGGGTTCAGCACGCTCTATTCCCCCCACCCCCCTCCCACTCTCTTGATCTTGCTCTTGCTCTTTGGTACCCAAGTAAAATCTATTTCTCGAGTGTGGCCCCAACAATTTCAGTTAACGAACTTCAATATTGGACTTTGCATTCGTAATTATTAGACACAGTCAGTACAAACTAAACCAATTCAAGCACAAACTGGAGCTCTTTGAACATAAATATGGATCGTACATATTTTATAAATCAGATGGTAGCACATTTGATTGGAAATATAAAACAACATGGGAGAGTAGAGGCAACTTATTATTATAATTATTTTGATTGTTTAAATGGCATAGTGTCAAGTATTCAAGTTGTAATCTTTATTCGAATATTTAAAAAAACCCAATTTCCATAAAGAGCTTATAGCCTATTTTAGCAGCCTGATATAGTCAATCCAATGGCTGTCAAAGCAAAGGAATAAAATATCTCTGAAAATAATAAAGAAAGTTGTTAAATATTTTATATATATTTCTATTAACATAAATAATTTTCTAATAAAATTGCAAACTTTTTTTTCGAAAAGTGATGAAAATACTTCTAAGCACAGAGCTAGTATATTTTATTAACTAAACTAAGTTGTATATGTTTAAAATGTATAACTACTATTTAAGTATGAATTTGAATTTTAAAATCGTAAAAAATAAATAAGCAAAAAAATTAATAACATATTGTGCAGTATATAATTTGTACTCACATTATAATATACAGCTAGTTTTGGAGTACATTATTTTTCAATATTCAGTCATATTTAATATAATATCTATGAAGCCATCAGGCTTCAAAAGTAACAAAAGTAAAAAAAAAGAAACTGGAACGTGGTGAAAAAAGCAAACACATAACATAAAATTTGACAATTTCTTCGAGAATTTATGGCACTTGTGGGAGGCATAGACCGAATGCAGATAGGAGAGCATTTAAAGAGTTTATGGCATACACCCACACACTCATACATACACACACACACATGTGTGTGTGTGCACTCGTAGAGCAGAGTTATCCTCCTGCTTATCAGGAGGAGGCACACCTTCGGCTCGAGCGACTGGGAACGTTTACATAAATTCATAAAATTATTGCCCGTAATCAGCATTATGCATTTGTAAAAACCGCAAAGAGAAAAGCGCTGATGCTACAGGGGGTGGAGAGGGGAGGGGCGGGGAAGCGGGGGGCGCCTTGTCTGGCTGCGCCCGAATTTCAGTTTACTGAGAGGGCGGGAAAAAGGAGACAAAGCAGGCTTCATAATTACAAGAAGCGTCTCATCTCGTACCCGTACCCGTCCCCGTAGCCCACCTCCCCCCCTCCCCTTCGCCACTCCGGCCCATCACCTCCGCCGCCCACTTTATGGCGAGGCCTCGCTTGATTTGCCAGCAACATTTTCTTTTTAATTATTTATATTTTGGGATTTTTAGCAGGCAGCGCACGATTCAAAGGCTTTGCAAGTTTTTCTTTACACACACACACGCACACACACTCATGTGTGTGTGTGAGGGGGTGTTATTTGCATACATCAGACTGTGATGCCCGCCAGTCGACTGTCGACAATATCTTTTTATGCTCTGCATGTGTGTGTGCCTTCTAAGGCGTACCCCTGTGCCCCACCCTGCGCCCGCCTGTGCAGTACACATGTAGATATGTATATACCTGCAGCAGGGAAATTTAAGATACCCCGCCAACCCCCCCAAAAGGCAACAGCGCCCCCGGCCATAAGCCATCGGCATGTGTTTTATTAGGCATGTTAATTAAAAGACATGAAATGAAAATAATTAAAAATATATACATGCACATGTATGTATAACAAAAACATATATATGCGGTATATGAGCACACATATCTGTCTCTATACCACATGGCATATACTATATACAAATATATCAAGCACTCGCACAAACACACTACTTGAGGCGGTATTAAACAGACTTTATGGCACTCGGGGAGCTGTTCCGGTTTCGCTTTTCAGATCACATCGAAAGGGGTAGCACACCCTCTCCAATCCACCGCCCTCTCCTACTGTCTCCATTTTTTACTACATATTTTCACTTTGATTTGCAGCTGCCACAAGAGTTTGCCTCGTCACTCCTACCCCGTCCCCATCGCCAGCACTTTCACTGAATGTTGGCAACATTTTTATCGCCTTATTAACTCATTGCTGCGGTGTCAACTTACAACAATGCCAAAATGTCGAAACAACAACAGGCAACTTGAGTGAAACAATAGCGCAATTTGGTCTACAATTTGGTCGGCTGACTGCCAGTGTTCCACATCATCTCCCGCTCAAACACTGCCCCTCACCTACCTCGACAACGCCTCCACAATTCTTGGTTGCGTAGGTGTTGAAAAAAGCAAGTTCCAGTCCGAGGCAAATCCTGCTGCCTGCTGACTGCTCCGCCCCTTGCACATCGTTAAGTGTTGCTAATAATGCCTACAACTAAGTAAAACAGCTGCCGGGGTGTGGCCGGGGAAGGAGGCGTGGGGGGAGGGGGACGCCACTTTTAAGAAATTGCAAAGTTTTGCCGTATAACAAAAGGCGAACTGTCGCCAGGACAAAGCTTAGGGGTGAGGAGAGAGAAGGGGCGCCACTCAGCAAACAATACTTTGATGCGATTTTGCGGATATTAGGTGTTAATTTTTCAAAGTACCTCCCTCCCCCCTCCCCCTTCTGAGCCACATTGCCATGGCGTCTGCTGCCTTTTGTAATTTTAACTGCTTTTGGTTAACACTTTTACGCATTGCCGACTGCTCTGGGCGCCCACTTGGCACACTGCGAGAGAGAGCGTGTGGGGTGTGGATGACATCGATATCACATGGCACGCCTCCCCCTCCCTGGCTACCCCCGGCGAAATGGCTGCCAAGTCATCGATGGCAAAAGTTTTGGCCAAGTTTTTCTTGGCTTTCGTTTTTTGTGTGCTTTAATTGCCCCCCAGGGAGGGGACGGGGTCTGTTGCTGCCAACAAGCATTGAGTTACTGTTGCTTCCCTACAGCTCCAACACCACGCCCCTCCCCCCGCCCCGCTGCACGATGGTGGCCATGTCACCGAGCGCGTTTCTGCCATTTATTGAGCATTTTAGCCTTTCATCGATGCTTTCGGCTGAAATTATTTTGGCTCATTTTAATTATTATAACCGCTAAGTACAGGCGGCAACAACAATGCCACACACACACCCCCAACACACACACACACAGGGCTTCATGATGTGGCTCAGCTGGAGCGAGGGCGCGAAGGATGACGGCACTATGAAAGGACCCCACAAAAGCTCACAAATTTTAACGGTTATGCGCAACAGAGAGTCCTTCAGCGGGTAGTAGAGGCAGGACGAAGAATGGCAATGGAAATGCGAATGCGAATGCGAATGAGAATGAGGCAAGCAATGGCTGCTGTAGATTCGGGGGCATTGTCCATTGTTGTTCGAGGTGCCTCATAATGGCCAAAGATGTTTTGGATCCCAACTTGAGCTCACTCTGCCAATTGTTCTAGTTGATTGTTGTTCGTCTCCCTCTGCCTTTCTCTCAATCAAGCTATCATGGCCTGAGCATTCAATAATATTCCTGGCTGTAGTCGTCGTACGACTACACAATGTGTGTCTATTTCTACATAGTCGTCGTAATGGTTGTTGCGGTTGTGCTCACCGTCGTCATCTACCAGATCGTGCAAGCGCAGTGACCGTCCAGGTAAGTTCTATAGATAATGTCTCTTTAATTCTTACACTATATCGATTCGTTTCCTTCTAATATGTCCCTTATTACATTTCAACCGTCTTTGAAATATTCTTTTACAGTTGCTCTGCTGTACTCCACATTAAGATTTCTTTATTGCTGATTGAGCAGTTAAAATCGAATCAACAAATACTTCTAGTACTACTTATTTAATATATTAGGTCTTCTCCACTGGCAGTGAAGGGCTACGTCATTCAGATTTCGTATGTTGAGCCTTTCCATCATTCTCAATAATAAATAATGAAACAATATATTGTCAATTTTTTTAAATGAACATGCAAATATACAAAACAGAAATGCAAGTAATCAATTATTCTAAATTATAAAAAATTCCTATCACTAATCGAAATTTATGTTATCGTAATTTATTGTTACATTATATTTGAGTATCTCTGACTTCAGTGTTTATTTTTGACCTTTGGTCTCTTCTTCCCGATAGTTTAGCTATTTTAACAACTTACATCTTGACTTTTTCTCTCCTGCTCTCTTCTTATCTCTGTCTCTCTTGCTCCTCCTCTCTCTAGGCTTGTCAACTGTCGAGCAAGTGATATTCGGGCACTTCCTCTTATGCACTTTATCGGTGTTTTATTACATCTCTTTTGCCATAACATTTGCATACATGATGCGCTTGCTCTCTTCCCTGCTTTGCTCTTTTATCCTCTCGCTCTCTCTCTCTCTTTCTCTTGCTCTGGTTGTGTTTTAGTTGCTTGTTGGTTGCTATAATTAACTGAATATTTATTACTGCGGTAGATAAAATGTTATGCGGCTATTATTTTAGTTTTATGGGCAACCAAGAAGCCAACAAGCAACCAGTCAGCCAGTCCCAGTTAGCCCACCTGGCTGGGCTTAAGCCGAAGCTGGTCGAGGCGAGCCAAGTTAACGCCCAACATGAATGGCGGTTGAAATTTGAACTGGGCCGAGTGTGGAGCAGAAGAGGAGGCGGTAAGGCGGGAGCTGAACCTGGCGTTGAACCTGAGCCAAAATGCACTTAGAGTACACGCACTGACAGTCTAGGACTCAAGCCATTGAGCAAGCGCAACCAATTAAGCCAACAACAATGCACGGCACACGGAAAAAACTTGGCCGAGTCGAGTTCAGGCTGCGTCTTCAGATTGGTGTAGGTGTCGGTGCAGGGATTGGTATTGGGTTGCCTCAAAAGCAGAGCCAAAAGCTAGGGTGAAACAAAAAAAAAAAGGAGAATGGTAAAGAGGAAGAGCAGCGAACACGTCGCTAATTGTTTTAAGGCCGACAACAACATCGCGATGCCGGCAATGCAATAAGGTGTGAAATTCAAGCGCATAAATCCAAGACGACGGCTCCAAAAGTTTCGCCACTTCTTATGTTCCTTTCGCGCTCCAACTCCAACTCTAGCTCCAGCCTCAGCTTCAGCTTTAGCTCTGGCTGCAGCATTGCCAACCTGCCGCCTTGAGGCAGTTGATAAGGCTAAAAAGTTGGCTCGTCGTGTTCACTCGCTGTGCCGTAAAATAATAACGACAAGAAAATTACGCATACGCCGTGTTGTTTTACATTGTCTACGTGCGGCGGCCAAATAAGGCGGCTTATTAATATTATTACTCATACGCCATGCCGTCTCAAAACCCAAGCAACCCAAACCCACAACAACGGACCAGCCTAACCCAATGCAAGGGCAAGTTCCCAACTCTCGCCCTTCTCCTTCCCCTTCCATCTATCAACAGCCAGCTGCTGGCGGCGACTTCTGTTGCCATATAATTATAATTGTTTAATGAACTGCATGGGGCTGAGACTGAGACTGAGGCCGCAAATACGGTAGCTTGTGGACGCTGATTGAAGTCACAGCAGCTGTTGCTTTCCTCTCTTTAGCCAGTGCAGGGTGACTGTATCAAAGCGAATTGAATAGCATTGATTGTAGTCATGTACCATGCATTGCCCTAGTCGCTATAGCAATATATACTTGTATCGAATTAAACTCTTTAGCGGATGATTTTCGTAATTTGCTGATTTAGAATTTAGGCAAGTGAAAAATAGAAATATTAAATCGAAATATATTTTATATAAAAACAATAAAGAAAAAACTCACAAAATTGAAAAAAGTGCATTTAAAATTCGGCGTAAAAATTCAAAATTTCAAAACTATTTGCACTCACTTCATTTTACTTAAATTAAAACTCATTAAGTCTTGAACTCCTTAACAAAATAATTTAATTGTTTTAATCTACTTTAAACACTCCTTTATCAGATACTTTATTTTGACGTGCTTCTTTTTTCATTACTTGTAGCAATGATATTAATTAATCAATTATTTCAAATAAATAATATTGTCAAATAAGCAACAATAAATTGTTGTTTTTTGGTCTCAAATGAGTTTAGCCAGTCGAGCCTGACGAGTCAACAGATAACTCGCCAATTGAAAAGATAATGCAATTAAAGCGTACTCTCATAATAAATAATGAATAATGATATAATTGTGTATAGCACTTTCTATAATTACAGCTGGACAAATGACAGAATACTGAGCACAGAATACACAATTCGCACTTGTAATTATTTACCACTGCATCGAATTGGACACTACTACAAACTCGACCACATATTTTCACACTAGAAATAAAAACTCAATTTGAATTAATTTCAACCTCTCCCTCCTAACACCGTCGCAGCAATTTGATGATAGCAATTTGACACGCAAGGCCAGTCAAACGCGAACTCAACTCAAATATAAGACCTGGAGTCAACTATCATGGATCAACACTTGTCAATCAGAAATACAGCTGCAAAGATGCGTCTAAGCCTGAGCTACTTCCTGGGGCTGCTCCTCGTCCTGATCTGCGGCAGTGCACTTGTGGTACGTCTCTTACATTGAGATCTGCTCTGAATTTGCTTTACATTTCCCCTCTCTTTTTGTTGTAGAGTGCCAGACCACAAGGGCCATGTGGTCCACCACCCAGCGGTCCTCCGCCCAGCGGACCACCTCCATCAGGTCCTCCACCTGGTGGTCGCTGTGGACCACCACCATCTACTACAACCGCATCATCCGGCTAAACACATCCCTGACCCCACAAACAGTTCCCCTCTTGACTAGACTAGCGCATCAACTGACCAATGGTTTTGTTTTTTTTTTTTTCTATCAATAGTCTATACTTGTAAACCACAACAAATATACGTTACTTTGCAAAAAATAAGTATTGGACTTTGATAAAAGTGGTTAAGATCTAAAAAAAATGAATGTAATTTCTGCATGGAAATCTTTTTAAAATAGTTCAGCTAAGCAATATTTTACCAGCATGTGTTCAGTATTGATCTTTTTTGGAAAATGCTTACACTCAATATTTACTGCTAATTTACATAACATAGCTTGTTTTTAACCATATAATAATAATCATTTTGCAAAACTAAATTCCTTAGATATTCCTTCTTAGATTATGGAATATCAACTGCAAAATTATTTTCAATATAACAGCATAGCAGAACGAATGTCAGTTCAATATATTATAGTAGTTAGTTTTACGTTACTAAATTTATAACAGTAAACTAATTATTTCTAGCTTAATTCTCTTTCTGAAATAGGTGCTAAACTACTAACATAACTACCAAATTAATTGAAGCTCAACTCGTGTAAATAAATAATATGAAAATACCCATGGAAGATCAATGATGCTTAAACCTCTTATGATTCTCATGTAATATATTTGCATGGTGTAAAGGCACCTTATTTGCAAGCCACTTAATGTTTTAGGCAATACGTTTCTTGTTCACCTTTCAAAATCGATTGAATTTCCAAGCAAATTAAATGACTTGCGGAACAAAAGAGGTCGAAACAGTGTTCCAGCCAATGTTAATGTTAATATCCAATCTAATCTTAAACTTGTTCTGCTCCACGTTAATTGGCTGTCAGTCAATCAATCAGGCAGTCAGTCAGTGAACTAATCAGTCAACCCGTCAGCTACGTAACATACAATGCTGTGTGTTTTCCATTTGATTTAGTTTCGTTATTTTATATTTTTTGCTCAAAATTTTGTCTGTACAATTGTTATAGCATGTCTGATGACTTTTTTACATACTTGAAATTCAGCATGCATTGCTTCAAATATATTTACATTTACTTTGTATGTGTAAACGTTTTGGAGAATCTAATTCAAGGCCATGAAAGCAGTGCCAATTAAAGGACTATCAACATTTGATTGAGGATATTCAGTAAGGACCCATATTGCTGCCCTCTATACGATTGATTTGGATTTCAAAATGTTAAAATCAGAACAATGGGTTGCTATAACAGTGCTCCAAAATGTGAGGTGCAGGAAGTAAAAGATCCGAACTTGATTTTATTCTCATTCACATTTTGGAACAGTATTGGTTGTTGTGAAATTATAAAATCATTTGTGTAATTTTATATATTTTTCTTGGGCCGTGAACAAAGTTGAGGAAGCGTGTTCTCTGAGGTAGCTTATTAGTGGACTTAGTTTATATAGAATGGTTGTTGCTATAGTTGTTTTTGAGCTGAAAATTACTTATTGAACTAGCTCCTAGCTTAGGCGCTAAAGGTTTCTAATTATTGATCGATAGGTGCAAGATTAAAGTGGTTGTTGTATATTTCAACAGACGAGCAGACTTCACATTATTCACATTTTAATACATTCATAATTTTTTAATAACAAATAAGAGCTTAAGTTAAAATAGTATTGTCAACAGGAGTATAGGTCCTGCAGAACTTAAAATATGAATAAGCAACGATCCAAAAGTAAACGCTTGTGGCTGAATTGATTAAAAACAAAGTTGAACAACATTTGAATAGATTAATATACATACTTGCCTAAACTAATGAAGGCGACTGAAACGATAATTGTAGAATTTGAGGGACACGAGAGCCAGGTAAAGCTACTGGCTATCAAGAAAACTGCCTGTAGTATGTTTGTGGCCAGGTAAATGAGAATCAAGTGCGATATTTCCTGGAAAGTACAGCGGAAGGAAGTATTTCTAATATGTACTCAAAGTGTCTTACGATAATTGCGCTGAGTACAAGAGCAAAGCAGCCCAAGGTATGGATAATGTAGATAGCAGATGACATCACTTCATAGGTATCTGTGAATATAAATATGGCTTTAAACTGTAGCCCAATTACATTGATTCGCTTACTGTTGCACATCGAGAGATTCACCAAGTGGAAACATATTTCGAAGAAGACAATGATGAAGCAGCCCAAGCGCAACTTTACAAACGGACAGCACTTGGACACACAAATGTTCATTTTGAACTCGATACGTGTGAAAGTAAGCTCTGTGCCAACTGGACGTATACGTTTTTTAGTATTCTTCCAAAATGTTTGACTTCAACTGACTACTCGTACTTGTAATTCCCCAGCCAATGCTTGAAATGGCAGCCAATTCCCCAACCTGCCGCTACTTTAGCTGCTCGCTCCTTTGCATATTTCGAACTTGCAAAAGTTGTCTAGCTGTAAAATATGACACACCCTGGCTCACAGTAATCGCTATTCTTCTTTAAAAAAGATAAAAGTTTTATTTGGTTTTTCGAGCTGCGTTGCGACTCGGAACAGAATAAAGGCACAAACACTCCCAAATATGGCATCATAAATGCGAATCATCCAAAATGGTTGACTAGCAGAAACTTCGAGGAAATACTCTGAGATTACGTGAATTGCTAGTGAGCTGATTTAAGTCGAATCAATCTTGTGCTTATCTTTTGGTGATATATTAAATTTGATACTATGCTATTCAAGGTGAAAAGAGTTTAAAATATAAAAAATAAATGCTTAAATAAATAAGTAAATAAATACGAATAAAAAGTACAGATGCAAATGGGGGGTCAAGTGCCAAATGTAATAATTAAATTGCATTTGTGTCTGCGGCCGTTATGCTCCAAACAAAATGGCGTCGGCATTAATGTGTGTATGTGTATGTATCGTATGTGTATGTGTGTTGTAAAAATATTTATGTGACCGCTGCACAGTCATTGGTTTTGGCCCTTACATTTCTTTTTTTTTTTCTTTTTTCTGGCTGTTACAAAAGACCGAAACCAAACGATTCTCTGCACAATTTACAATATTATGTTGTGCTCTCTCGCTTTATCATTGTCGCTCTTGCTCTGTCGCTCATCTTTATCTTGTGTATTGTATGTCTCTTTTGCACTTTGTTAAATTTATTTATCATTCAATTAAATATTTAAAATCCAAAAAATGCTTTCACCACCATCCAACTTATTTAAAGCATTTTCCGCACACACAATTACACACACACGCACACCTTTAATATTGAAATTGAAATCATAAATAAATGAGCAAATTTGCGCAACTTTTTTCGCGCTGGCTGCGATTGTTGCGACGGGTTTATTTGCACACGCGGCGTATGCGTAACGTCTGACCATGTGAGTCTCTATTGGCGTGCCGTGCTGTTTGCGTGTATGTGCGTGTGTGTGTGAGTACTGTAAATTTTATTGTTGTTTCTGTTTTTTTCTCGTATCGTTTCGTTTCTTGTGTTTTCACACAGTGTTTGTAAAATTAATTGACATTTTATTTGTTAATTAATTGTTATAGCCGTTGGCCGGCCGGCAAAATGGCCAAATGACCAAATGGCCAAATGGCTTTTCATTATTGTTATTACAAATGCCGCGACCATTATTATTTGCTCGTTAAGCGTACGAATATTGTGTGTGGCCACATTTAATGCATTTGTAATTTAGTTGTAGTTTTAATTGCAAAAATTGTTAATTTTCTAATAATTTATTTATTTAGATGTGTGATTTGTTGGGGCCAGCAAATACGAGTAGTGCTGGGAAATAGAACAGAGTAGGAAGATAAAGAGAAGGAAAGCGAGAGGGGAAAGAGATCAGCCAGAAGCCAGTAGCATTGCATGATATCCAATTACTACTATAATGAGGTAAACATGGAATTCAAAAACAGTTGGCAAATAAAACAGAAGAGAACCTTGTAGTCCAGAGCACTCGACAGATACCCTGTGTCCATTCGATCTCATTGGATATGATATTATTAACCCACTTGTAGCGTTTATTAAGCGTGTCTAACCATATATCAAATATTAACATATATCAGAACAGTCTTTGAAGTCATGCACTTACACTGACAGGCGGACAGACAGGCGGATATCGAGATGAAGAAAGAAAGGCTAAATCGAACTGCCTATTGATGCTGCTTACGAATATAGTAAATAACCTTTTTACAAATTTCAATGGCCACAGAGTATGTTTATACATATAAAAAAAGTAACCATGGAGATTCAAACTATTGACAATCGTAACTACACATAAAATAAAAATATAAATTGATGACTGCCGAATTAAATTAAAATAATATTAATTTAGAAAAGAATGCAAAGAATTGTAAATGTAAAATGTAAACGTATTATAATGAATAAAAAAACAAAACTTTTCCCTTACAAATTTTTTATAAGGCCTTAGTATGGTAATGTGGTCTTTTTAGGAACTATGTATATATAATTAGGTGACTACCTCAGTCATTGTGTAGTATTAATTCTTGAAGACTTATGCATTTTAATGTGCAACCTGAAATCTATAATATTATATGCTCCTAGATTTTAAAATGTTTCCATACTATTTTGTGCACATTTCCAAACAGAGTCCACTCTTATGGACTGCCTGCCTTGCTCTCACGGATCATGGCGAAATAGATGATGAGCAGCTAGAAGGCGTTGTCTGGGCTTTGGCTTAGCCCGAATGATACCCCGCTTCAAAAAAAGAAATTCACAAAAAGAGAGGAACCTGCAACAGCTGAATATTGCGAAGAAGGACGCTGCTATCCTGGGGAGGCCGAAGCAGAGGGCCCATCAATTTTTACAACTTTAAATACCAGCAGGAAGTAACTTAAAAACGACCTCGCTGCCAAAGCATCAGCATCAGCCACATCCTCATCGGCATTCGCATTCGCATACTCATCTGCATGACCGTGCTCTTGCCCCTGCACCTTGCCTCATTTCCCCATTCAACCTGCAACAGACTACATTTCGAATGCGTTCGAGAACGCGACGAACAGCGAATGGCGAATAGCAATAAGAAAAAGTCATAACAAAATTTTACGACAATTTCGGCGGCGTTTTCATTTGGAGCCGGTGTGTATGTAGTTTGGGATTGGGCTCAGCTCGTGGCCAGAGCAAGGTTGGGTAGCTGAGTTTGCCCATTGTCGGTTAGGTGAGCTGCAAAATGCAAAACAAAGGAAAATTACCAAGCAGAGCGGAGCACAGACAAAATATTCTAATGGCTGCCATCCCGCTGCTTTCTCCTTCACCCCCGGTTTTGGCTGCGGCGACGGCATATAATAATCATCTATATTCATGGATTAGGATTCAATTTTTATGCCACACGCGAAAGCTGTGGAAAAAATGAGGCCCAAACAGCAACAACAATGAGGGTTAAATTGAAAATAAAGCGACGACGCGACGTTGCCCAAATATGAAATTATAAAGACGCCACAAGCAGCGAGTAAGGAAGGGAGAAAAGACAGAGACAGGGAGAGTGCATAGCAGATAGAAACAAAAAAAAAATTATTCAAAAATTTATGCAAGAAAATATTACCAAAGAGCTAATAATTTTCCCCCACCTTGGATTTGGCCCTTCAAGGTGGCAAAAGCGCCGCGTGAGGCGCGTTTTTTTTATTTTCCGAGGATGGTCGTGGAGTGGAGGGATGCAAAGTGGGGGCGGCGTTGTCGGATATACGCTAACTGCTATGGCTGAGCTCTGAGCTCGCTTCGCGGGCTTCTATTAATGAATAATATCGCGGCTAAGGCATCGGCATTGGCATCGGCATCGTCATTGGCATCGGCAATGGCAACAGTATGAGGGGGGATGCACGGGAAATATAGGTTGAGACAAGGCAGCCAGCAAGGGTGGGGTTTTGATGTTGCTGGAGTTGTGGCACGCCACAGGGGTTAATAAGTAATCTGCATTTTTTGACATTTATTTATGTCTTCAAATATGTGAGACGCTCTTGTTCTCCCACACCCTCCCCCTGCTCCGACTCTCCTGCTGCCTCTCGCACGGCTCAGCAGCAAGAACAAAGAACGCCGTAGAGAAATATAACAGCTGTTAAAAGTGTCATTAGACGAAATATGCCCAGGTTCCATAACGATTCACTAGCGATTCCCTTCTCCGACTCCACCTTTTTACCTCTGCCAGTCAGCAGGCTCAAAAGAGTGCTGTCGAGCAATTTCCCAGTTGTATCAACTAGGCAATTCACCATATCACAATCATAGGCAAAGAACAATTGAGAATTAAATAAGAAATACTAATCAGTATTCAAAATCGAGCTCAACATAATGTTGGCATCTGCCAAAACTAATGATAAATGAATTAGAGAATCACACAACAGAAGTATGGCAAGAACTTTTCTAACAGCCAGAATAAAATACATATAGTACACAGACATAAATGCAATTCAATTATTACATTTGGCTCTTTTTATGCGTATTTATTAAGTACATTTAAAACTGATGAATGTTTTTTTTCTCTTCGTCCGAAACTTTTGGCGGTCAAGCTAATATCCACAGAGTCAACCATCGATTTGAGTTTGGCAGTCTACAAACAGCATATAGATTGAACGGTCTCTACTGCCGCTTTCCCAGCTAATTCTTCTATTTGTTTTCTTGGAAATGCCGTCAAGTTTTCCGGGTCAACAAGTTTAATCTCATCCCCAGGTGAAGTTCAAGCTCTTTGCTGCTCACCGCGACACATACAACTAGTGGCATTAGCAGCTTGTCAGTCATAAAGGCAGACGGGGCAGCATGTTGTTGTTGCATGGTGGGATGGGACACTGGATGCTACTGAAGCTACGTGCCGAACAAATCTATATTTACGATTATGGAAGTTTATGATGCGCCTTCGACATTTAAGTGTCATTCAGCGCTCGGCTGTAAACGCGACTGTTTGACGACTGTTTGACGAGCCAGGGAGCTGTGCAGAGGGCCGGAGTGGAAGGAGGTAGGCGGTCTAATGACAAATGCTCTGCAAAATGGTCACACACGCAACGCACGCACTCGCACTCGCCTTCCACTTCCCCTTCCCCTTCTGCGTCTGCTTCTGCTTCTGCTTCTTCTTCTCCTTACCCTCGTCACACCACCTACAATCATTGCCTTTGGTGAAAGTGAAATTGTCATAAAAAGTGAAAGGCAACTGGGGAATGTGGAACTGGGAATGCACCCAGCAACAGTTCCGTTATTCTTCTGTCCCCCCACCCACTCCACAGCACCACCTACTCCCCGCCCACGGTTGCGACTGGCGTTCACATGTCAAGGTAATTTGGGCGCACTTTTTGTGCCCGCCTCGTTTTATGACTGAATTAAAATAGTGTGTGAGTGTGTGCGCCACGCCCAGTCGCCTACCAGCACACACACATGCAGGCGCACACACTTATGTAATTACTTAGTTTATTATATTGTAAGTGCGAGTATCAACAGTCCGAGTTGGAGCTGCTGCCCTCCTCTCCCCCTCTGTATGCCCCTGCCACGCCCAGTCGCCCATAGGCACGCACCAGTGAGTGGTCGGTCGTCGCTGTCCCCTCACTCTGCCCCTTCCACTGCGTTTCGGCTGCCCCCCTTTTTATAGTTTTGGCAAATCGTAAAAACTTTTACAGCATTTACATGGAACGGAAAGAAGTGCGAGACGGAGACACAGTTGGGATTGGGACTGGCATGGGGATGGGAATGGGCATGGGGAGTATCATTAGTTCTGCAGGGTTGCTTACCGCCATGCGTCAGGGTTGTCGCCACAAAAGTTTACGCCACAGTTGTGCTCTCTTTATTTGTCTTTGAAGCAGCAGCAGCTGAAGCAGTTGCTGCTTTTTCAATTACCCAACTGTGTCCGCTCCTCACCCCCCTCCCGATGGTGGCAACTCTCAGTTTCAAATGCAGCCACGCCCCCATTGGGCTGCACTTAAGTCGCCTGACCAAAAAATCATTAACTATTTTAATTTCAGTTTGCAAATTCCATGCAATTTAAATGCGAGCAACCGGCCAATGGCAAGGGCGTGTTTGCGGGTCAAAAACCAAGCAGATTCTCGCCCTCCCGTACTCGACAACTCTGTCTCTAGCTGAGACTTGTGCACTTTACCCAAATGCTAAGCAAATATAATTAAAGCGTCTAAGAAAAAAGCCAATAATTAAAAATGCACAAAACCAAAAGTGAACACCGAAGCTCAAACTACCATCCGAAGCCCGCTCTTCTCACTCTTAGACAGAGAGAGAAAGAGAGTGAGAAAGCACTCAAAGCTAGTGCAGTTAGTTGGCTAACACATCGAAAGAGGGCAAAGCTATGCTAAAGCTATCAACGACTTCAAAGAAAAGCAAAATATGTGCTTAGGATAAATCCAGTTGCGAGTCGAGGGGCATCTAGCAAAGTCCAGTGAGAGCAGCTCAGCTTAGTCGCAGTACGCGCAACTCTATAAGATCAGCATAGAGAAGCCATGGAAAGTTCTGAAACAGTTGTGCTTGGCCAGACTTTATTAGACCGCCTTTAAGCTGCCGTCTAATCAAACGCCACCATCGACGGCTGAGCCAAACCGGCGACAGTTGGGCAACTTCAGCGGACACAGACACAGACACGCAGTCGGAGTTGGAGATGGAGAAGGGCCACGATACGGACATGGCATATTTTCCGCGCAGTTACTTGTGTTAATTTCCAACCAGAATCGAGCCGAGCTGAGCTGAGCCAAGACGAGGCGAGTCGAGTCGCGTTGCGTCGCCCAAAAAGGTCGCTGTCGTCATCAGCGGTTGGCAGCGGCTCTTCCGGTTTCTGTCTCACGCGGTTTTTTTTTTGTTTTTGCTTTTTATTTTATTTACTGAACGCATTTTTGTCCATTACTTTGGTCAAATTGCTTGAGGTTTTACCCCCTTTAGCTACCCTCGAAACGAGAGTTATGATGGGGTATATTATGTGGCTAGCAGCTGCAGCATCTATGGATGGCGATCATTGATTTAACTTGAACAATTCGCTTAGAAAGTAAATTGATCTATTCATTATATTTTATGCTCCTTTGCGTCCTATTATTGAACCTTGTTTATTTTCTTGTCTTATTGCTGCAATGTGTCTTCTGCTTTAGTCTACTTGTGAAATAATTAATCTACTTACTGTCGCAATCCTCTACACACTCTCCTTTTTATCATTTCTTCTTCTTTAATTGACCCTTCCCTCTCTTAACTCTTCCGAACACTCTTTAGGCACTCATACCCCATTACTTTACTTGAATTTTTGTATGCTTGCTGTTATTTTTATGTTGCTTACTTTTGGGGCCAGTGGACTGGGCACTATTCAAATGGCATGGGCGTACAGTGCCACGCCTACCGCCCCAAAAGTAACTAAGCGTACAACAGAACGAGGCAATAATTTAAAATTTTAATTTTATTTTTTCTCATTTTTTGTTGTTGTTTATGCTGCCTCCTCTTGCTGTTGAGTTTACTTTGGCTGGCGCTTAATCGGATAATACAAAATTCGTAATCGAAGTTTGTCGAGTTGAGTCCTTGGAGTTGTCCTGTCGCTGTCGGCTGGTGTACATGACTTGAGTCAATATATGCAGTATTTTATGAAAAGCTAACCCTTTTTTTATGCTTGACTGTTGCTGCTGTTATTGTTGTTGCTGTTGCTGCTCGGGTGGCTTTGCATTTGCATGACGACAAGGCGCAGGATGAGAAAGACTCTTCGATACCCGCTTCGTGGCTTTTGTTTTAATGTCAGCACGGTGCGGGCGGCTGCTCAATTGTCTAACATTATCTGATTTAGCATTTAATACTTAACCCTTGCCAGGACGACAATCCGCAGCCCCGCCTAGCTACAGGATATGCCGCCGACACACGCGTTGCCATTAACCAGGCGCATGGAGACAAAAAAAGAGTACGCGAAGTGAAAAAAAACCAATCTGAAACTTGAACACTGAAAGAGCAGGCGCAAGGATAACGAATTAAAAAATTAAAAATCGAAAAGCAGAGACGAGCAGAGCACAGCACAGCTCAGAAAGAACGACAACAAGGAGACGCGACGACAAAAGGTAAAAATGCGAAAGGGGTGAAACATGATTAGGCGTGTGGATGGTTAGCGGGTCTGCTAAGGGTGAAGGGGATGGGGAAGGAGGAAGGGGGAACGTAGTAGCTTTGACTGGCTGATGTGCTGCCACTGATTAGGCATCGCCCCGGGGTTACCGCGGTGGAGAGAGGGGGTGGGAGAGCGGCAAACGAAAACAACGTCGGCATAATTAAAACTCCCAAACGGCGCGTAATAAATGCCAAGGCAGGCACGGCCAATAAATAGCAATAACAAGAACAACAACAACAACACACGACGACAATGGGAAGACGAACAACAACAACAACATCGACGAGAACACGTTGAACAAGCATAACATTAGCAACCCTTTTTTATATATTGGAACACAACCCCCAAGGAAGCGCCAAGGAAATAAAAGAAACAATCGAATTTTAATCAATTCGCGCAACATGAAAACGCCAAACGCTTCGCCAGTTTCATTAGCATTTCGCCTCTTGGCATTGTTTTGAGCCAACGATGTGGCAGCCCACCCCAAACCAGGATGTACACTCAGCTCTCACGTCTCAGTTCCCAATTCTTAGCTCGCTGCTTTCAGCTCCAATTCCAGTTGATGCTCTGACCAGCTTGATTATTTTATTCGCTGACCCGCACAGCCGGCAGTCTTGCAAGCATAAAATTTTTTGTTGCATACTTTGCGGCGGTAGCTTGAAATGTTCACTCCCTCTACGCGCGAGTGTTAGACCCAAGGCAATGACCAACGTGGAAGAGAAAACGCTGGAGAAGCTGCATTTCATTGTTTGAGCGTGTCAAACTAATGTAAACACTTGCGTAATAGGCGTTTAAGACCATTTTGCGACCGAATTGATTGTGTTGTGCATATTAAAAATGTTCATTGCATACTTTGCGGCGGGCTTCGAAAAGTTTTGCAAGTACAGAATTTAGCACTCAGAAACATTTCTTTGATATGTAGCAGCTTTTTGACTGATTGCACTAATTGAATGCTGTACTCCCCTTCTTGGAGGCGCCTTCTGCGTTGATGAGACTGTCAGGCGCTGACAGGCCTTCCAGCTGCCCCCATTTTTTTAGCCAAATTCCAATCGTCCCTTCATTTTGCCTGCCTTGATGCTGTCAGCGTATATGTCCTAAGATGGTGAGTAGCAGGATGTTAGGCTTGTGGTGGTGCTAATGCTGGTGCTGGTATTTTCATTTGTCGCTGCTGGTGGCCCATTGCCATTTATTCACCTGGGTCCTCATGTTGCATTGTGCTTGCCATTTGCTTTGGCAATTTCTATTCATTGCAACTCATCAGTTTTGTCCTCGCAGCTTCATCTTGCACTTGCCAGTTGCTTTATTTTTTCGTAGCCATCAGACACAAGCACAAGCACATACATACACTCATACAGTCTCACTCTCAAGACCCCTCGAGCGGTGGAGATTCATCTTTCCCAGGTAACTTCCCTCTCGTTTTGGGTTGCAGTTGTTGTTATTGTGGCTCATCATCTTTCAGCCGACTACTGTCCCCTACATAGTACCCTACATTCTCATCCTTCCCAATCTCCATCCTATTGCCAATGCCATTCACATTCACATTCTCCTATTCCTATTCGTATTCGCATTCGCATTCCCATTCTATTTTCTGTTAGCTCGTTTCTCGTTTCTCTTTAGTTGTTGACGTTGTCGTTGCCTGACTTGCTCGCTTGCTGTTATTTATAATTTTCGTTTATTTGCATTCGCATCCAATTTGTTTGTTCGTTTCAGCAATGCTGCTACCTGCTGCTGCTCTGGCATTTTTTATTCCACTCTCAGGTACCACCATGAGCAGAAGCAGGAGTAGTCATCAGCTGGTGCCCCCTTAAACCATTCAGCCAGCCAACCAACTGGGTCCAAGTCCAACTTGGCCCTACAAACATTTCTACTACTTTGACAAGTATTTCACATGCCCATACAAGGGGTATACACTGCTACAGATACTGCACATGTCTTTAAATCTAAAACTACATATATATATATATATCTTTCTAGTTCGGGTATTTGCCTAGTCGGTGCCTGTGGCCTCTTCGTGTTGGCTTCAACCATTTTACGCCATTATCAACGTCATCGCCGTCGTCGACGTCGTCGTTGGCATCTTCTCTTCTGTCCGGCTGCGGGTCGGACTCGTCCACGGCTGCCATTGTTGGGCTTGGCATCATCAGCTCACCTTTGCCAGTTAGCCCATTGTTGTACCCCGACTGTTAGTCTCGCTCTCGCTCTCCCTCTTTATCTCTGACACTGTCTCTGTCTCTGTCTCTGTCTCTGTCCCGGTCGTTCTTTTTGTCTCTGCCTTTCTCTTGCTCTTGCTCTTGCTGGCTGTCATGGCATATTATTGGTGTGCGGAAAATGTTTGCGTAATTGCAATGTTGACATTCGTATTTTTCGCTCACTTGCTGGGCAAAGAGCAGCTCCAACAGAGGTGCCACCCCAGTCTTGTCGACCCTTCACTCCCTCACTCCCCCCTGACGCTGATGCCTGTCATTTGCGCCGGAATGACTACATGCGACATATAAATCCAAGTGCATCTATTAGCTGCGTCCTAACGCCCAACAACACATTGCCGCTGGCTGCAAAGCAGACCAGGTGCATATCCGGATCCTCGTTTTATGGAGAATGCTTCAAAATCTGTATATAACATCGCTGGATAAGTGAGACATCAGCGGGGAGAATGGCAAAACGATTGCCTTGTTGACTTACGCCCCTGCCAGAAGTCGTCAGAAGTCGTGACATTGCTAAAGCTTCGACAACTTGTCAAATTACCTTAAGCAAGTCCCTGGGCAGACAATGCTCAGCACGACCCCTGCCCCTCTTCTTTCGACGTGCTTGTCAATATTTAAAATTGAAAAATACCCAGCCCATCCCCGCAGGTACAAGACTATTTCATATCATTTCAATATCATTGATGTAAAAATGTTTCGTGCTCCGTTAATGTGCCTAGATGCAGGGCACAAAAAATGAAAACAAAAAAGCGCGAGTCAATGAAAACCAGAAATACAAATAGTAAATATTATACAAGAGCATGACGAATAGTCATTACTCTTCCTTAAGCTTTAAAGTGCGCAGAGTAATTTCTTAAGAGAAAATTCTACAAACTTGTTCAAAGTCTTGGCAATAACCTATCAAATTTAGTTAAATTTTGATTAATGCGAGTTCGAATTGTATTGGGATTTTTAATAGTGACAAACGGCATGTCAAAGTTGCAAGGATATTTGCAGCACATAATGAGCATGGCGGGGGCAGAGGTTAACGTTAAGGTAGCAGGGGCACAGTGACAGCAAAGGACATTGAGAACAAATCGCAAGACACCCTCAGATACGGCGCGTTATCGGAGGAGGGGGAAGGTTACCATTACCGACAGCCATTTCCATTCATTCATCCAGCCAGTCATTCATCCATCCATCCATCCATCGAGGCAGGCAGTCAGACGGTCAGGTCGTCTGTCGTCTGTCATCTGTTGTTGGGTGTATGTATATTTCATATGCCCTTATGCCCTTATGCCCTTGTGGCGAATGCGAATGTCGCGTCTTTGCATTTCTCAATGTACTCGAAAACGATTTATTAAAAATATCTTTGGCACGGCATCGAGGCAAAAAACAACAAGCAAGCTTATTAAAAATTTATTACCGAGCTTAAAAAATGTTACCCCAGTCGTGGAAACCACCTCCGACTCAATCCTCCCAGAGCCCGCGGGGCAAGAGCACCTTGCGAGACAAGGATGACAAAGTTGCGACAATGAAGGCAATTGTGCCGGGGGCGCAGATATTGAAAGGTATTTTCGCTGATTTGTTTGAGTTGGAAATTTAATTTATAACTGTAAATGTACTTTCAATACCCGGAACAGGAGAGGAAGATAAGCCAAGCCAAGGGCGAAAACAGAGACTTGCAACTTTGGAACATGGCAAAAGTGTCACTTTCAATATGCTTTGAATTGTAATTAGCAACATTTAGTCGACGCGTTTTAGAAGGATCTACGGAGAATGGTAAATTGAAACGGGGATTATTGACTGCTTAAGTATAATTGAAATAATACTGGGATGTTTTGCGTTAGAACAACAAGTAGACAGATACAATATATCTATTAGAGAATGTGTCACAGCTGCATGCAATTCTAAGTGATACATCAGTTGCGTTTTGCGGCCCCAATCGAGCGCTGGTCTGGTCATCATCATCATAAGTAATGACCAAACTACCACCGAACTCTATCTCCCGGGTCCCTCTTGCTTGGCTATCTTCATAGCCAGTTCGCAACGGTAACCGCAAAAAGCCCAAGAGTCGACGGGGCGGCTCAGGGCCAATGACAAATGATCAAGTGTCACACATGGAATTTAAAGTAGCTGCAGCTGTGTGTGTGTGTGAGTGTGTGGGCCGCAGGGGCAGGTACACGCTTATTAGTTCTTAGCTCTCTCCTTTGCCAAGGGTTGACGACTGACGGGGCTGCTGTCGCACTATTTGATAACTAAAACTCATCAGCGTCCTCATCCTCATCCTCTTTCACATGCTCCTGCTCCAGCTTGTGGCTCGTCATCATTTTTATTATTTAGCCGAAATGATGAAATGAAAGCCCGTGAAGGCTTAAGTGGCATACAGAGAGCGAGACATGGTCCTTGGCTCTCGGTCCCTGGTCCTTCGTCCTTTTTCGCCTCGCTCTGTCTCTGACTCTGCCTCTGACTCTGGCACACATGTGGCGGCACACACGGCTGGCCTAAGCCCGACGAGACAGTGGGAAAGGCGACAGTCATAGCATTTTTCAATATTTGACAACAGGCTAAAGCTCTGTGTGTGTGTGCGTGTGTGTGTGTGAGACTCTCTGTGTGTGAAAAATGGCAACTTTGACAGCTTGACACTTCAGTATTCAGCCAGGCCAAGCCGCAGACCACCCGATTTCAAACCCAATCCCAATTGCAATCCGAAATCCAAAGAAAATGTCCCCCTTCACATATGCAGCCAGCTTCAGGAATATATTTTAATTTAAACGTTGCCCAATTTACAAAAATAATAATGTACAATAAAAATGTTAGCTCTCCCCCATATATATTTAAGACTTTGATGGCATTTGGCACAGTTTTTGCTTGCTGGCATTCCTTGCCAGTCCAATTGGCTACAGCCTTCTGCTCATTAGCCTGGGATGGCACCGCTGACGTCACTGCTGTTTTGACAGCTAAACGTCACATCTGACAGCTCAACAATTTGTCATTGGCAGTGGCACTAAGTGTGTCTTCACAGCCTTTAATTGCCGCACTTCGATGCAGGACGCACTCGTGATTGTCAAGGGGTGAAAGTATCGAAACGAATTGAATTGAAAGCGGCATTGGGGGCAAATTAGTAAAGGAAAGAGAGAGGGAATAGAGTAGCCAAGAGAGAGGTCTACAATCAACTGTAGGTATGTATCGACTTGGTGCAATTGATAAATCAAAGCTGCAAGGGAATTAAGTATTCTATAAATTCTTATCCATTCATATGTCGGGGAGTCTTGGCCAGAGGTTACGAAGGCAGGGGGGAGTGCATAGTTTACTGGGCTAACCAACTGTGCTGAGTCACTGAGCATCAAGTAAGCCAACGTGCTTGGCAAACTCACAACTAATTGACAGGCCTTGCAGGCTATTCACCCGTTGGCCCCGCACTCCCCCCCTCGCCTATATGCATATATTTCTTTCTGCTTTGCCAACAGTCTGTAACACACATTGTCACCTTCATCTTTTTCATCTTTCTGCTGTAGGTTTTGTTGTAGGTTTTTTTTATTTTTGCGCCTTATATCAACTCATTAATTTCTATTTCTGTTTGTCTTGGGCATGAGTGCAACGAGCCCTCAGTCTCCATCCCCCTCCCTCTGTCTCTTTCTCTGTCTCCGTCTGCGTCTTCATCTCCATCACGGTGCTAAACCCTCAATCCTCAACCCTTCAGCTGCCACCTTGGCCCCTTGAGCGCTGCTACATATCTGAAATTATACTTTGTCCTTTCTATAACAATAATTATTATTTCTTGCTTCAAGCAGCAGCAGCAGCTTCAGCAGCAACTGCAGTAGCAGCAGCAGCAGCAGCACAACAATCACAGCATCTCTGCTCTCAGTTGGATGTTTGGTAGGGTTAAGGAGGACGGGGGGCTGGGGGTTGGTAGAGCCAGCAAACACTTAAAAATGCTAAATAAAACATATTCCACTTAGAGCTCAGGCACAGGGACTGCGGGTCTAGCATTGGCTCTGCCTCTGAGCAGCAGCCAAGAAGAGACCCAAAGAGTGATAGAGAGAGAGCATAAGAGAGAGTGTTTGGGTTCGGGGTTAGGTGCCAGCTCACAGGTGCCGCTTGTTAAGAAACAGGCACAGAGGGGCTAAAAGACGGCAGCCTAGCCATATTTGCAATTTATATACAGCAGACGTCACACACACACATGGGGTATACAAAAAAATAATAATTTGCAAAAGTAGCGTCGTGTGACAATTGCTGTGGCCCCTTTCCAACCAACCCCCGCCCCCTTTGATGCTCCCTTGCCGCACTCGAGCTCAGTCTACAGTTTTGAGTCAACGTCTCGCTGTTTTGCGTGCCCAACTACTCTTGTTGTTGCTGTTGTTGTTGTTGCTGCAGTTGCTATTTGAATTTTGAGGACATTGTGATGAGGCTTTAGTTTGCAAATCTCTTGCACACACAACAACAACAACAACGACAACACATGGCACAAGATGTGGCCCCTCTCATAGAGCAAAGAGGAGAACAACACATAAACAAACGTCAACGAGCGATGTCAGCGTCGGCAGCAAAGTCGACTGCGACCGCGACTGCGACTGCAGCTGGCGACTTCGATGGCAGCGGTACTTCAACGCTAGATATCTCGGTAGCCATGACCAGCTCTAACCCAACCCCAATCTCAATCCCAATCCCAATCCCAATCCCAGTCCCAATCCCACTTCCATTCCCATTCACATGCACATTCACTAACTCAGGTGCGCCGAGCAGAGCTTGCAATCATTGCATACTTTTGGGCGACACATGCCATACATTACCTCACAAAAAAGAGCATGTGAAATAGATCACATTGCAACTCAACCTAAACCAACAACTGCAATAATCCCAGCATTTCGCAAACATCACCGATATCTCACATGCTTTGTCAGTTTTTTGAGAGCTCTCTCTCTTTTTAATATTGTTTCGCGGAATATCCTTAATACAATGTTTTCAGAATCCTTTGCTAAGTACTGAAGTGCTTCAGGAAATTAATAAAGCAGTAAGCTAACTCAAGCCTGAGCCTGTGCGTTCAAATTGCAAGCGAACTTTAATAATAAATAATTACTATGACGTTCCACGACAAACTGTGCTTAATTTGACAAGGCAAAAGTACAGGGTCTCTCACAGTCGATTAAAATCGATTGGTGACTTTCTGTCTACTTGTTTATTATTTGCAGCTTTTGCTGTTTGAGACATATTGGGTATTAATTTTTAATTATTTTATTTCTTTGCTATGTAAATCGAATTTTTAAATTACAACATATCAGCTCAATTTTCTTATATATGTATTAATAAACTTATTTAAATTAATATTGAACTATATTTTTAATTTATTTCCACTGTTTGCAAATTTCTAGAACCAGTAGTATTCAATTATAGCTTATAAATTTTATTTGGCTTATTATTTATCAAATTTTTCTATTGTACATTATCTTGATATTTAACTATCAATATTTTGATATTACAGGAATTATTCGATTTATGACAATAGCTGTTTTGATATCAAATACTATCCTACCTATGAATCAAGTCTCCTAAAAACCATTTTTCAGTTCTTCTCCTTTTATTCTACTGCTTTATTACCTATTGCCTTTGCAATGCTTTGGATTTGTTTTCATAGCAGATGCAGGTGTTGTTGTTGTTGTTGCTGTTGCATTTCTTTTATAATCATTTTTAGCTTGCAACAAGCAGAGGTAGATTTAGGAGATGGCTGCGCTGCCACAGAGCTAGACCAAGCGATGCTTGTGCAAGTGTCTGCCCACTACACTACCTCTCTTTTGCATCCTCTAGAAGCACCTCCCCTTAACCACCTTGCCCCTCCCCACACGCCACAGCCCACACCACCCCATCCCACCCAGTTAGACCGTGTGCTGTCAAGTGCGCTTATGGCTGTCATGACGCCCATAACATTGTCATCAACATTAGTTTTGCAATGTGCCCGCTAGATGAGGAGTGGCTGCTAGGGTGGGGGGAGGGCATGGGGGAGAGGCGTGGGATGTGGGTTCTCCTCCTTGTTGTTGCTGCTGTTGTTGTTGTTGCTGTTGACATCGTCACAAAAATTGGTGCAAAATGCTTCAGTTTTTGTGTTTTTTCTTCTTGCTTTTATTTTGCACACACACACACACACACATATATGCATGCCTGCACATCAATGTAGCATGTGTGCTTTAGATAAATATCTCATATGCGCCTCTCTGTGTGTGTATGTGTTTGTTTGCTGCTGCAAGTGAAGCGCATCGTGCGCTGCTTTCTGTCAACGCAGCTCACCTACAGATTTATTGGTAGCGCCCTCAAAAGTAGGCTATAGTTAAGACAACGCACACACACTTGCAGAGAGATGCGTACACAAACACACACACACACACATAGAGAGGCACGCAATTAAGCGTTGACTATTTGTAATTTTTAATAAGGCAGTCAGCCTCAGTTGCCATTTACCTCTATGCTTGCAGTTGAGGAAGGGCAGTGCAGCATATGAGAGAGGTGGTTGGGTAAGGCGGGGCTGCTGCAATGACAAAACAATATAAAATAAGCATGAATAATTAGAATATGTTAAGTGTTTTTGGGGGCTGCTGGAACACTAGAGATCTCTCTTTCTCTCTCTATCTGTGTGTGTATGTGTGCCCGCCTATTGTATATTTATATACAGTCAGTCAGTCAGTCAAGTTGGGCGCAACAGCAACAAAAAAAAGCCACGCCCACACAATGTGCTCGTCGTTGCACGTTGCAAGTTGCACGGGCGCAAAGGACTCGAGTGCCCACCTGACTTTTTGTCATTCAAATGAAAACTGTACGTCGTCATCGTCATCGTCACACTCGCACACACACACACACACACATAAACACTCACTAGCACACGCCTGCTCTGATTGCTTTGTTCAGCATTTTTCTAACAATTTTTTTGTCATCTGCATCTTTTTGCATTGCATACACTTAGGCGCGACTTTTTCACTTGTATTCGTATTCGTATGCGTGCCGAGTCGTCCTTTTCTTCCTCTTCTTCATCATCTACTACTTCATCTTGTTGTTGTTCTGTCGCTGTCTTCTATCTCCCTCTTTCTCTCTCTCACTTGGCTGGCATAGAAAAATTTACAATGCAATTGAGTATGCAAATATTGCCTACTTGTCATGTAGACAAATACCACGCCCTCGCATTGCCCCACCTCCCTCCTCCTCCCCTCTCTCCTCTTTCTCTTTCATGCTGCTTGGCTCATCTTGCATATGCATGTGAGTATGTGCGCATATTTGTTATTGTTGGCGCTGCTTCTTTATTGTTGTTGCAATTTTCAAAATTAAAATAACAATATGGACGACATGACTGCTTCGCTTATAGCCAAGCACAACTGTACTGCATGCCTACATATAGTATATTTGTAAGAGTGCAAGCGAGACAAAGAGTCAGAGTGGAACAAAAGTTTTTTAACAACTCGGTCAACGCCAATGACCATTAGGCTATTCGACATGTGGATAACAGGCAAGAGTAGACACCATAAAGTATATTTAATCTCGTTTCGGATAAACTTTATATATTATTGATAAAGTATATGTATTATGGAGCCTGTTTCAGATTAAGTTTAACAATGTATAGTTATTGCTCTTGTAATATTAATTATTCCAAATTTAAATACGTTACAGAAAGCTGTAAATTGATGTAGCCTATTAATGTGTTTTATAATTATCAGGTTTCCTTTTCTGCTATTGTTCCCCAATGAGCATTGAACTTGCATAACAGGCAAAAGGATATCTGATATGTATGAACTTAACATATTATTGATAAACTTTAATTAAATTATCACTGGGTCCATTTTATATTCAAATTTACTTTATCTATTAATGTATTTTATAATAATCCAGTTTTCTATTCTAATAATGTTCTTATTTCCCCAATGAGCATAAGGCTTGTGTAATAGGCAAAGGAAGATACCATAAAGTATTTTATATTAATTCTTGATTTGAATATGTATCAATAATAATTAATTATTTGTGTTTTTAAAGGACTTTTGAAATGCAATCAATGCAAAATATAAGTAAAATTCAGTAGAAAC
Source organism: Drosophila pruinosa (assembly GCA_018150935.1). Lineage (NCBI taxonomy): Eukaryota > Metazoa > Arthropoda > Insecta > Diptera > Drosophilidae > Drosophila > Drosophila pruinosa. The sequence continues at coordinate 3,588,882 of JAECWR010000337.1, forward strand.
TACAAATTTACTTTGTGTATTAATATATTTTATAATATTATTATTTCCATGCAAACCTTCGATTATCCGAGAAGCAGACTTATCAAAGTCTTTTCGGCATGTTATTCATTCCTAAGGGGGGACTGAAGTGATCTGTCGCTTTATATACGTGTACTGGCTGACATTTATGTCTACGGCATTCATAAGAAATGTTTTTATTTATTACAAATTGTCTGATATTAAAAATGTACAAGTGGGAGTGGAAGCGGGAGTATGCGTTCGAGTACATTGTAAGCACAGTGGGTGAAGAAAACTTTGCTCAAGTAAATCATTGCCAGAGGAGGGAAGGAACCAAAACAATGGCAATGTATAGAACTGGCGGTAACTTCGGTTATTTCTTGACTTTTTTTTTTTCTGCTGCTGAAAATGTCGAGAAATTAATGGCACTCGGCCAAATTTATGAGCCCAGTGATATTTGTGTGTGCGTGGGGCGGTAATATGGATATGGTATTGGATGCTATAGGATGTCAATGGTAAATGACTGAAAGCGCTCATAAAGATAGCCCTAGGAGCCTTTTAGATACTCGAATTTGCATACCATGCATAGCTCGTAAACTGTAGCAACTATAACGGAACTTGGCTCCTTTGGGAGACAGGCATTTCCGGCTGGAGAGAAGAAAAAAGGAGGAAGGGTTTTCATGCGGTCAGTTGCTGTTGTCTTTTTTGGTTTGTTGGGGAGTAAATTCAATTTACAAAATGTGTGCGAAAGGTAATGCAATTTATTTGGACTCGTAATAAAAATTAATAACGAAAACGTGTCGGGTTAGTCCGAGGTCCTCACTAATATGACGAGGCACAAAAGAAAAAAACACAAAAAAGCAAGAAAAATAGAGACGCGTGTGTATGCGTGTGTGTGTGTGAGGGTTAGACTCGCATATTGTCTATCTAATAAAAATCAAACAAATTATGCTAACAAACTGGATTTCATAGCTCGTTTTATGTGTGCGCTGGTGATTTGCTCAATAACCCTTGTAATATAAACAGAGTCCTAAGCTGGCAGTTTGAGTTGGAGAAGGAGATGGAGATCCGAGCGCAAACAGAAAGGCACCCACATATGACATGACTTTCACTTGGCAGTAGTCCATCAAAGCGGCGATGCGGGGTCCAAGGAGCTAACAAAAAAAGGACATGACTTGAAAATCACTTAATCTACTCGGGGCTGTGAAAAAAGCAACGACAACCCAACCAAACGAAACCAAACCAAACCAAACAACAAACAAGGCCAAGGAAAATACGATGTCGAAGCGAAATCGAAACTGAAACTGAAAGTGAAACCCTTTCTTTCGCACTCTGAGCGGGCATACTTAAGGGCGCGTCCGGTTAACCCCAAAGGGCACACATGCCAGAACTGGGCGGGATGGGGGGCAGTTGGTTCAGCCAGGACATCCGCACGAATCAACAAACCATGACAACGGCATATTTCGCATATGAGCCGAGACTGTTGCCGAATTATTGCAAATCACTAAAACCAACAACAATCCACATGAAAAAACCCGCGAACAACCACCTCATGTCCTGCGTCCTGCTACTGCATTCCAAAAAAGGATTCGCTGAAAGGCGCCGGCGACGTAATTGAATTCAATCAAAATTGTTTGGCTCATCAAACAGACAATTACAAGCAATACATTTCTGCCAATATCCTGACAGCAATACCAACAACAACCTTAACAACAACAGCAACAATGGCAAATTGGCAGAAAAAACAACAATAGCATACTGATACTTCAACCCCTTCGATTATTTCATAAAGTTGTCAGTCTACCCGCATGTCCTGAGCCGAGTCCTTATCGAACTAAAGCAACTCACACGTAGTCAAGCAATTTGTCAATCGCTCGATTTGATGAGCTTAGGATATTGCCAATGGGCTTAAGCATATACCCCTTTTGAACTACCAAAAATAAGTTGCTAAAGGGTGACCGATATTATGCTATCGTTGGAATTAATTCTGCGATATGTTCTTGTTTTGACTTTGGAAGATTTTAAACAATTTGTGAAAAGTTCTTCAACAAATGCTGTTGATCTGAAATGATGATCAGAATCGATGAGAGTTAGGGTTAAATTAGCAAAAAGAAAAACTCTAGTATTTTGAGAGATTTTAAAACTGAAATAATGTCTTAAGCCAACTAATTTGGTTATTGATTGATTATTTTAAGAATACTGCCTCTTTATTCAAAGAATCTCTAAGATAAAGACGAAAGACGAATCATTCAATTCAGTCTTATCGATCAAAGCTGCATATCAATTAATTAGTTTAATGAGATCTGCTGCTTCTTTTGAATATTAGTTTCATTAGAATGCTTTCTAAGCTTCCATATACTCTTATATTTTATCCAAGAAGTTTAAAATGTTAACAATAATCTGATCTATGATCCATGATGCAATTGCTAGGATAACAACCGTATCTTCGTGTCTGAAGATTTCGCCACATTTCTATGGCAATTTATTTGGCCTCCAATATCCTCCACTTATGGCTTTTGTCTATTGCTTTTCTATTGCCGGCCCATGCTCTATGCTTTTTTGCCAAATCACTTGACCAATTTGTCAAGTGGCACTTAAGTGTGTGCGTCAGCTCCCGTATTTCCCCCTTCCCCTCTCCTGCTCCCAGTCTCTCATCCCTCGATTGTTAGTTGGACTTGATTCGGGGTTGATGCGTGATGCGATGCCGTCTTGTTTGCGGTGGTCTTTTGAGAGTTTGCCATTATCCTTGTTACAATTTGCATGCATTGTGGCGGGGTCCATTTATCCAGTTACATATCCCCTCCCCCTCTCCACTCTGCGTCTACTACTGCGTCTTGGCTTCGACTCCTGCATGAGCATCATCTTTAGCCGAACTGAACTGAGCTGTGCTGAGCCGAAGCTATTCATCCATACATACATGGTCATGACTATATCGTTTGCGTCCTGTAGGGCTCAGTGATAAAAAAGACACTTGTCATTTCTTCTTTTTAACCCTCCTCCTTAACCCCCCCCAACAATACCGCCGAGCCCAAGCTATTTACGTATTCTGTTTTCTCTCCGTGCTTCTTATGATTTTATTAGCTGCAAAAACAAGCAATTTTGTTACAATGTTTATTGGTTATAGTTATATTGCGACTTGGGCATCCGAAGGGTTTGGCCTGCTTTTTGATGTGCCCTTAAAAATCATAAGCGTGAGTTATGTTATAGGGTTGCCGCCCCTTCTACAACATACATATCACTACAAGATATAACTTTTTTTCTTGCTTGCCGAAAGGCAAATTGCGTCAGCGATTTGGCCTGATTTGTGTGATTTCATTTGATTTGATTTGATTGTGTGTAATGCAATATGTGGTTGGACATAGCACAGTGGGTTGAGTTGCTGCCCGGAGGGAAAAGAGCTCAACTAGGAGTGCCATTCTGGCAAACAAAGAGACAGTTGGGATTAGCGAGTAGCTTGGCGGGAATAGAGCTTGAGAAAGTGTTGGAGTTTAATTCAAATGGTGCTGAAACAACTCTTAGGGAGAATAGGGTTAAGAGAGGATTGGAAATGGATATATGTAAAATGGGATTGGAATTGAATTTGATTAAAAAATACAAGTTACATTACTATTCAAGCAATCCGATAACAATTTATCGAACTGAAAGTGGCCCTAAAATTGGCCCAAGTAATTGCAACTCTGCTCGAGCAGGTGAGGGGGCGTCCTTAATGATCGAAGAAGCAAGGCAGACGTCTTCATTTCAATTGTGTGTGTGTCTGCGACCCCTGAGGGAGACCGAGGGCATGGAACGCGTTTGCCTTTAATTGCCCACCCACACCCTTTGGCTGCTTCGAATGACAACAACATGCTGGACTGACCATTTCATTAACTGGCGCAGTCGAAACGAAAACGTTGTGACGATTAGTTCACAGCCATAACACACGGACCCCGCAGAAGTCTGCCTACGAAGCAACCCATACCGAGAAGTATCCATCGGCCTGACCATCCGCTGGAGACCAAACTAAACTATAAAATTTTATGAGTTTCTACAGGACGCAGACATAGACACAGACGGACACACACTCTCACTCACACACGCTCAATTGGTTTTTGCTTTTTTCCATGTTTGCAGGTAGTTTAAGCGCCCCCTTTGGCCACGCCCCCTCACCCCAAGGCCGAGCCCATCCCCATCCCCAACTCCCAGTCGCTTTTGTCGTGGCCGTCGTTCGCCAAATTGCGCAAAATGTTAACAAGCAATTGAGCAGACAAACAAACAACAGTTGAGGGGGCAGGAGGTGACAAAAGGCCACACAGCTGTCGAATGTGGCAAGAAGGTAGACATGGCTTGGTGGCCCAGGGGGTGGCGCTGCAATTGGGGGTGCAATTGGAGCCTGTACGTTGATTAGTTTAACGCGTTCAACGCTGCGGAAACTTGCGACGGCTGCTCATTAAATCGAACCGCACCGCCTTTTGGCTTATTAGTTCCAATGTGTCCTCTTCTCCCATCAGGACTATCCTTGGAGTTGTGTCCTTCTGCAATCTCCGGTTGCTGCTGTCGTTGCCCTATTAAATGCCATTTTATATGGAGCTGCTGCAATTCTTTTATGGCCAGCGACTGAATATTCTGCAGGCTATTTGACTTTAATAGGCTTGGTTACCTTGTCTGAGGTATAAATATATTTTCATTAATTTTATTTCATTATTTATGTTTAATATATATTTCAATAATATTGCAGTAAGTATATATGTAATACTATTATTTTGTACACGTATTTTAAATCAGTGTCATCCATTATAATTTTAATTGTAATTTTTTTTTTTATTTATTATTATATTTTTTTTATAATTCCTATAAGTTCTAAATTTATTACAAACGTTTTTCGGGTTCATTCCATTATTCTACACCAGTCTATTGTCTTGTATAATTATCATTACTATTTGGAATTGCTTTCCATTTATGATAATTTCTTCAATTCATACTAAACTGAAATTTCGTATCACATTTTTATGTTCAATTCCACAAATTGCTGACTTTGATTCGAAATGTAATTCAGGCTTGAGTTGATTTGCCAATGTCTACTCGTAAGATATCTACATGTGACTCTGAGTATACAGCACAGGTGGAGACAGCCTTTGTGTCTCTATGGATACATCAAATCTTCTGTTCAATCTAGTCATTCCCCCCATACGCTCCACTCCCCCTTCCACTGGGCGAGTGGTGCCCCAAGTCAAAGCTTGACTGTCAATATTGACTCGTTGCGTGGAAATCGCGCAACTTTTCGTGCCTCTGGCATAATAACTGTCAAAAATCTTTCAAATTTTAATCAACTTTATTTTTAGCTTTGCTGTTTGGCCTGGCACACATCGACACATTCCCCCTGCAGTCCCCTATAGGGCCCACCTTGTTTGCCGGTAAACTTTACAGTCTTCTTCTGTTTTTTCATACATGAGCATAACTGTTTGTGAATGTGTGTGGTAAACGTGTGTGTGCCTGGCCACACTGTCTTCCCCTGTAGCTGGCAGGACTGTCAGTCTCTATCTGTCTCTCTCTTTCTCTCTCTGTCAATCAGCCTCTTCACCTTTCTTCCCTTAGTCTTTTCTATCCATACGAGCCAAAAAGTATTATAGACGCATTTAATTAAGTTGAAATTGTTGGCAAAGTGGCTGAGAGGGGGAAAATGTAGCAATGGGGAAGGAATGACAGTCAAAGCCGAAACTGAAGCAAAGACTCAACTCAAAGATGAACAGCCCATAGGGAGACCAGTTATTTTCCAAGATTTTCAAGTTAATCATATGAGCTTTGCCTTTCTGACGAATGTTTAAACTGAACTTAGAGCGCAAATATTGAATGGGTGCTTTACTTTCGTCAAACTCATTTACATCGTTGAACATATATTTTTTACATGTTTTATTTTATTAAGTAGCGTTAATTTCCAATAAATTTAAGTAAATAAAGGCAGCAAGATAAATAATGAACTAGAAAAATATACAAAAATTAGCATGAAGTGAATAATTTGAGCTATAATATTTTATTTATTCTATTTTTGTAGTACAATCCACGAGTACTTAAATCTGAAATGCATAAAATCAATTAATATCTCTTCTGAATTTATTAAAAAAAATATATATAAAATCTTATTGCAAGCTGGTCAATAAATAAATAGTTTTGTTCCCTTTTTCCATTATTTAAATTCAATAAAGACTACATATTGAATTTATATTGCCAGACATTTATTTCCGCGGTCGAAGATCATATTGTCCGAGACTGCAATTAATTACAGATGCTTCCCACACCTTTGCTACTGGTTGCTCAACTGTCAAAGCTGTCAAATAGGTAACGCCTATCTAAACTCCGGCCCCCACCTCTCTCCCCCCACACCTTATCCTCCGGGCGCGTGTTGTTTGTCAAAAAATTTAACGCGTAAGTGGAAAAGCATAAAAACAAGAACGACAACATCGACGACGTCGACGCATTTCAATGAAGAAAACACCGAAAAAAGTTGTTAAAATTATCAAAGAAAATTTGTACAACCAGCCAAGCGACCATTGATAAGACAGACAAAACCCAGACTAAGGCTCAGACCCAAAGTGGGAAACCCAATCTCTAGACGAACCCCCCTCAGCAGCAGCTTAAACGAGACGTGTAAATGGACTTGGGTGCCGTTGACTGACTGACTTACCGACTTGCTCATCTGACTGCTGCTGCCCCCCTCCACTCATCACTCAAAGGCAAAATGGCGATTATTCATAAATCATTAAACACCATTTGGCAATGCGATGCGATGTGAGAGAGCCTCAGTGGGTGAGTCAATGGCGAGGTGGTGGTATCGCGGTCGCTGCTGCTGCCTTTAACATTTTTATCGCTTTTCCAACAAAAAAATAAGAAAAATTCCTAATGAGCCAAAAGAAAAAAGCAACAACTCCAACAAAAAGAAACACCAAAAAAAAAAACCAAAAAAATGGCAGCAAAAAATGTTTAAAAACTTCGGAAAAAATCAAAGGCCGCTTCTGACCGGTAAAGAGGGCGGAGTGCAAGTGTGCCAAGGTGCGGGGCAGGGAGTAGGGTAAGTTTGAAAATTTCGCGGACTTTTTAATAAGGCGGCCAGGCATAAGGCATAAGGCACAAGGTACAAGGCACAGATTCCCCTTCCTTTAAACGTTTGCTCCTGGCGAAGACATTAAAAATTTTGTTTGATACTTTGGTCGCTGCTATTGCAATCGCCGCCTCAGTTGACGTCGACGTCGCAGTCGCTGTTCTGGTCGTTTGATTTCCGCTTCCGTTTGCCGTTGAGATTAAAAAACATTTTTCGTGCATTTTTTCCCTCGTTTCTCTGATTTTTTTGTGTTTTTTTTTTACTTCAACTACGACCGCTGCCTTTTTTTATTTTTCGTTTCGCTGGCTGCGTTTCTATCTGCGTATCCGCGTATCTGTGAGATACATTAAATTAAAAATTCATCTTTAATCAAAAATTATTGTTGGCATGCGCAAGACAAAGTTACGACGACGGCGACTACCGCGACTACGACGACAACGGTGTCTGGGCGACTCTCGCTCCAAGGTGCACGCACCAGGCAGGACAGGACAGGACACGACAGAAAGGTGGATCAGACCGCAGTGGTGCTTAAGAGCCGGGCAAACATAGTTGACAATATATCAAAATTTTTTGGCATTTCCATGGTATGGGCGACAGTCACTGTGGGTGGAGAAGACGGCGGGGGAGACGGGCGCCATATTGTAATTGCTGTTGTTGTTTTGTTGCGGGCAAGAGGCGGCCAAAGTTGATTGCGAGCACCGCAAGCTGATGATGCAGCTGATAAGTTGATAACCAAATGTTGGCCAATTGACTGAATGGGAGAAGAGAAACAAGCAAAGAACAATCAAGTCGATGACGATGTTGATGATAATGGTATAGTGAAGTTCAAAATTTATTCAGCTTGCATTTAAGACTCTTCTATTGGTGGTTAGCTAAGATATATATGTATTAATACTTAATATGTAATATATAATATAAAGCTAAACTAATATATAATATAAAGCTAAGCTATATATCAGCTAAGCTAAGCTAATTTCTGGCCTATTCTGCTTATATATCACATCAAAAGAAGTGATCTTTGAACCCACTATATACGAGGGTCGTTTAATAAGTCCGTGACTTTTTGTATTTGCCGCGCACCTGCTCTAAATACAACACTGCTCCTGTCAGCAGTTATCGATTAACAGCTGACTGTAAAATTTTGAGAAAGCTGCGTTTTTTGGTTTGCGTTTTATAGGCATTGAAAGCAGACGATCTCGTGAATTTTAACGAAAATGGAAAAAGTGAATTTCGTGTGCTAATTAAGCATTATTTTTTGCGTAAAAAATCCATCACCGAAACCAAGGAAAGACTTGATAAATATTATGGGGACTCTGCACCATCAATTTCAATGGTTAAGAAATGGTTTACTGAGTTCCGTTGTGGTCGTACCAGTACAAGTGATGCCGAACGTTCAGGTCGCCCAAAAGAGGTCGTCATGCCAGAAATCGTCGACAAAATCCATGGAATGATATTGGATGATCGGAGAATGAAAGTGCGTGAGGTAGCTGAGGCTGTAGGCATCTCAACTGAACGGGTACATCACATTTTACATGAATATTTGGACATGAAAAAGCTTTCCGCGCGATGGGTGCCGCGATTGCTCACACACGACCATAAGCGCAACCGTGTGACCATTTCAAAGGAGTGTTTGGCGATGTTCAACCGCAATCCAAACGAATTTTTGCGCCGTTTCGTTACCGTAGACGAAACATGGATCCACCACACCACACCAGAGACCAAAGAACAATCAAGACAGTGGGTTTCTCCGGGTGAACGTGCACCAAAGAAGGCCAAGGTGGGTCTGTCGGCCAACAAGGTCATGGCCACAGTTTTTTGGGATGCACAAGGTATCATTCACATCGATTACCTTGAAAAGGGTAAAACGATCACCGGCGAATATTATTCAGAGCTTTTGGACAGATTCGATATTGATTTGAAGCAGAAACGACCGCATTTGGCGAAAAAAAAGTGCTGTTCCATCAGGACAATGCACGGGTGCACACGTGTGTAGTCAGCATGGCAAAATTTCATAAATTGGGCTACGAACTGCTACCCCATCCAGCATATTCTCCAGATTTAGCCCCCTGTGACTATTTTTTGTTTCCAAACATGAAGAAATGGCTCGGCGGTAAGAGATTCGGGTCAAATGAAGAGGTCATCACAGAAACAAACGACTATTTTGAGGGCCTTGAGAAAACCTATTATTTGGAAGGAATAAAAAAATTGGAAAAACGCTGGACTAAATGTATAGAGCTAAAAGGAGATTATGTTGAGAAATAAAACGCTTCTTTGACGAAAAAAATATATTTTATTCAAAAAGTCACGGACTTATCAAACGACCCTCGTATATGCGCTGAAATTCAAATTAAGATTTGTTTTCTTCAAACACATCATTTGTACTGTAACCAAAAGATTGTTTTCAATTTAATTTTATTTGGCTAGTATAATTACATATTAACAAAAATATATCAATAGGGACAATTAAAAACTAAATAAGCAAGTTTAACTTTATTCGAAATAATCATATGTTCATAAGGCATGAAAATTCAAAATACTTGCTAAGCAATTGTTTTTTTAATATATTTTTTTACACTTTGTTCAAAGCTCATCTTTAGCTTCATATTATAAACTGATTTGTCTCATTTATCTCGCATTTCCCTGTTTGCCATTTGCTCAATGCTTCTTCTGAATTGCCGTCAATTCCCAATTCCCTATGCCCATTCGACAAACTCTTTTGTTCGCTGCTTGCTTTTCTTAAGCTTACAGTTTAACTCGTTGGATGAGTATCAAAATACACCCTTAACACCATCCCCCAACTCTACACAAGACACTGCCATATATACGTAAGCTTATCAATTTTTATTTTCCATACACAATTTTTTGTTTGACGTTTTGTGACTTAAGAGTTCCTTATCAAAGTCGGGCAAATCAAACTCCAACTGACAGGCAGACGGACGGACAGACAGACAGAAAGAGAGACAGGCAGACAGATGGGCGGGCTGCCATTAAACTCTGACAATAATGGCAACAACAAAGAGTATCGGGTCTTAAGCTCAGTAATAACAACAATAACAACCAACAGGCTTGGCAAGAAAAGCATCAACTAACACACACGCACACAGATACATACACACACACACAAGCATGACAGTCACGAAGCCATTTGCCTATCAGAAAGTTGTGATCTTTGATTGTGTGGCTCGGCTTTTTAACTAATTTGCGACACCTCCCGCAACCTAGCAACTACCCACCCTCACCATCACCCACACACTCACACCACAACACTCACACACTCGGCTCAGCATATGAGCACACACATACACACTCACACACACACAAGCTCACAAAACGCGCGAAAACCGCATGCAAAACGCGTCACATGCAGTCGCTAGGGAATTAACGGTCCACAAGCCTCACACACTCGCACCCATCCCTCACACACTCACACACACACACTGTCGAAATATTTTGCATACGTTCGCAACGTTTTAGCTGCCACTCCCCTCAATTGCCTTGCCTTTATTTGCGCAATATTTTTCTGATAATAACAAATTCGCGAATATGTTTATCTGCGTTTTCATTGCCGTCTTTGCGCCGTCTGCTTCGCATCGCTCCCCACTTCCTTGGTCCCCTCATTTCCATCTTATACTGCCACTTTTTTACTGTAAACCTCATTGTTGTTGTTGTTGCTGTTGCTGTTGTTGATATGGTGCTTTTGTTTGGATTTGTCTCCGTTTTTTGGCATTTGCCAGCGTGCCGCTAATTCCATTTGAGATATAACGAAAACGAAAATGACATCAATTTATTTGTGTATTTTCTTGTTCTCTCCCTACCCTTCTCTATCATTCTTTGTCTTTGCCTTTGCATTTGTAAAAAGTAAATTCTAAAGTGATTACTAAAATAACTTTAAATATATTTACATTCCAGTTTATATCGGCTTATTATACATTTAATATTGTATATATATTTTTTATAATATTTATATTTCTCTCTCATGACCATGAGTATCATTGGGTTCCGAACAAAGTTAAAAATGCAAACAATAACAGCAATTACACCCAAAGGATCAGTTGAAAAGTCAATAAACTAAGGAGGTCCAAAACGGAACGGATTGGCATGTAACGGATTGGATTGCCATGGAACGGTGTGAGAAGTTGTTGAAACGGTTGATGCAAAAACGCGCCAAAAAGCAACCGCAAAGTAACCACAAAAAAGTAAACAACAACAAGGCACAGGAGAAAGCTCGTCAGGCGACCGAGCGACCACACAGGACGCTGCCACCCGGCTTCCCGCACCCCGCATTCAGCACACCTAACTACCACTTTACCCGCTCCCACTTAACCGCCCCGCGGCGCAAACCTTTTCGAGCAATTTTTGTGTGTGTGTGTTTTTTTTTTGTTATTTACAAAAACCATAAATCAATTGGACACGCCACACACACAAATGCAAATCTATTTTTAAATGCGAAATAATACGAATCCACCCGAAAGCAAGATAGAGATTGCCAGAGAGAGAGGGAGAGAGTGAGTGCAAGTGAGGCAGATAGAAGACCCCGCGGCCATGCGTTCAAAATCGCGCGCTGCAGCAAAAAAAGGGCAAAAAATGCCGCAAAAATAAGCGAACGGTGGCAAGTCAGCAAGAGGAACACAGAGAGAGAGAGCGAGAGAAAGAGAGAGTTGAGCAGAAGAAGTGGCAAACGGACGAAGGCCACGCGGGAAAAGCCGCTGATACGACATGTGGGAAAAGTCGAAAAGTGTAAAAGTCAGCGCCAGAGCGTCGAGGAGGGAAAAGAGTCAACGGACTGCCTTGACGGGGGGTGTGTGAGGGGCGAGTAGTTGGGCTGTGTGCGCTGCGAAAGGGTAACAAAAAAAAAGCGAACTGAAGATGCGACACCGACCGCCCGCTGGCAATAAAAGAATAGCAGAAAAAAAGAACACGAACAATAAAAATTCAACATTCTGCCCAGAAAGAAGTCGAACGGGTTGCCCAGAGTCGCGCCAAGGACTCGCTGGATTCCCAAGCAGCAATAGATGAAGAAGCGGCAGCAGAAGGAGTAGGATAAAATAAACTGACATACTTTAAAACCAAGTGCTGTGGCTTGCCAGCGGATGGTTGAGGTGGCGAATGGATGGCCTGCCCGGCGGGGGTAAGCATTTGAATAGGGTTTGCCTACACCACCCCCTCCAATCTCTCTCACACTCAACTCGGGGTGGTTATATGACAGTTCGACATTAGTTTTGATAGACTGGCACGCATGTTCTGTGCAAATCCTTTGTTATGCTAACAAATCAGGCAAAAGAAATGCCAACAAGGACAACGCACAAATCTGATATCCGCTTGACGGCACCAAACACAGCACGGTATCATGCACCACATTCTCGGTGGTTTAGCCTCCGGCAAAGTGGTTGGCTTATTAGCTTAAAGTACCAAAAAAAAAAAAACACTGCAAATCCTTTAGTTGAGAGCTTAACAGCGACTCGCATATCTGCTGCAGTTCGATGCCAAGACCTGAGAGCCATCAGCATCATTTCTGGGTATTTTTATTGACTCGAGGAAGCTTTCTTAATTCGATTTAAGCCTTAATAAACTTTCTTATTTCTTTCATTTATTTAAAATACCTCTTTTTATAGAGAGTACTCAGTCTCCTCCCAAACAAGTCGTTGCAATCCAATGGCACTTTGTGTTAATGAAGCTTAAAGCTTAAGACAACGAATGATATTGCTTAAATGAAATGACATATTGAAGATTACTCAAGTTGATGCAAAATGCAGATTCAATCTCTATTCAAAGTACACTCGCAGTTGTACTCGTGCTCGTACTTATACTCGAAGTCATATTCGTTTGTTTTCTCAACATCAGTTGCAGTCGCCTAAGCCGCATTCGTTTGGACTTTGTGTGTCTGAAAGCTGCAACTCTTTTGCTTAACTTCCTGTCACCTGGCTGCCAGATATCGCTGTCTCTCTCCCTCTCTCTTTTTCTCTCTCTCTCTCTCTCTCTCTCTGTGTGTGTCTCTCTCTCTATTTCGCTTATGTCAACTGTTGTTGCTGTTTGTGTCGCTGTCTCATATTTTATGTGCTGCAAATTCTTTTGATTTATGTTAATTTGAATAAGTGCGCACCATCTATTTTTTGTCACCAACTCATTGCTGCCATTCTTCCCTCCTCCCTCCTCCCTACAGGCCCATACGCTCACCAAGCATGTTTCCGTCATGCGTTTTGCAGTTAGTGGCGCCTCTTTCTGCATCCCACATCTCGCATCTCGCATCCAGCTCCTGGTTCCACTTCCACTTCCTTTTGCTCTTCATCATCGTCATCATCGTACTTTGGCTTGCTTCCTTTGCTGGCTTTGGCAACCTGTCTTCTCCACTCCACCCTCTCCATTTGCAACATTCGCCCTCTCTCGCTCCCTCCTTGGTTGTGCTCCATTTCTTCATTTCGTTTCTGCCACGTTTCTTTTTGTCAACGGCGCGTAAAAAATCTTTTGATAAAACGCAAATAGTTTGTTTTATGCACCTTACTGGGGTTTCGGCTATGCCAAAAGTCCCATCACGTTTGTCACACATTGCAAGAGTCAGTTGCAGTTTCTCTCATTTTTAATGCAAGCATAACTTAACTGAAAGATACCCTCTAAAACATATGCAAAACATCTCAGATAGAGAATGGAAGAGAGAGCCCAACTATAATACTTATTTAATATTGAGTGTCAAACCAATTCATTTTTATCAATTCAATGAAATTAATATTTTACTTTATTACATTCTAAAATACTTTTACAAAGCACACTACACATTGATCATCTTCATTCAGCGTTGATTTGGTTTTCATCCAATGTCGACAGATTGTGGGATTCCTATTCCATTCGAAATGCCATTTCGGAAGAACTAACAACATCGTAGATCTCATAGACTGAAACGGAAGCTGCATGGTCGACGATGTATGCAAAAAGTCCTTACCAAAAGTAACGTTTCTCGCTGCACACATATATGCTAGTGTGTGTGCGAATAACGTTAACATTTTTGCGATTTTTCATAATTTTTCGTCGAGCGAGCCTTTCACACCTTTTGGCTGAGGCTGGCGACAAGCTTGGCGACGGCTTCGCATCATTTGCTCCGTTGTTGAGCATTTCCATTTCCATTGCCACTTCCGCTTCCGTTGATTTGTTGCTGCTGCCTGCTTGCCCGCCAGCCCGCCCATCTGCCTGCGGGGCGTGCCAGGATGTGGCTGCTTAAAACGCCGCACGCAGCGAAAGGAGTAACAAAAAAAGAAATAGAAGAAAGATATAGAAGAGCAGTGGCAGCTGGGCGACCAACGCCTCTCTCAGTCCCAGTCTCTACCTAAGTCTATGGCTGCACATAATTTGTAACAATTTTGCACCCACACCTCTACCCCCACACCTTGCCCTTCACTTGCAAATCCCAGTAGGTGTGCTAAGAGTTGTGAGGGTGGCGGGTGAGGCGTGTTGAATCGACTCATGCATTTGCTCCAAATTGCTCGAATTTAAAATAAACCCAGCAAAGACTTTGACTACCCCTTGGCGACACTTACCCCAACCTCTTGCCTTAACTTTATAACGTTTCATTCTGCTTCCTCTTCATCATCTTTCGGTTTTCTTCATCTGTTTTTTTTTCTTCTGTTCTGTGTATATGCGAATATAAATGAAATTTTTGTTGTTTGGACGTGACACATTTAGTTTGGATATATGACGACAGTCGTCCTCAGCTCCCAGTCATCAGTCGACAGTCGTCAGTCAGGCGCGCATTGGCTCGTTAAGTGGATAGGGACTCCTGCTAGGTGGAGGGCATAGAGAGGATAGCGAGGTGGAATTCAGAGAAAGGGTGTAAGCTCTGATGGCGACGACGACAACATTGTCCAGTTGTGAGATGTCCCGTCTACTACTACTTAAGTATATAGTATTAAATCGAATTATATTGCCGTGCGATATCAAGACAAATTCATGACAAAAACTTGCTGCAATTTTCAATAGTCTGCAGCTTCGATGGCACTTTTTATTGGAAACGCATTGGCATTTAAGAGTATGTTTTTATGGTTATTATAAGAGTAGCACTATTTTAAAATTCACAATTTTATCAATTAATCACAATAACAAGACATTGAAGTAAAGTAATTTTTATAAGCTAAACATGTTATCAAAATTGTTTTTCCACTGCGTCAGTTTTCTTCTCTCTTCTGGATAATGTGTTTCATCCATTCGTATCTTAAATATACCCCTTTGCCTACCATTACATATTACACCTTTCGCCTACTTCCCCGCCACACTTCATTTTGCGATCGCATACGAGTAGAGTGCCATAAATCAAAAGTACTCAATGTCAGCCCAATGAACTGAACTGCAGCCGCTGCGCAGTGGGAGGCCAAAAGCGAACCCCATCAAATGGCAGGGGCATGCCGCAGATGCCCTCCTCTGTCACAAAAGCACCCCTCCTACCACCGCCATCATACTATGCCATCCTATTCTGAGATGCAAGTGAAGTTGGCGTCGCGTTATTTGTGGAATTTCTTGAGTACATTTCGATGATAAGCAGCAGCCGCCAGCTGGCACATATATGCAAGTATATTTGTGAGGTGTGTGTGTGTGTATGTGTGTGCTTGAGTTTTCTTAACAATTTGTCATGCATGGAACGCCAAATATGCCGAAAGGAGAAAAATGTATTAAAAGCAGCCGCCTAACAGTCGAAGATGTAGAAATGCGAGAAATGCGCAAATAAATCATTTCTTTTGCGTGCCTTTTTTCCCAACTCTCTGTATCTCTCTCTCTCTCTCTCTCAAGCTATCTTTTTCGCTCTCTTGTGCTGTGTGTGCATAGATAGCAAATGTTGGCCTCGAGTTTGGGGTTTATCTGAAGTAGTTTTGCTTTCGAAGGCACTTGAAATATTTTCACGTGTCTTGAACAAATGTCAAACACACACACTCGCACACACACACATACACATCCAAATCCACATACACAGAGAGACAGTTATACGCACATAAATCAAAAATTGCATAGAGAGGCAGAGCGGGGGATGGGAGATCAACTCGTGAAAGTATTGAAATGTAACGCATTCATTTTCATTACAAGTTGCCCGCAAAAGTATGCTATGCAAAAGTACAGCTAGCGTGTATGCAAGTGTGTGCTTGTGTGTGTGCGTCACTAATGTGACAGTCAGCAGCCCTTTAAGCCGCTGCCGTTGAGCTATAAGCACTTTATTGGATCATCAGACTTATTTTGATATGTGGCCAAATATGAAAAAAAAACCACACACATCTAATGCGTGTGTGTGTGTGTGTGCGTGTGTAAGGCAGGCATTGACATTTTGCAAGCGAACAATGTCAGGCTCATAAATTCTTGTCATGCGGCCAGCCAGCGACGAGAACGAGGACAACGACGAGAACGAGAACCAGAATGAGGACTAAGGACACTAAGGATGTCAACTTTTGCTCAAGTTATTTTCATTTGTGTAACATTTTTGCATACTTTACGGCGCATTTGACGCACGTACATGTGTGTGTGTGCGTGTGTGAATGCTCTTTTGCCCGTCGACTACTTTTTGACAAATCTACTTAGGCATTTCTTTGGTTTTGCTTTGTTTATTTATGTTTATTTGTGATTTATTTCGATAACATAATAAATATCATGCATGTCTACGTGTGCACACGCATTCATGTTCATCTCTCTGAGTTTGCGAGTGTGTGTGTGTGTGTATTTAAGTGTATGAGTATGCGTATGTGCTTCTCAGTTCACTTAGCATTGTCAACAGCTTACTTATTTATGCACATTCTGCGTTGCATTTGCGGAAATACTGATGGTTTAATTCCTCTTTGGAGTTTTATTTCCGCCAGGGCTATCGGTAATATATCGATCAATGTGAGAATATATTTCATATTTAAATATTGTACATACAATTTATACACCACAGATGGACTACATATAATTCAATTAACTTGCCTCTAATGAATAATAGTTATTTCCATTAATAGAACCTATAGTTTTCTGTCTTATTATTAAATTTAAATACACAGACTTTGATATCGACTTCTTTAAAACGCTCCCCCTCCCCTCTCTGATTGTACAAACCCCATGGCCAGATGTCGAAATCAAATTATAGCAAATTTCCCATTAGTTTTAATGGAGCTGCTTTCAGACGCTATCAAAACGCTGCAGGTGAAATGCGGCGAGTATTTCGATAGACCATTTCTGCGTTTTCCCATTTTCTTTTCAATCTTGCATCCCTCTCTTTCTCTCTTCTTCGCTGGCACTGTTTTGTTGTATCACTAGTGGCCATTTTTATGTAGCCGCGACGCTGTTTTTTCTCATTTTCCATTTATTTATTTTTTATTATTATTTTTTTCTTCTCTTCCTTCGCTCCCCCTCTATGTTATCCGCTGCTTGTAGCAGAGTGTAAAAGGAAACAGGAAATATCTTTGGCTGCCCGCTCGTTCGTCTTCGCTTACTTCATCTTCATCTCCATCTTCGTCTCCGTCTCCGTCTTCGGCCTTATAAATGACATCGCCTCATCGCGCAATTTGTTTACCTTACATTTTGAGAGCGTCCGTTGGCAGGGTAAGCGGGGGGAGTTTCTCTTGCCTTGCCTCATCTTCTGCCCTGTTCTTCAATATACATACATATATATATATATATATATATATATGTATATACATATATATTTTCTTTTTTTTGGCCGTCGTGCCACAACAAGTACAACATCAATTTTGAAATTGCTACATTAGTGTTGCCCACTTAACAAGTTTAAGGGGCCCTCGACTTGGGACTCCGCCTCCCCGACCTACCCAATCCCCCCCGCTCTTGCAGGGGTGCGCTTCGCCGACGCGTTGCGTATTAAAATTAGTGATTAATTTTTACGCTCAAAATATGCAAATGTGTTGCATTGATGAATACATTCACTCTCAGCTGTGGCTGGAGAGCGAGGAGGGATGAGCTGTAGGCGTGGCATGTCGGGGCGTCACTTCATTTTCTACTTCATTGCCAAAGTTCGACGCCACTACGCGTTGCGACGCCGGGGGAATTGTCCATTGGGAATTGTCGAGCGACGGCTTCGTTCGCGTTCGTTGTCGATTTTAGCGCACTTTTCCTAAGGAAATGAAAAATTTTATGTCATATTTTTTATTTAATTTTTTTCTTATTTTTCTTGTCTTTTTTTCCTTTCGCTAAAGTGGGCGTGTGCGTGGCCAGCGGCTGAAATTGATTATGGATGAACTAAGTAGAAAAAGACGACGACGCTTCTCTTGACTCGCGTCATGCAATTAACATTATTTTTAATTCTGAGCCGTCCACTTTTGGGCGCCGCTAATGAAGCATGCAAATCACCGAATCAGAGCGGATAGGGAAACGGGAATGGCGGTAGGAAGATTGCCGACCATCTTTCTGATAACTTGCTACGCGTTCCAGCGCTTAACTTAATTTTCCCTATTAGTGTCGAATTTTTAATCTATTTCTGCTCTCCTCTCGACAATTGATATGCAAATTGCGCAACGCTCCAACGACACCGACAAATTCCGTTGCCTTCTTTTCTTTTTTTTGGGCGTCAACTCTCTGTTTTTATTTTAGGCATTCCATTTATGATGTCATCATTAATTGTATTCCAGATGATAGCTTCAACCATTACATGCATTTCGGATTTTCATTTCAGACTTAATGTCGCAATCCACTATTTGTTTATATAATATTATTTCCGATTGTATTTTCTGCTATACTTAATACAATTTTTATTTAATATAATTTGCATTTATGTTTTTAAAACTATATTGTAGCTTTGTCAAAACATTCCGTAATTAATAAATACTGAGTTATAAATTAAATGTAATGTTATTATTTTATTTTGATTTCATTTTAAATTGCAATATGATTAGTCAAAGGCAACAAAGAGCCTACAGGCAGGCTTTGCAATCGTTTCAAATCAAATATTATTATTTATATTATATAATTTAATCAGCAGTAATTATACTTTGTGTGCATTAAAAATGGTCAACAAAAGCGTATTATAATTTTTGGGGAAATGTATATAAACTGAAGAAGGAACTATCTCTGATTCTATAACTTAGCCTATACTATACCAGCCAGTATCGTGTGATATACTGCTTATAGTTTTAAATTTATCGGAAAGTCAGATCCCTACCATCCTTATGGCATTAACTAAGCAATCTCAGGTCACCAGGCAATGCATAAAATAAGGCTATTTGACAGCGGTTGTAGGCAAAGTTTCTGCATTCCATTCGCTGGCTGCCTGCTTCATTGCAACTGCGCAAAGCCAAAGACGAGAGGGTCTGTTGCTTGGCTCTTAAATGCCTTTGCCTAGGTGGCCACAGTGGCAACGGCGAGGAGAAGACGAAAAAGAAGTGAAGAGGCGGGTGTTGCAGCCTACTTTGCCTCTCAGCTGTTGTTATGCCCTTTTTGCATTAAGAAATTAAAATGTGCGCTGCAAAAATGCGCGAGAAGGCGCAACACGAGTAGCAGTGGCAGTGGGAACAACAGTGGCAACAGCAGTGGCAGCATTGGAGCTGCACATGTGGCGCGCTCTCAACGCGTTCATCCTGCGAGTGTTTTGTTATTTTTGTGAAAGTTTTGTAATTGCGGAAACGGCAACTGCTTCAGTTTAAGCAAAGGATTCTCAGATGCGGCGAGTCTCCAACGGGAGTCTGTTGCTCAAGTGTTCGATACTGCCGCAGCAAAGAGGAGCATGTGGCGCGGGAGGAGGGACAGTCGGGCAGGTGCGGTGTTTGGGGCATGCAAACTTGCAAAACTTGAAGTTATGGACGCGTAAATTGAAAATACACATGAGCACAAACTTAACTACATATGTATATATAAATATTTATATGTGGAACTGTAAGTGTGAGACTGTGTGTGTGTTACACACTCACACACTCGTGGTAGACAAATAGCTGCAACATGTAGCGAGTTCTGCTTCACATTATTGAAACTATAAATTTCTAGCAGCAATCTTTTGCGGCCAGACAATGCCAGGGCACTGCTGTGGGGGCATCGCTGTGTTGACAGAAAGGCGGGGGAGATCAGGGTGGTGGTATAGGCAAGACTTACACGGGCGGCAGTCAGGCAGTCAGGCAGCCAGGCAGCCAGGCAGGCTGGCACGCAGTCCAAGGCATGCCAGTTTCTATTTGTTTTTGCATTGTAGTTTTAAGCACCGCGAAGCAAACCTCCCATCCCTTTGTGCTTCGTTGTGTTTCTTGCGTCGATGTTGTGGTCGAAAAGTTTTCTCATTTCGCGAGGCAGCCAACGCCAACGCCAGTGCCATTCCCACGTCCCAATTTATTGTATATTGTATATTGTATATTGTATATGCAACTGCCACTTGCGCATGAAGAACTGCTTGCGTCCATTCCCCTAGCGCTCCTACAGTTAATTCACAATTTGAATAGTTGCAAGTATTGAAAATATCTTTCTCATTGCACTTATGTTCAAAATATCGAATATAATCTAACAGCTAGCTTTAAAGTTTAAGCTTAATATACTTATCTATTACTCCCGCTGATGGCTTCTTCAATCCTGTTTAGTTGTAACCAGGATATCATCTAGGTTACACAGTCTCCGACTTGTATTGGGCAATGTTTGTATGATGTATTAGCGCATCAAAGAAATTGATAATCTCTTAATAAGCAGCGGCCCAAGATGGTCGAGCAAACAAATGCCCGGAACTTGCTTTCATATTAATAATCAGAAGGAAGCCCAAAAGCTAACAAACTGCGCTGCGATTGCAGTGGCAACTTCAAAGGTGCCCTGGACACGTGGACCACGTCACATACCAGATGC
This sequence comes from Drosophila pruinosa, assembly GCA_018150935.1. Taxonomy (NCBI): domain Eukaryota; kingdom Metazoa; phylum Arthropoda; class Insecta; order Diptera; family Drosophilidae; genus Drosophila; species Drosophila pruinosa. Next base: position 3,609,718 of record JAECWR010000337.1, read on the forward strand.
TAAGTAAATGGACTTAGACGCCTCATTCCAGAGAGAAACAGAGAGAGAGAGAGATAACGTCTGGGGTGGCGGTGCGAGGGCCAGAAATACTAACAAGCTACCTTAGACTGCTCGCCACTCGCCCCATTGGCTTGACACGCACACAAATCACTTGATTCAATCATCTTGAAAATTGATAACATGCCATTTACAAATGACATCAAGAACGAGCGGGGGGAACGGGAACGTAAGCGGCAGGGCAGTGGGCTCAGTTAAAAAACGCATTGAATTCATGCGCCGCCACGAAGTATGCAACAAATTATTTATGGCGAGGTCGTGGGGGAGAAAGGAAGGCAAAAAGAGCAGCAAGAGAGAAAACCAAGAAGAAAAAAAACAAGAAATCAAAATTAGGACACGTGCCACAAGTTGACCAACACAACTGCCGAACAATGTGCAACCCGCACCCCTCTCTTCAAGTTTCCAGTTCCTTCGCAGCTCAACTACTATAATTGCGGGTGGGGGTGGGGTACAAATGCCAGTGTGAGCGAAAGTTGCAGTTCAAGTGAAAGTGAAACGTTTCAACCACACGACGGTGGCACGCACCCAAACACACACACACACACACACACACACACCCTTAAGAGTCACACGCACAAAGTCGATAGGCAGCGGGAGGGAAGAGGGTGGAATTCCCGACACTCATTTGCGATGCCCTGCACGCTGCGCCTTTCATTTCAATTTGAACTCATTTTTTCCCGTGTTTTTTTGTTCTTTATTTTTGTTTTTGTTTTTTTTGTTCACAATCTGAACAATCGACCCGGTCAAATTGGACAATTGATTCGAAGGCATTTGCGTGTTTGCATCAAATAACTGCAAATTATTTTCACTCCGTATTCCTTTGTCCTCTGCCTTGGTCTGTCCACCCCGCAGATTTGTTCCCAGTCCCAGGTCCCCTTATAATCATCGCATCCATGGTCATCGCCCATCATCGAACGAGCTGCTCTTACCCCGACTGCACACGAAATCAAGTTAAGTGATTCACTACGTGCTGCTCTTTTGGGGCCCTAAAAAATGGAGAAATGAGAATGGCAAAAAGCGCTAAGGAAAATGTATGGAAAACAATCAGCTGGAAAAGTTTCCTTGACAGTCGGTTGTCTGACAAAACTCCGCCCATTTCTCACAATTATAATTTAATAAATGGCATGGATTGGGAATTTAATGATATATGTATGCAATGCGATATATTGCTTTAATCCATCAACATCGAAAATGATCGGTTCTTTAACTGTATTTCCCTATTTTCTAAGAGAGCATTGATTATATTTGTTACTTCAGTGTATATTAGACTAAAAATTACATACGACTCACATTCATCTCATACTTTCCTAGTAATCTCATGAATTGGTTTACAGTCCCACTCAACTTCCGTAACATTTGGTATTCTAGCAGTCAACTGTAGCGCCATGAAATATTGAGCAATCGAAGCTTCAACATATTTTCAAATACATGAGAGGTATCATCAGCAAACAAATGGTTCATTATACGCAAACAGAGGCAGCAACAAAAAGACTTAAGCAAACTTTAATTAAGAGCCCCAGACCCCAAAATGCTGAAGAAGAAGCGTTGAACAAACAAACAAACAAAACACAGAGCTAAACAGCTCAACAACAATGGCCTTGGGTCAGTTTCCGGGGTGTGGGTGCGGGAATGAGTTCGACGGGGACGACTCGCAATGGGCTGGGGGAGTGAAAAAACTGACCAAAAGTCAGCAACACTTAAGCAAAATGTCAAATACACAAATAACAAAATGAAAATGCCCTCCGGGGTGCATTTGCTGGATGGACTCAAATGAATAGTTTCAGTCAAACTAAAATGACCAAAAAGGTTGAACCCAAACTTAAACTACCGAGCTGCCAGGCTCCCAAGCTCCCAAACCCGAGTGGGCATACCAAACTACTGCTACCCAAGTATCGATAGTTTCGAAAGCAAAGTTTGCAACAAAATGGGAAAAACAAAACAAAGTGACAATAACAAGCACAAATGGACGCTCCTGCTGATGACAATGCTTTTGCTTTTGCTTTTGCGACAAGTCCAGCTACTGGACTAACAATAGCGACAGCAACTTCTTCAGACACTACCAGACGCCGCCCGTCCGCTTGACATCCGGCATAAATGTCAAACGCCAACTTTGACCACAGGATACATGTTGGGTCAATGCATTGACAAAATGTTCAACGGACCACTGTCCGTCAGTGGATCTGCTCTAAAAGGACTAAGCGGGACTGCCCTGGGGCAAAGGGGTACCAGTAAACCAAATATATTCATAGTCTGACTGATTTCAATTGAGCCCTGGGCATTATTGTCAAGGCCAGGCCAGGTGGAGGCGGGAGAGCAACTGCTACAAACTGCTCACTTAACGGTTGCCCTTAGTTTATTTCACAATTAAACTGTTGCCTGTTCCCTTCATGGAATGTCAGTAGATTTGGCTTAAAACTGGAAAGCATACCATAAGTAAATGCAGCTCAAAATAAACACTGAAATAAACCTTGTCTAAATATATTTTAAAAATAGTGTACTAGTAAATAAATATTGCGAAATGATTTACATACATATATATAAAATACATACTTTTCAAAAGTTATATTTAAAAATTAATACCAATAATAATTTATTATCCATTTCAAAAATGGGCATAATATCTCATCGTTTTCAATCAAAATCATTACACTCAGCAGCTTGTGCATGTATTGGAATTTCGTAGTCGTAAATCATGCTTGGTGAACATATTTCTTGCGGGCAGTGTATTAGAAATGGACGCTGGCAGTTGTTATGCCGCTCATCTGTTTACCCTGGACAACAAGGAAATCCAACCAAGTGCGTCGTTTAATTACAAAACGAACAACGCATAAAAACCGAGCCAGCTTACTGTTTTGCGGGGACGAAGGACCTGATGGCGGCTACCACAGCACATGCTAGCTAGCTGCGAGTATCTGAACCTGAACGGGGCACAGAGCATACCATAGACATGCGGCATTGACAGCAACAACAGTCGCAGTGGCAATGGCAGTGGTAGTGGCATTGTCTGCCGGGACCCATCTCGGCTCTGGGCTCAACGTTTGACATTTGCAATATTTGACATTTAAGTAAAGGCATAAATTTGCGTTTAATGAAAGCCAAAGGCTCCGGCTCCGGCTCCAACTACAACTACAACTCCAACTCTAACTTCAGCACCGAATCGGACTTAAACACACGCGTCTATATGCCCCTTGTGCCATATGACGCGATATAGCAATACCAACGATGACGATGACGATGACGATGGCATTGGGGGCCACCCATTTGCCATTATTCTGGCAGCCACCACAGCAACAACCACAGCAACAGCAACAGCTGGCGTCCAGCAAACAGTAATGGAATCGGCAGATAGCAGACGGAAGTCTATTGAGCATCCATTGGATATGATGAGCTGAACGTGTCCCTCTCTACACTGACGAAATAGGACTCAAATTTCCCTATTTGAATATTAATTCGATACTTATATTTCGGATTAAAGGTAGGGGTAAAAATGTGTTTAGCAGTGGAAAAGTTCACAAGCCGTCATCTATATACAATATCAGCTAATATCAAAATCTAAATTCAGAGTCTGGACTATACAAATATAGCTGTCATATTTTGTAATAATACTCTCATAGATTGAGAGCACATACTTTTTACTTTTTGAACACTATTGTCTACAGCAAGTTTAACTACTTATAAATTATTGTTATTATTATTACTAAATCATCGTCAATTGTATCGTATCTTTTCAATATGGATAATTTACTTTTTCTTCCATTTCTAAATCGATAACTCCATTCTTAGCGTTTTGAGTATTTTACAACATCTTCTTACCCATCATAAAATTGTGAAAGAGCTTAAAAATTAGGGTGTCAGTAGCCACCTCCTGTTTGTAATTAAAAACGTCAAATCTGCGCAACTAAACAAATAAAATGCAATTAGCATGATTTAAATTACTTAAGTGGCAACCACAGTGGACATTCGAAAAGGCAACACAAAAAAATACATGTGATTAGAATCTGCGATTAATATAATGAAATTTGAATGCATTTTGAATTAGTTACATAGCCTACACTCTATGACAGCCACTTGGCTAGTGCTCACTGTACTTAGTACAGCTGACAGTTGTAGAAAGTGCAGCAAGTGGTTTGGGCTTAGTTTTTGGCACAGCATACGAGTAATTGAAGAGGCGGGCCAGTGCCTGTGCCAGAGCTAATGTCTGGCGAAGACGTGTGCTAGACACACATGTATGTATATATATAAAGATATATATATATATATATATATATATATATATATATATATATACATATATATATAGCTGTTGTCTTTTGTTTATCTTGTGCAACGCACAAACGACGACGACTCTGCGACGTAGCTGCCAGAGTCAGTCAAAGCTGCGAAGAGGCAGGCAGGGGGTATAAAGTGGAACGTAACGGCAAACGGCAACGGCAACGGCAACGGGCAACTCTTTTCGGCAAGTCCTTCTGGCTGTGCCACGCCAATACCCACGCCCTCGCTGAGCCAACAACAGCAAAGTGCAATTATCGCAAATACCTTAAGGTTTACATCGTCAATGTGTCTCTGTATGTGTGCTTGTGGGGGCCACAGGTGTGCCCAAGTCCTTGCCACTCATGTGAGTACATGTGTGTGTGGGTGGATGTGTGTGTGTGTGTGCGGCATCGTCGTTTGTGTCTGCTACGCTGTCTTTCTGTTTACCCAAGTGCTTTGTATTGAAGTGCATTTTGGCATGTAATTTGTAGTTCTTTGCTATTTGATTTTTCGAGCACAGCGCTTAACCCCAAACCCTGTTGCCTTGCCACCAACCAACTGGCAACCTTGCTGCATGCCACAGCACAGCACAGCAGAGAACTTGCTGCCATTCGACTCTGGTCTTACTGCCTAAGCTTGTTTTATCACTGCGATGTCTCGTCTCTGATTTCAAATCGTTTAACGAACTTGTGCAATGCGCTGATTGCCTGCCTCTCAACGTGGTCTAAACCGGCAGCTGATCGATCTGATGTATACCAAAGTCAGCAGAAGCTATTAGCTCTAATTAACATTAAGGTAAAAGTGTCAAATATATTACAATTCTAAACCATGCTTAATTAGCTAGCCATTAACAAACGATGATCGATAATTGCAGCATTCGTTTTCTATGTGAAGACTGCTCTGCAGTTAGAAGAACTCTAGAGCTCCTTCTGCGACTCACATCTGCGACTTTTAATAAGTGAGAATTCTCTGCGAGCTGGACACAAACACGTTGAAGTCCACAGCAATAACAGCAGCTGATGCTCATTTGTTGTGCACAGCCAAGGGTGCGGGGGGCAAAGGGACGGAAGGTGAAGAGCAGTCGCCTTTGATGTTCGATAATTGCAAATTCCATGTGCATGTTTCAGTTTGCATCAAATCGTCGTGCAATGATCGGATTTAAATCAGCGACTGTAGCGCAACTAAATTGATCTTTTATCGCTTCAACGACGCTGACAAGAAGAAGAAGAGAGGGAGTGAGAGGGAGAGGGAGAGAAGAGTCGACTGATGCTGATGGTGATCTGTGGTAGCCGGCGCGTAAAAGCTTACAAAATACGACAACGCACAGAAGCGCATAACTCAGACGATTGCGAGGAGCAGAAGAGCATAGACAGAGATAGAGAGAGAGAAAGAGTTAGGGGGAAACTGAGTACATCAAAGACAGAGACAGAGGTAAAGGAAAGAAGCAACTGAAAAGCAGCATAAGCAGAACTGCGGATGGATCGACGACGTTCACGCGTTGGGATTAAATCGGAAGTTATGCGAGTGTCAAAAGCCTTCTCTCTCCTCTCTCTCTCTCTCTCACTCTGTCTCTGTTTCTCTCTTGATTGGTAGTCGGGGCGATGAGGTAAAAATTGTTACCGTATCGAATGCGGATTAAAATCAGCTAAACAAGTTGCCAGACATTGGATCGGTCAGCGATCCTCAACGATCAGACCTTGTCGATTCACATGGCCCGAAGACATCACAGTCATCAGTGATCAGAGTTAACGAATCAATTAAGCTTTTTAGTCTTAGATCTAATTGAGCTCTTTGTCTTACTGAAGGACACTCCAGTTCTTGAGAGTAGCCTCAACTAACAACTTGATGGATTTGTCAATCATTGAGATTGTTCAGCGAATGCAGCTGGCATCATTGCGGCACCTTTTGATATGGTTAAAGTTTTGATTGCCTTTCACAAGTCAGGAGTGCCTTGTTACAAAAGATCTGTAAAAATGCTTAAGAATTTAGTTACATATTTACTTTAATAGTTTAAAAAACTAATTTAATATATGATTTCGTGGGACTGCCCGATTTCCATTTAAGAACTCTTTCGACTGAATAAAGGAAGTGCAAATTATGGGAATGTCATCCTCAAATCCTAATTAATTAATTTATCAATTGAGCAACCATAGGTAACTCTCTTGTCTGGTGTCAAGAAAAACTCTGCAAATATATTTTAATACATAACTAAAATGGAAGTTGGCTACTTAATCATAGTCTTCAGAAAGTCGAAGCTTAAAAAATAATTAACCTGTTAACGACTCTTAGCTCAATGGGAACTTGCATTAATATATAACCTAATCACACTCTTACTGAAAGAATTAATTGGTGCCACATTGATAACATAATTTCAGTGAATCGATAGATTCCAGATAAAGCATCAATTAAACAGCTCTCGCGTTGACTTGTGAATCTAATTGAGCTGCTTGTCTTGATGAAAAGTCCTCAAGTGGCAAGCGCATACTTTGGTAAAGTTTCCATTTCGTTTTTCTCATTTTTTTGATTTGGTTCTTTTTTTATTTTTTGAGTTTGCCAGCTGCTTTTCATCGGCGTCTTTTTCGTTCGTAATCAGCAACATTTGAAGTAGCAGCAAAAAGACTGAACAAATCGCTTTGAAATGAAAAGGATTAAACAAATAAATCACTTGGCTCTGTTTTCAGGACATTTTTGGCCTTCTTTTTAAGCAGGATGCCGCCAAATGCGGCAAAATAAAAAAAATGTAGAAAAAAAAGAAAAGGGTTGCCCACACCAATTAATGAGTTAAAAATTGTGCTGCATTCATTCAATTGTGAATGGAAACCACCCGAATAACCCACCAGCAGATGCAGCAGCAAAAGGCTGACCAAAATTAATGAAGATATTTTCTGTCGTCGTTGAGGGTTTGCAATCCGGTTCAGGGATTGGGCGGTAATGGGAGTGGCATTTTGGGGGGTTGGGGGAGGCAAAGAAAAAAATCATTTGATTTTTAATTACGCTGATTTTTTATATTAGAAGTGAAACAGCTTGGCATTGCAAACACCTTGAAAATTAATACACAAGCCATGCCACGCCCACGCGCCCATTTTGCCCATCGCCCGCAGCTGCGAAAGATGCAAAGATGCAGACGAATGTCGGCCAGGGAGGGAGGCAACGGGTGCGACCCAAGTGACTCGCCGTCGGCTCTCGCTTGGCCACTTGAGCCACTTGTGAGACTCCAGGGGGAACGGGGAGGGGAGAGCAACTGAATACGCACGAAAGGGTTTCAACTTAATTAAACCGTTTCTTTCTTTTTCCCAGTCAATTTTTTGTTCGGTTTTTTTTTTTGCTTTGTGTCCATTTGCCTTCATTTCACTTTTCAACTGCCTTCTGATGGCTAACTGGCAACTGGCAACTGTCATCGCATTGGCCGCGTCGAAAAGTGGGCACAAATTGACATTTAAAGTGCTTAAAATTTTCTTTAATTAAGTGTGACAAACTGTGGACAACAACAGCGAGCAGTGAGCAGCCAGCACATCCCTTAAGGACAGCCGCCTCCTTGATGTATGGCCCAGTAAAGTGCTTAGTGGAATCAGGTAGCGACTCATCGCGAACATCATTCAAGGACTCACTACGGGTATCTGTGCATTGATCAAAGTCCAGCATAGCAGTTTAAAAAGTGTATTTAAAAAGAAAGTCTTTTGTTCAGCCATACCTTTAGTTTACACCTTTAAGTCTCATCTTTCACTGTTCCACAGCAACTGAGTCATCGCACAGGAGCTAAAAACTCCCACACATCATGCGACCATGCGACCATTCGGCTGGGGCCAGGCTGAGGCGACTCAATGGAAGTCATTTGGAGCTCGTAAATAAGCAAAGTGCAGCACTAATAGTTGCTGATTAAGCAGCGCCTACGGGAAATTAAAATTAAGTAATTTAACCCAACGACACACAGTGCGTAGGTGGTCAGCAATGCCAACCACAAAGTCAAGCACAGCTTCAGATTCAGCTTCAGCTTGAGCTTCAACTCTAACTTAGGCTTCATTCCGTACTCAAACTCGATTTGTAACCGGTTCTGCAAGGCTGGAAACAGACTGATTTTGTATGAAGAAAATGTATATATACATTTGACAATAAATCAAGTTCAAGGCAACGTTTTCGAAATACGAATTTATTTCAAACAAATGTAATTTTGCATTGTAAAATAAAGATAGCTTTAAAATATAAAATCATTCAAATATACTTGCTATCATCAATCCAAATTTCTCTGCTCCAGACCACTTCTTTTTTATAGATACATTATATTTATATCAAAACACAATTAATAATGCTGGCTAAATATGAATAGCTCTTGTTAAGTGTATTTACATTGTTGTAGCTGAAAGTTGGTAATGCAATGAGCCAACACAATTAGCCCAGACGAATGGAGGGAGAACAGAATAGCAAATATCAAATGGCAAATGGGTGACATAAAATGGCATAAATAATAATCAATTTGAAATCAAATTGCCGCGGGTGGACAAGGGGGTGAGGAGGCATCAATGGGGATGTCGAAACGACCACGACGACGACAATGTCTTGCCAAAAAAATCAGAATTGATGATTATTGCTTCTTGACAGAGATTCTTCGGCGACGCGACAATAAAAACAACAACAGAGGCAGGACAGAGGCTCAGCTCCTTTTATGACTAAGTGTATGTACGTGTGCGAGTTTGTGTGTGTGCGTATGTGTGTTAGTATCAATAAAATAGACAGAGACACTGGACCAGGCAAAAATATTTATGTGCATGTTATAGTAAGTGCAAAATAATAGCCGCCAGGGACGGGGATGCAGCAACAGTAGCGAAATCAAAGACAGAGAGGGGGAATTGGCAGAAGGAAGTAGGATAAGGACAAGGACATGGCACGTAACACGCGCTGGACGACAGACGGTTGCCACAAGTACTAAAATGGTTTCAACAAATACGCACACATATGCGTGTGTGTGTGTGTCGGCGACTGGCAATAATGCACTCGACACTTTTATTTCTTTTTCATTAGCCAAAAGCGACAACGACGACGACGACAAGCCAAGAATGCTTTGAACCACCCCAAACTACTGACCCACCACACGCCTATTGGCCCCAGAAGAAAAGCGTCTTTTTCTTTAGCTCTTCCTTTCATTATATATAACGTGACCTTCACATATGTGTTCGCTGCCTTAAGGGGCATGTGCGATACTTCGAGATGGAAGCAACTTTGCAAGCAACGAAGACAACTGACGAATGATTTAAATAGAAAATGTGCTATATAAAGAGCAAAAGACTGACCGAGAGATGTGTTATATAGAGAGAAGTGCTTGAATGTTATTGAAATAATTAAGAAAGCCTGGCGAAAGTGCTGGCAACTTTACAAAGAGTCTAATATTTAAAATATAAAAGTAGCCAAAGTTTAAAAATAATTCAAATGAAAAAATAAATAAAACAGCAAATATCAGAGTTTATCAGAATTAGTAAGAAAACAGGCAACTTAGAATACCGACTAAGCAATAGTAAGAAGCAAATAAAGCAAGTTAATATGAAAGAACAGTATAATGAATTTAGGCAAGCTAAATATTCATATTATAAATAATAATATATGGAATTATTTTATTACAATTTTTCGCAGTGCAGCGGAAGATAAGGAAATTGTTGGTATACCAAAAGACTAAACACATTTAAGTGTCCTGGCTGCTTCTGCTACTTTCACACACACACACACATACAGAGACCTTCACATACAGCAATTCATATGACTTCAGCTCTATCTTTTTTTATTTTTATTATTGTTTATGTCCGAGACAACTGCTCCAATATGCTGGCATCGATGGCAGTGTCGTGTCGAGTCGAGTCGAGAAAAGTTGCCTCTTCCCCTTTTGTGGAAGGGAAGGGGTGGTGGAATCTATAAATTCAAGGATTTACAACATTGATGCTCCCCAGTTAACTTCTCGTTTAGTTCATTTCCTGTATGTGCTTACACACGAAGTCTCACGCATCGTTTTATTTGTTTGCAATCGTTGCTCGGCTCTTTCTTCTGCAGTTCTTTCCATTTTTTTTTTTTTTTTTTTTTTTTGGTTTGCTCGTTTGGCACAAATTGCTGGGGCTGTCATAAGTTCTAATACTTAACGGAACTGCAGATAGGCGTCCGTTGCCATAACCCTAGTTTATTATATAATAATGTTGGAGATGCGTGTATGTGAAGAGTGTGAAGAGTGTGGAAAATGGAATGTGGAGTGTGTGCAGGGCATTTGGGGCCAATAGTTTGCAATTAGCGAGCGCAGCCATAAAAATGGCAATCAACATAAAAATAATCGAGCAGAGAATTTCCTACTCGCTCACAGTCGTGCTCTTGTATAGTAAATGCTAACATGTTCTTTCAGATTTATATTTCCGTACGATTCTCTGGAAATGATTAGCTCAGTTCCCGTTTCCCATTCTCAAACCATTTGACGAGATCCGCTGCGGGGCTACAAATGCAATGCTAAGTGTAAAATTTAATTGAACTCACAACTGTGGACCTAATCAAGCCGAACCCAGACTTCTCTGGCCCAGCCCTGCCCTTGGCTGCCCACAGCAACTGTGCACATTTCCCACCGCAAAAGGAAAAGCAAAATGCGACGCAAGAAAATCTATTAAAAAATGCCAGCAAAAGTAGCCCAAAAAATGTTTCGTGTGCGCGTTGTAACGTACAAATTATGTAAACAAAGTGGTTGGGGGATGCAGGGAGGCGAGGAGGCGAGCTAGTGAAAGAGAGGGAAGTGTGGTAAATGTCGGCAAGAAATTATGAACCTTGGGTATATGGGAGGCTGGCAGGCAGAGCAGCAGATGAAAAATGCGACCCTAGGCAATATTTACAATTAAAAAATTAACGTAAAACAGACGAAGAAGATGCCAGTCGGCAAGGGGGTGGGGGTTCGAGAGGGTGAGGGGCCCCCCTCGGCTAACAACTGTGAAAAAGCCCTAAAATCAATACAAACAAAAAGCGGCGAAAAAAAATTGTGTAAAAACAGCAGAAAAAACACCAAAAACAAAAAAAAACTGACAAAACATGAGAAAAGTATGAATGTGGTTCGAGGGATTTTCCACGAGGCCTAATGGAAATTGTATTTATCTCGTTTGAAGTTTTTTGGGCATACTCGTAAAAGCCACCACCGCCGCACCACTTCGACCATCGGCGACACCACCATCAGCATCAGCTCTGCATCCCGCCCCACTTTCCGCTACCCCGCGAGCGACACTTGGCCTCACCTTTGCCCACGCCTCCAAGCCTCTTGGCGAGCCTTAAGCGTTTTTTATAAATTAACAACAACAACAACAACAACAACAGATACGAGAGCTAAGCACAAAAATTATCAGAAAAAACGAAATGAATATTTTTCAGTAATTTTCTGAATAATTCTAATTAAAATTATATGCCAATAAATACTCTATTCAGGCAAAACTTTAAAATATTAATTATTTCGATAGAAACAATCGAAAAGTTTAATATTATATTATATATATTCATACTGTTATATAAAGTAACCAAGCAATGAAAGAGCATTCCTTGGTCGCATATGCTACACAATGAAATGACGCTCGTTTGATAATATGGATAAAAAATGTGTCTTAAAAATGTTCATAGGTAATTCGCTGGACTGGTTTGAGTCGCTTTTTGAATAGAATCGTGCTGTATATATGTTTGCCATTGCAGGTGGAGGTAGATATGGTGGTGGTGATGGTGGTGCTGTTGCTATTTGTGATGGTGATGGTGGTGGTTCGCTGATCGCTGGTTTGCTCCAAGGCTAATTAAGGCGTTAAGGCGACCTGACTGACAATGGCAATCTCAATTTACAATGGGTTTTCAGTATAAAAAGCCGAACTGTAAAATGAACAGTTGGCCAAAATACTGGCTAGACAGCTTACCAAGGACATGGGGTGAGTGTAATGTGGGCACAGGTGCTAATTGTCAGCAACCAAAGTATTCAGATAAACAAACACTCTTGAACTTACGGATTATATGTTGAAGCAAAATGATCAACCATGGCATTGATTCTCTTATATAAGATGTATTGGAAGCTTATTTATGTGTGTCATATAGAGTAGTAGTACATAAGATCAGTTATATTTTCAATTTTGAAGTACTACTAATTTAGTCTGTAATTCAAATGGTGATACTAACAATTAAATTAATTATGAAAATGAAGACTATATTACAGCCAAGACTAATAATAATAATAATGATTATGATTTTATATTAATTTTCAGGTTATAGAATAATAATAATTCTTTATATATATTTTATTTTAAATTCTAATGTAATTTCTTATACAAATATTCGTATTATATGCAAAAATTAAATTAAAATTAAAAATTAAAATATTAATAATATAATACAAGTAGTAGCAATAATCATTCTAAAAATAAGGACACTCCAATATTAATTTTATCAATTTACATACATAATGCTTGCAATATATTGAGATCAAGTTAATTGCCTGAAGTATAAAAATCGCTAGCCACATAAAAATAGTAAATAACCACAATTGAACAAAGTTGATGAGCTGTGTCGTCAAAATGATGCAGACTCATTCCCATTCAACAGAAGTGATATTTGCAAACAACAATTACAAAACGCACGTGAAAATTGCCTGGGCACTCCTCAAAAATTTACTAATAAACATTTTGATATGTTTTTGCTTTATTGTGTGCACTCATATGCACGTGTATATGTGTGGCAACAACACTTTCAGCAATTGCACAATATGTGTGAATTGATGTGCGCTTGTGAGTGTGTGTATATGTGTGTGTGTGAATTTAAATTCAACTGCCACACGTAGCTGCAACGTGCGCTGCTTTACCAATTGCCGTTTGTGCTTCGATGATGGGAAAACTTTTTCGATAATACTCAAAAATAAGTGCGAAAATTGCCAAATATGCAAACGGACAGCAAACACACACACACATTCACACAGTTACAGAAACACACACACACTATGATGCCAAGTGTTCTTTGATGCATATAACATGCGCATGCTGCACCATTTTCATTTTATTGTTGCATACTTTTTGAGGTTTTTGCAATCGATGTACGTGTGTGCCATCTAACGTTTATTACTTCTATTATTGTTGTTGTAATTGTTCTTAGATAACTTGTTTACACTGCCAATCACTTGATGACAATGGGACAAACTAATGCAATATTTGATTGTTCATCAACTGCGATCATTTAAATCAGTCTACATACAGACACCAAAGAAAGAAGCAAATATATTAGTTTATTTTGTAACTTTTATTTGTAACTAAAATATAATGGTTGGCGTAATAAAATTCAACATTAATTATTTTTATTAATAAAATATGTTTTGTAAATTCAATTCATAAGAACACAAAAGTTATATGCTCCTTTATAAACGTCAAATATAACAAACAGTGTCATATCGCATGTGTTAAGTAAATCCTTTGCATATGTTGCGCTATCAGTCGAAGCAGTTCATCTGGAGCTTTTCCTTCCATCAGTCTTAAATGACGTCACTGATTTATAACTGTTAAGCGGCTCAGCTGCCAGCACTTTCACTCAATAGACAAAGAACACACATCCACCCACATCTGGCATGCAGACACTTGGAGTCAATCCTTTCGATTTCGCATTTGCCACGACTTTCTTAAATGTTTTCTTCCGTTTCCGCTTGCCACCCCCACACAGCGTCTGGCTGTTGTGTTCGCTTGCCTCCCACTTTCAGTCCCCCTCCCACTCTCTAGTGTTTAGGTTTAGCTTCCCTTACTACTAGCAGCACCCTTGAGGCTTCTTTTGTGCGTGAAAGACTACAGAGCATTTGCATATGGAGAAACTTTCAACGTGCCCCCTGCCAGCGCTGTCAAATTTTATGATAGCACCAAACATAACTCATTGACAGCTTTGCATTTTCACATGCTGCTGCGGAAAGGGCAATGGGCAATACGACTACCACTGGAGTGGGGCTGTCAGGGGGGTGTTGTTGTTTCTGCATATTGCACAAAGTTATGAGCCGCAAATGATAAACGGTCCCAGCCACTGGTGTGGGCAAATATCGATGTTTACTCTCTCGCCTCTATTGTAATTTTTGTTTATTTTCATTTTTGCAGTGTTTTCTCACTTTTGAGTGTCGTTTTTTTGTCGTTTTTTGATTCGTCAGAGCTCATCAGCGACGCGCAACGCGTTTATTTTGTCATCAAGCTAATTAATTAATTAGAAACAAAAGCAGCCACAGCAACGGTTGGTGTGAAAAAGGCGACTGGACACACCTAAAAAAAAAATGGAAAAAGGGCGACTTTGGTGCAATAAAAAACTGTCCCCAGTCTAATTAGATAGTTGACAATTGTTGCCCTTGTTGTTGTTGCTGTTGCTTGTGCTGATATTGTTGTTGTAGCTGTTGTTCGTGCGCGTAATTAATCAAATGTCAAAGGAAACATCAGGTTGACATCGACTGCACCTTTCAACGTGTTGAGTCCTCTCATAGGCCTGTCTCACATAACGAGTTCGATCTATATATATTGAATAATTATCATAATTGTCTATAGTACATAAATAAATGTACTTTTACAGGCTTATGTTTAGGTTACATAAGTTCTTAATATATATTTCCAACACATAACATAATTCAACGTTTAAATTAAATCTTTTCCAATTCTACGATATCTTTTTTCATAACATATTATTTTTTTAAATTTAATCTGCCGTTTTTTGATTGTAAAAGTAAATGAACTACTCTTCCAGTATAAGTTAATTTATATATTTTTTTTAAAATTGTTTTCATTGGAAAACAATGTCTCTACTTGATGTGCTGCAAAAGTCACTTAAAAAGCACAAATCGCACTGTATATAATATTTGTGTAAAAAGAAGGCTGTCAAATCTGAACTCATTTCAGCATATTTGACACTTCTCCTTTGTACCATTTCCCCTTTAATTTTTTTGCATCTTGGATATATGGATATTTGGCTAACATATTTTCAAAATATCCGGCTTTTGTCGCCAATTCGTTTTTATTGCCCTTTTTTATAGACGTTTATAGTTTTTTATGCCGCCGCGGCGCATAAATTTCAGCCACAGACTTTGCTTATAAAAGGGTAGTTCGATTTGTGAGTCTGCTGCATGTAAGTGTGGGGAAGGGGAGATGGGGGAGGGGAATGCTGCTTTTATGAGTATGCTGTTCGACGGCATTTTGTCAATTTTAGTATTAGCGCGTGCGCCAAAAAAAATTTGCAATAACAATTGTCATGCATGCAAATGACTTCATTTGCCCAGCTTTTTGAAATTTCGTCATAGTGCTTGCTTGCCTTCCTCTCTCTGACTTCCTCTCTGAACGGGGGGCACTTTGCATGATTGAATTGAATTATTGGCGCACTACCCAAACCACTCAACCACTGAATCAGCTCCACTTGAGTTGAGTATAGCTGATTTCCTCTTTCCAGCATGTGGTTAGATGCTTTATGAATTTCTTTTTTTCTCTCTTTTGCTTTTGCCCTATCCATATTGCATAGTTTCAGGCGCTGGGAAAAGGCGGCCCCTATGTGCGAGTATATCAAAGCATATCAAGGATTTTATGTATGCAGATTGCGTGGCGCACGTAAATCCATTTAATAGCGTTATTCGCAATGGAAAATGTCATGGAAATACACAATAAGTTTATCCACATACAAGCACGACACAAGCAGTCAATATCTTCAAGTGCAATTGACCCGATTACCACCAACTATAAAAACTAAAAATTAAAATAAGTGCTCCATTATTGAGTATGCTCGACAATCAGATACTCAGTAGCAGTATCGATCAAGTGACCATTAACTAAATTAAATTAATCGACTCAGAATCCTTCAATAATGCTTCTATAAAAATCTTATCTTCCTCTGAGTTATATATATTTTTCTCATTTTAGTTGCCTTCTTTGAATCTTATATCTCTACATAAGCTCAATATGGAATGATTCATAAGCCAATGGGGTTCCTAGAGGGACCAGACTGTTGCTGCATTTATGCAAATGTTGTTGTCTATCGGATCAAGATATGCACTTCGTGAGTGGTAAGAGGAGCACTGCAGTAACTGCTCGAGTAGGGAATGGTTTCGAGTCTGAGTTTAACCCTTAATTTGCCAGCCAACTGGTTGGCTGTTTGGCTAGTTAGTTGGCCCATATCCACATCGTGTTCCACTCGAGGGGTAAACTCGACCAGGGGCGGTTATAGCGTGGCTATCTAGGCCGTTTAATCGAGCGTCATTCATCATCCAAATCGAGTTGCGTTTGGTTTTTGGCGCGACGCGACGTGCGATGCAAACTATCGATAAGAAGCCAGGCTGCTTTTGGGGCGAAAGTTCACAAACTCAACTTAATGGCAATTTTATCGATAATGTTCGTGCTGAATTTTCGATTTTGTTTGCTTGCATGTCGCATGGCCGCGAATTATGAGCGATCGACACGCCAACAACTACCAAGAAATTGTGCAAATCGACCCCAAGTCTGAGTCCAAATCCGCGTCCATGACGGAATGAGAGTTGGCCTCCAGTTACGTTCGACGCCGTTTCATCTCCATCTACCATACCAAGTCTATAGCCATGTTGGTTTAATAGTTTATCACACAATGTGTTTGTAGGTTTTTCAAATACCACACAGCAGGCATATCAAAAAGAGAATTTGTTCAAGTAATTCAAGTATGGGAATGGAAGTAAGGATTATTTAATATTTGAAATAAGAAGCGTAATTCCCAAATAAAAGATTATTATCAAAGTTATAAAAACTAATTATGTAAATTTAATTGCCCTCCATTTCAATAATGTATGAATGTGTGTTCCGCTTTCTGCTATTTACAGGGTATATTCCAATTGATTTATAATAAAACCTTCTTTTGCATCGTTTCGGTTTGGGGTTTTTGGATTTCGGGCTTTGGTTTATACATACATACTTCTGCTCAAATTATGAACACGCGAATATTGAACGCTGCTCGGTGGGCGGTAAGCTGCCTCTGTGGGCGTGCACGCCCTATCAATTAGAACTGGCGACCGAACATCTTGATAAGCATTGGCCGGCCCAACAGCAATAGGAATGGCAATGGCAATTGCAATCGCAATCTCAGAAGTAAAAGCAAACAAATCGGTATGCAACTAACTTGTACATAAACAAATAAAAATAAACTGCTAACAACGAAATGCGCTTCGAATGGTCATTAAAATTGCCGCCCCTGCCTCGTGGCGTCGCCTCTATGAGACATGCACCACGCTAATTGCCACATAAATAACCAGTCGAATACTCTAAGGGTGACCATTGCTTCCTTGCGCGAAACAAATCGCATTTTAATTTATCGAGCATAGATTATCGATTCTAAAATATGACAAATAACTCCAAATATGTCATATTAATACATAATGGGTGTAATTATGGTACAACATTTCATTTAAGCATTAATACTTCATAAAACCGAATGAGTTTTGAACAATTATTTGCCATAAATTTTTTGATTTACAGATACTATATGTAAAATTGCTACTCAATACTTGTTCAAATGTGCCAGCCAATCAGCTGTTTTGTTATCGATAAGTCTTACTTTTGAAATATTAACATTCAATGGATTTTTGAATGTTCAAAGACTAAGAGGACAGTCAGGTACAGCTCAACTGTACCTCAACAAATGAGGAAGTCGTGGAAAGTCAAGGCGGAAAAGTGCAGAGACATACTACTATATACGATATGAACATAGAAGTCTGCACACATGTAGTTGTTGTGTGAGTTGTGGAAGCATCGCATTAAGTTCAATTTCAGCTACTAGATCAGAATTTATGACATTGACGAAACGATAAAAATGTTGGCAGTGGCCGAGTCGAGACACGGACATAAATGTGCATTACGTTAGGTGGAAGGGCGGGCAGGGAATGCCGGGTGGGTGGGAAGTAAGAGGGCAATATAACTGACCAGGCAGCACGAAAATGAAATGCGATGCTCAAAGTAACATACCGAGCAAAGACCAAATGAAAAAGAAAGAGAAGACGAAGGCTAAAACGAAAACGAAAGCCTAAAACTATTAATTTGAACGTGGACGAATAATGGGAACTGCAATAGGGGGGGAATAGTAGCTGAAATGGGAATGGAGTGGGAATGGTAATGGGAATGGGAACAGGAACAGGCACGAGCGGAACTGGGGAACTGTAACGAGGATGCCAGGTCTTTGGGCAGGGAGAAATCTATATTTACGATTATTGAAGTTTATGACGAAACGTTTTCGTATCATTTTGCGTCGCCTCATAAATGTTAAACGAGCGAGCCAGCTGGTGAGAGTGAGATAGGAATAGAGTCAGCCAGAGGCTGGCAATGACTGACAGTGGACAGTGGACAGTGGATTGACCACAGCATCATGCCCAACATAGGGTTGAGAATTTCATAAATGTTTTTGCACGCAAACTGCTAATAATGCCAGACCGTCCTCAGAGAGAGAGAGTAACAAGAGAGAGTGAGAGAGAGAGAGAGAGAGCATGCCAGATATGTTTTGGGTATTGTCAGTTTATCAGCAGCACAGGTGCCAGAGCGAGTACCATGAGCTTCAGCTTCAGCCCAAGCTTCGACTTCGTTTAAGCATTTGGATTCGGTTTCGGTTTCAGTTACAGTTACAGTCGTGGGATCTTTTGGGGGTTGATCCTGGACATGGATGTTGTATGGCCACAAAAGTGCAATACGCTCGTAAAACCAATGGCCAAATAGCCAAACGAGAAATGCCTAAGTAAAAATGTTGTGTAATTACGCAGCGTTACGCACAGATAGAGATAGCCATGGTCCAAATGGAGCTGTAGCTGGAGATGGCGCAGCAACCCCAAGAGCAAAAATCCCATAACCCAATATACCTAAGCTACGACTTGACCATTGTCAGTTAGAAAAATTATAATTAGGCATAGGTTTACCTACTCCAACTATCCCCCCTTCTACACATTCCTCTCTATCTCCCTCTGTGTTTATTTGTGGGTGTGCGTGTGTTGTTTTTATTGTTTTAATGAACACACGAGTGCAATTTTTGGGATCCCAGCAAGCAGTAAGGGAAGGCTGAAATTGTCTGGACAGTAGTAATTGGCCTTGTTCAAACGTTTTGTGGTCGATATGAAACAATTTCTTTGTTCCATCATTGGCACAACGTGAAGTTTACATTTGTCCATTATGATTAGAATTGATGCAAAACTAATAATTAAAGATGCCTTTTCTTTATCCACAGAATCATTTGCTTAAATTTGTAGTACAATTGGTGAAGTTATTCTATATTACATTAATGCTCTTGAGTTCATTTAAAATACTATTAAACTATCGATAAGTGAGACGTCTAGATTTAATTGGCAATTTGTCATCAATATTAATAACATACCAATTGAACATAGCACTGTATTGAGCTGTTATTGAAGGACTTAAATGACGACTTGAATGACAAGTCAAAGGCAATTGTTATAGATGAGTAAACTTTGCATACTTCCACCACTGGGGTCATGATTGTAATACATTAATTGCCGAAAAAAGGTAAGTAAAAAAGCAAATAAAATGTTATGGCTGCGGCGAGTGTCAAACAACTGGCGTGACATATGCAGCATGCCACACAGAGTCTAGCAGAGGGAGTCTGGAATAACAAGGGCAGATAACATTTAAGCGAAATCGCTTTAAAATCAATTAACCGTAAAATCACTTGGCTATTTGCAGCAACAATCGAGTCGCGATTGTCCTGCCTCGCGGACATCAATGCTCCATGCCCATGCCCCCTGGGGCTGTGGCAACAACAACAACAGCAGCTACGGCCAAACAATCAAATGTGATGGCAATAACATTAGCTGCGTGTGTGTGCAACATGCAGACGGGCAAACAATCTAGCAGGCATATCCCCTAACCCCCTTAACCCCCAGCCCCACAGTCACCGTCACTGGATGTTACAGCAGCCCTTTGCTGCTGCACTTGACCGCCTCGACGCGATTGTGGACGTGCTGCCAGGTATTAACCTCCATTTAATGTTCAACAAGGCCGCGTTACATGTGCAAGGGAGCTGCTGCTGCTGCTGCAAAAAAAAGCGATTGTACATATGAGTGTATCCATATATGGATGAATACACATGTATATGTGGCTGTGCCACGCCCAAGCCAAACATTTCGATTAACATACGCAAACACACTCGCCTCAGAGAGCAAAGGGTGTGGCTGAGCAAAAAATGAATAAAAGAATGCAAAAGGATGAGAGCATAACGTGCATGGGCAGCAAATTGAATTGCTGGCAAACAAGGCAGGTCAGCCATAAGGACCTGCAGGAAGCACTCAGAAAATGGCATCACACTCACGGTAAATGTAAAGTCAAACTGAGCCGAGAGGGAAGATGGCATATGGAGCTAGGAGTAGCGATTGGAGTTCGAGTCACAGTCACCTCTGCTGTAAAGGTCAACTTCATCGTCATCGTCGTCATTGCCATCAAAATCATTTTAAACAAAACGGACTAATTAAGCGCACGTTGGTCGCGTCGGATCCTGTCCTCACACCCAGCCTCATCATCACCATCCTTAGCCCGCTTTGTATCCGTGGCCAGTGTCAGTGTCATTTACTGGGTGTGAACAGGACTGATTGCGCCACTCTAGACATATTACTGAAGGCTATGTACCAGAGCTGTAAAAACGTCAATAGACAATAGAAATAGAAAATATACTCGTGGTATTTCATAAAGAAGTGATGCTTTAAAGGATGGTATCAAGATGAATGAAATCAACGGCTTGTCTTATGAAATACTAAAATTGATTAAACTAAAGTTATGTAACTGTCTACATAATACTTTTAATTGCATTGCAGTTCATTTTGGTCGGAGAAAATCCTGAAATTAATATTAAGAACAACACAAGTAGACATTAGTCTTAAAATATGACTGAAGCTGCTATGTATTTGTATATATATTTTTATACCCGCCTACCCAAGGGGTAGAAGGGTATTATGGCTTTGTGCCGACCGAAAATGTATGTAACAGGCAGAAGGAAGCATCTCCGACCCCATAAAGTATATATATTCTTGATCAGCGTCAACAGCCGAGACGATATAGCCATGTCCGTCTGTCCGTCTGTTCGTCTGTCCGTATGAACACCTAGATCTCAGAGACTATAAGAGATAGAGCAACAAATTTTTCGCAAAGGTATGTCTTAATGTTGCACGCAGATCAAGTTTTTTTTTATTTTGGCTACGCCCCCTTCCGCCCATGCAAATTGGAAAAAACTGAATTGCAAGCGTCGTTTTAAACCTAGACCGTTCAATTTTGGTACGCACAATACTAATCACCATCTTAATGATAAAAAACACAGAAGTTATTAAGAGATTACTTTTATAAGGCGTAATCAGGTGCGCTGCAACTAGTTAGTTGCGATGACACTCCGCGACATAATAATGGTGTTCAATAAACCAACTAAAGTGCCGCCAAGCTAAGAATTTCGAACAAAGAAAATTTTGATATATTATTTTGGTATTTTTAGTATAATTTTTTTTAGTATTTTTTCAGTATTTTTGAAAAATATAATATTTTGATGGTAAAATTGGGTGGCGGGTATCTCACAGTCGAGCAAACTCGACTGTAGCTTTCTTACTTGTAATGCAGAAATTCGTTGAAACAGATGAAGATTTATTTTAATAAATTAATTAAGTACTCCTAATTAAAGTATATATATATGTATATATACATATATGTAACTTAATATTTACAAATAAATAAATACATTTATATAATATCTATTACTCAAAATAGCAAATTAATATATTCGAATGTTTGTAAAAAAATAAATTTAAAATTGTATTTACAAATACATTAATATGTGTGTTTTATATATACTATTTTGTATATAGAGACAAATGCTGATGCTTAGAGGTAGCTTCAAGCTGGGCCAGCGGCAACAGCACAAAAAATCGCTTTTTGAGTAGTCCGTCACATCGGTCGGGGAGTTAAGGCGCTTTGATGTATGTGAGTCAGTTTCCCACACCCACCCCATTTCACACATACACACACACACACACACACATACACACACACACACACATACACAAACACACTCACACTCATGAAGCAGAGACTCAGACAGAGTTTTCGTGTATCGTCGCGTAAATCCGTCTTTGAATAATGATGCCGTTGATAGCTGGGATTATAACCCAGGCGCAGGCAACGCAATCGTTCCTCATATTTAACTCTGCCTCTGCGTTCGTGTGTGTGTGTGTGTGTGTGTGTGTGTGAGTGTTTGTGTGAGCCTGGCCATTTATTTATTATGCCACAATATTCAATGACCCTTAATGGCATTTCGTAATAAAAATATTGGATTAGTTTGTTAGTTTTTGCCAGCACACGAGTACGAGTACGAGTAGTATCAACCACCGAGTGCCACCGCTGAGCCACCCACAGACAAAACAGAAAGAACCACAGACAGACCCACTGGGCACTTTATCAACTGGACTCTAGCATTACGTATTCCATTAAACGCCTAATGAGCCCATTGTGCTAGCCTGGTGTCATCAGGGGCCGATGCAGCCGATGAGGAGGGGGTGAAGTGGGCGTGATTGGGCGCCAGGTACTTAGACTTAGTTAGTGATCAAAGCAACAGAGCCAGGCATATGCCAAGCCCCTCACATCCCTCATAGCCAAGGCATTAACAGTTGCATATGGCTAGCTTCATATTTATTCAAATTATAATTGTGCTCTGCCTCAAGGTATGTGTCATGGTTAGTTTTTCAATTCGACATGCAATAACAAAATAAACAAATTGCCTTTATTTTTAAATTCATCGAAAATGCTCTTGGAATCAAATCAAAAAAATGTGTAGTATTAAAAGGTGTACGTATATCTTTTGAAACCCATCAATAATCAAACAACCTGCGAATGTTTTAGTAATAAGTTTAATTGACTTTTTGCAACTGCAACGCAAGAGTCCATTGGTTTTGTCACGTGCATGAGCTGTGATAAATCGAATTTGATTTTAGGTTAGAGACTGACATCCTCCAGTTGTTGTTGGTGTTTCAGATTAAGATACATGCTTAGTGGTACAAGAATGCTTATCCTTTGCTACTTTTATATTCATGCAGCATATTAAAATAGCAAACGCTTTCTGGCCTGGCACGTAATCGGAGCCGGAGCTAATGCTATAGCTGAGGCTAGAACTGAAGTCGGTACCCGGGACCTGTGGACCCGGGATACAGGATACAGCACACAGGACTCGGGATACGGGACCCTTAACTCAAAACATTAGACTGCATGCATGTGACATAATAAATATTAATGACAACTGACCGACAGCATTGCCATAGATCCCAGCCCAGTGGGTGGGCGGGAGTGGGATGTATGAATGGCCGGATAGATGGATGGATGGATTGCCTTGGTGGTGGGTGGATGGTTGGGGGTGGTGTGTGGCGGGTTCACGTTGACACACATTCGACATGTGACAGATAAATTATGGCAATTGGATGAATGCCGCCACACCTCTTCAAACATGCCGCTGGCCAACATCATGCAATTTTGCTTTAGCTATGAGATCATTTTTCATTTTCATTTCATTCTATTTCTCTTTTTCCTTCTTCATCTTCTTCTCGTTCTTCTTTTTTTTCCATTGGCTTGTTTGTTTGTTTTTCATGGCGCGGAGGTTGTGACATATGTGTGCGTTCCAGTCCTAATGGCAGTCAAGTTTACCATACCCCATGTCCTTGCGCCGTGTCCGCGTGTCCGTGTGTCCTGCCTCCTTAATAGTTTTCAGTTCGCCAATGATACTAATGACCGGGATGGCACTCGACTCAAATAAATTACAATAATCATTTATTGTTCAATAAGCCCTCAGAGTATATTACCACTGTCGATAGTGCTAAGTGTCTTTGGTATATGCCATTATTTTATGGAAGGACATGCTCTGGATTCTAAGTGCTGCAGATGCTTAATAAATATACATATAAAACTGTTAATGCTTTCAGGACGCATCAAAGTGATTAGCTAAAACTTTTTACTTGATGCAGTTGATATAAAATTATTGAATGTATACACAGCAATTTTGAATTCAACAAATGCAACATTTCTCTTCCACACTTTGCCACGCCTCTAAGGAGCACATGACATTACAAACTTTCCTCCCACAGGACATCAAGGCAACAAAAGGTTAATTTCAAGGGCTATAACATGTGTCATCCGCTTGATTGATGCGCATTCATCAATATCCTTGGACAGGGCATATGTCACCAGGTAGCAACGCGACTGGCTTAATTTATTTGTTTATTTGCTGGGCATAAATATATTGCTGTTGTCGTCTTTAAGTTGGCCACAATATTGGCGCTGGCAGCGCATTGAAAGAGACGATTACTTAGAGACAACAAGCTTAAAGCGAAGCCCAAAACGTATTCAAAAGAATGAAAGAAACCAAACAAACAAACAAGAAACAACAAGGCATAAACCAACAAACGAAGCCTGCCCTCTGACCGTGCCCCTGCTCCAAATTGGTGGTCGCTGTGGTAAGGGCGCCCCTGGTTGATTGGGGCTAGGACGGTCGGGCAGCGGCAATAATACGCGTATATAAAAGAATCAAAAATCAAGATTTTGATTTCAGATACTCTTCGGACTGGCAGCTTTATTCTGGGGTTGGATGGAGGGGAATGGCAGCCATCCCAGTGGTGGGTGGGATTGGGTTGGGTAAGCCAATTGGTTGCCCAGCTGCCGGTGCCAGTGTGGATCTATATCTTGTTGCTGTAAGCGAGTCGAGGGCCGTAAGTCAAGTGACGCTTAGTTCAATGCACGCCCGCGTTTTGCCTGCGACTAAAATCGCTCGAATTTCCAGACGCGTTTTCTTTTCGCTTTTTTTCCGCTATGGATTCCACTTCAATGAATTGAAAAATTGCCTTGAACAAATTTGACATCGCACTGCTTCTTTTGCATTTTCTTGTCGCTTGTTTTTCTTTTCTTTTCACGGAGGGTTTCGCTGGGGCAACGAATGGGTGAGAGGGGTGCGAGGAGCGGGGAGCGGTTCTCCGACAGCATTTTCCTAAACATGACATTTGACATTTGATAATGTCATTTGCCGCGTAATTGTTTTTTGATTTGATGCTCCGCTTCTGCCGTTGCCTTTTCAATTTTGTTATTGTTGTTTTTATCTGCCACTTTGGCATTTACTTGACTCTGGCACAGCGGCATCATCCAGCACATAATGTGTGTCTGTGTATAACGTAAATTGATTTGACTAGCGATGCGTCGAATGACCGCCTATCTCTAGAAATTTACAACTTGCTGTTCGTATAATTAATAAACAATTGACTTCAAATATCGCTCTTTAAAGATCATTTGTTTTGTTTATATAACATCCATAGTATTCAACATGATTGCGAACTAATTCTATAGCTTTTATTTCTCTCTTAACATTTTAAAGCTGTATATTAAATATAAATAGGAAAAATGAATGTTCTCTTAAAGTCTAAACGTGACTCGTTTTTTTTCAGCTTTCTTCCATTTTCATTAATTTTCAAAAAAATACGTGCAATAGGCAGCTCATCTAGCGATAGTCTGTTCAAGAAATAGCGAATATGTGATTAAATCGTTCTGCTCCAGCTAAAAGAGCACTCACTTGAAGGTCCTGCAATTGAGATGTCGTCGCCACGGTCATCGAATGGATTGTACTGCATACCATTATCTGCTTGCCATGTCATGCCATTATCCTTGATGGTGAGATGCTCAAAGTTCGCATTGATATCATATGGAAAATTGTTGTACATGTGAGTAGGGGTCATCGGTGCTGGTATCACTTGCTGAGCTGAGTCTGCAGATGGACAAACATGTTAGCTAACAGTTATCAAGCGGATAAAGCTCTAACCAATTGGGTTGCCAATCAGCATGGCACGGGCATTTTGAGAATATATCATGGGGAATGGAGTCTCTGACAACACTTCATCGGGATCATTAATTGATGCGATTTAAAGAATAAATAATTATATTGTTATCTTAGAATTACTTTCCATTTTGCATATTTGAGGCGCAACTAGCAAACTTACAGGGTGTGTTTGATGACGAATTCAAAGGAAAGCACTGTAGGGAAGAGTGATGCAAGGCAAAGGGGCCGCCATGTTGCATGCCCAATGCCATAGAACGAGCTTGAGTCGAGGTGCTGGGCTCCAAACTGAGCATGCCATTTTCAGTCAGCACAGCCGGCGGCAACTGCAACTCCGGAGTGCAAGGACGCGTCTCCGGTTGTGAATCAAATTGAGGATGCAACGGCTCATTATACCAGCCAGCCAGCTGCTCAGCACGTTGACCGATGTTATTGTAAAAGTTCATTGTAGTTAGCAATTTGTTCAATTCACACTCTTCCACCGCGATGCGATCTTTAAATCAGTGATTGAAAATTAGAATTGTGAGTAAAAAAATAAATACAAGTTCGAAAAAATTGACGTTCTAGCTAAATCATTATTTAATACTTTACAAATACTAATCCAAGCAACGATTTAGTTGTCTATTTTCTAGCATAAAAATCTAGGCCGACTTGGCTCAAATGTTTTCTCTGTTCGTAGTTGGCAGGAGTAGGTTTTTAAATTGGAAAAATCGAAATTTAATTTGTTCCATTATATTGTTACGATTGCTTCGATTGTAAGCTCTGGCTTGCATTTAAATGAGACTTTTGTCATCTCCTCCTATGGCAGTTCCATGATGGTCATATTGCTGTTGAGACAACTATTAATGCTGCCACGGTTAAGACAACTGTTCGTACATGAAATGATTGACAAAACTTTAAGACAGCAATAGTACTTGCAGAATGTGCGACAATATCGGCTCTTGAAGGTGCGTTGGGGATACGGGAAGGGCCTATCATAGCCCAGGCCCAGTTGCTTAAGTGGCCACTGCCAGGCTGTGGCTTAATCCGCCATTCTTGCGTAGCTGCTGGTGAGGTAACTTGGTTGTGGCAACGGCGTACCAATTCTTGGCATCAGTTTACTCAACAGCAGCTGCTGCAGCTCCAGCTGAAGCTCTAGTCACAAATTCAAGCAGTGTTTGCTGCTCCTCAAAGAGCTAAATGAGATCATGTTCCTGTCAATACAAATTATACTGCTCCCAAGTCGACATGTCAATAAGCTTAAGTCCAAGCTCAACAGCTACCCCTAGAATGCCCTACAAAGAAACGTTAACGCCCAGTCAATCATCGACCACCTACTGGTAATTGGTTATTGGTTATTGGGTTTCGGCAATTGGCCATCGATGGACGCCACGAGCAGGCGCAGTAGACAGCTAGGCGGTCAGGCAGTCAGCTTTTTCCATCATGCCAGAGCTGCAGCTGAGATTGTTACGGAGAAGGAGCTGCCAGACTACGGGTAGTCTTCTATTGAACAGACGCTGCAAAATTGTATGAAAAATATATAGAGAGAATGAGAAAAAGAGAGAACCAGTACGAAAGGCACAGTCGTTTGCTCTACTGTGAGATACTCGCCCCCTATATTTACTAAATGCAACGATAGATAAGAGCAACCACCAAAATACACTTCTTTTTAAAAATAATACTTAAAATATACTAAAATACATATGTATATACAAAATTATTCTTTGTAGTGTCGGCTGTTAAAGTTGATCACAAATTACTATGCTTTATGGTGTCGAAGATACCTTTCATATCCTTTTACATACATTATCGGTTGGCACACAGTTATAATACCTTACTACCCTATGGATAGGCGGGTATAAAAAGAGAAGCGCAGACAAGAAACAAATGCAAAGCGTAGCATGAAATTGGCAGTCGTTTGGTTGGGGAAATTGGCAAAAAGAATAACAGGGAAAAGGGTACAAGAAGCAGAACAAGTAGGCGACTGGGCAACCAGTTGCCATTCAGCAGTCAGCAGTCAGCATTCACCATAGTCAGCCACTTCCGGGAGCTGCTGCTGCCCAAAATGCACAATGCCAACCGTAAATTGCTCTCCATTTTTATACACGCCAGCTTTCGCCTTCCCCCCAAAGGCAACGATCCGATGTCAATTTTGGGCAACATTCGCTGGCAGTCCAAATAGGTGGCACTCGTACGAATATTTGAAGTCAAGTGGGTTGCTTTTCCTGCAGTTACCCATTAGCCACAAAGAAATGTTGCGTATACGTAACATTGGAACATTATATTATTTTCCGTTCATTTTTGTAATTAATAAAAGCTTAAATATATACACATAATGCCAAACTGCAGATCAGATTTTAAAATACATGAGTTAATCATAGAATAAGCAAGCAGACACTTGCCACATTTCTGCGAAATACTTTTATCTAGTTTCTATATTGATTAACTAAAAACTATATTTAATATTGAATCATTGCCTGACTAAGTTATGGATCGTTGAGTGCTTAGATACTTTATTTAATTGTGTCTTATGTTTTATTAAAGGGTATGTACGTGTATGCATATTTAGCACATAGTCAGTATAGTTTCTTTTTGTCCTTTCCTGCTATATATTTTCTGTGAAAACCTCTGTACAAATATCGAGCATTGGTTGAGCTATTCTAAAGTTTCTACGACTATTTAATATGGCTGCATTTCATTTGTAGCTTCAACTGAACTCGGCTCGGTTTAAGAGTTGAGCTCGGTTTTGTTTTATTTTTTACTTCACTTGCTCAGTCACCCCTGTACCAGACCCGACTAATAACTAACGCCCTACCCATGCTATTTCCTCCTCACTCTTGCCATATCCAGCTCTCCTTCTTCCTATATATGGCACTGGCCCCCGGCTCTATCAAATTCTACAAAGTTAGTTTACGGCCAAAGTTCAGCTTGAAAAAATAGTACATAAAACTCATAAAAAATTGGCCAAAAAGCTAGTCACAAAAAAGTCACAACGTGTGAGAATCGTGAAAAAGCTGTAAAAAAAAAGCCAGACGAAAAAAATTGGTTTGTAACGTAAATTTTTTTTCTGGTTTTTCCATGGCGTTTTTTTATATTTTGCCGTGCTTCGCTTTTCATTTGGCGTTGGCAGCCATTAGAGCAAAAATCAGCAGCATCAGCGGCCAAAGTGCAGGGTGGATGTGTTGGGCAGGGGGAGGGGGGGTGTTCGGCTGCAGTCGCTGAGAGGTTTGTTGTTGTTGCAGTTTCAGTTGTTGCCACACATGTGGAAATTGTGCGCGTTTTGCAGTTTTTTAATTGACCAACAAATTTATTTGATTCGTTAGCGACACGGCATTTTTCGCCTCTCCGACTTTTATTTATTTTATTTTATTTTATGCTATATACATATGCAGATATATGTTGAGTCGAAATCCATCTACTACAATATATATAGAAAATAGTATTTATGAAAGCTTAAAATCAGTCTAAGCCAGTTCTCCTGTGTTCCCAATTGAAATTCAAAGCGAACGACGTCTCAGTCAAAGTGCAGGGGGTGCCTTGTTGTTTCTAAGGATTACATATTGGTAAACAACGATAACAGCAAGAACAACAACCACTCATTGTGCTATAAATTTGTTTGCCCAATTCGAAAAGGGAGTTCGCTTAGGCCAAGCATGCGGTCGAGACTGGGAGACCTCTCAGGAGGGAGGTGGCTGTTTGATTTGGAATGTTGACTTTATTGGTCAAGCGGCCCTTTAGTGTTGTTTCTGTTGTTGTTATCAAACTGTTGTTCTTTGTGCTTCGCCTTGTCCCCCTATCCCCCTGTACCCCTCGCTCTTCTATCGTTCTTTCTCTACTGTGCGTTGTTTTAACGATATTTAATCTATGATTAGAATCGTTTTTTGAGACCAGTAAAATCAATTAAACGCTACACTTGACTTAATTTATTGTCGCGCTCACTGAACACAAAAGACAAGTAGCCGCCAGTAAACTACTGGCCTACCCTGTAAGTATAGCTCAAAAGGTGCGAGCATGATTGACTCTCACTGACCATGACACTTTGATTACAAGTAATTCAATGTTACTTTACAATTTATGCTCTCTTTAAGATACTTTTATATTTAACCAAACTTAGATCGCAATCTAACGAAAACTATTTGGTAGCTTGACAGTCCTTTAAATCCATATTGGCCTTATTAATCACAAGCTCAAAATCATTTTGAAAGTAAGCAAAGTAATGCGTATCTCAGAGTCCCACAGAACCTCAATCAAAGATTCTCGACAGTTTTTTTTTTTTTTGCTTTTTGTTGGCTATTTGAGTGTTATCTGCATCTGTATTTTGGGTATTTGAGCAACCGAATACGAAATCCGATGCAAAATGATATCATATGAACTGAAATGGTCGTAAAATCAAATTGGTCTCTCGCCGACCAAGTCGAATGCCAATAAAAATACGCCAAACAAATCTGAACAGAAACAGAAACACAAACACTTTGTCGGTGGCTCAGTTCGCTTGTTTTAGCATTTATCTTTATAGCTCGATCTCTTGTTGTCTCGTTCTCTGAGCGTCGCCGATGCCGATGCCGATGACGATGACGACGATGGCGATGGCGATGGCGATGACTTTGACCGGCAAACGGCAGCGGCAAACGGCAAATGGCAAAAGATAATTTGAGTTCTTTAGGTTCATAGACATACATTCATCGTACATAATGTTATGAACATATTCCAAAGCTATCCTTTCCAAAAGGAAAAAAATCGTACAAAATAAATTGAATAATAAAGCATTTAAGTTTGCCAATTTGATATTCGATTTCTTCAGATTATCTCTCGCCAATTATCAACAATTCGTCATAAACTATGCCAGCTTTGCTCACACTCCGACTATACATTGTCTACTCTTTCTTCACGGTCAAAAAAACAGGTTCAATTTGATTCATCGAAATTTATGTTCACAATATTGATTAAACTACAATAATTTGCAAAGCGGCAAAACGCCTTTGACCTCAGCTACAATTCTTCTATTCCTCTCACTCTTTTGCTTTAGCCTTCTCCTCTACTTTGTCAGTCTTTCGAAATCGATCTTTAGTCCCAACAATCTGTTTTCATCTAGGCAAATTGTGATTATTTTCTCATCAACCTAGCTCACATGCAAACAGTGGGTGCAAAAAGTAATGACTACTGGCTGCGATGCGACATCAAAAATTCCGTTTAATGATGCAATTGGTATTTGATGAGACGGAAAACTGAATGAAAATCTGACAACATAGCTGCTGATGGAACGCAATCAATGCGTTGCCACTTTTGATCCTAGAGTGTCCTTAGTGCTCAATGCTGGCGAGGCGGCCAAACGGGCGGACGGGCAAGCGAACAGGTAAATTGCAACCAATAATAATGAATAATTGAAAATCCAATCAAACACCAAATGAAAACGGAGGCGCACAACGTAGCCATTGCCATTGCCATATCCATATCCCATAATACATACACACACACATATACCATGTCATACAAACACAGACACACATACCCCGTTAGACAGACTTGACAAGGCCGTGTGGACGGTAGCTGCTGCCGATGCTGCTGGTGTTGATTTTGCCGGCTTTATCGAAGGACATTAGCAAACGGTCGTTGGATTCGGTGAAAATGCAATCAAAAGTGTGGGCCAAAAACCAACAACGAACAGACAACAACAATAACACCAGCAGCAGCAACAACAAGAACAACAGGAGAGCAACGACAAACCAAAGCGACCTGCATAGATGACACCCCAGGGATATGGCCAAAGTCAATGAATGGTAATAGGTGTCGACATGGCGTCAGGGCGTCAGGGCGTGGCAGCCACCTCATCTCACGTGTGTTTGTGTATGTGTAAACTCTTGCTGTTGTTGCGGCTTTATTGGTGTTGTTCTTGCTGATTGCCACTTTTGGCCACGGATCGAAAGAGCCACAGTCCGTTTCCACTTCCAACTCCAACTCCATCTCTCCAACCTGGCCTCTCCTTGCCTTTGGTCTTCGCTTGGGGGCGTTAGACAGGCTCAGGTTGAGGTTCACAGGCTACATGCATTAATTGCCAGTTAAATTGACTCTGCGGACAGAGCTCAGAGAGCAGTTGTTGTGCATTGATTCCATTTGATAGATGAAACACACACAGCTCAGTAATCTTAGCACATGTTATGCGCTTGTAAGCCGCAGCTCAGAAACCAATTACAGCTCACTTAATTTCAACATTTTTAGCCACTTGTGCTTGAATAACATTCTTCTTTACACATGTTCATTAAGACCATACATAGGTGATATATCAACCAATTAGTTTTTGATAATTTAATAATATTTTTGATAATTATTTTTTGATAATTTGGCGAGTAAACATCGCCGTCACATTGATAGTTATTAATTGCATTATTCTTTCCATTTCAGTTAAGAATAACTGAAAATTTCAAGCCAATTTATATTTGTTCAACATCATTCGACCCATGAGTTTTGTTGATTTTACAATTGGCGAAATTAAAGAGAAAGCGAATTGTCAATTACAGTGCACTGCAGTGGCGTGTTCTTTCTCTCTCTCTCTCTCTTGGTCCCTCTCTGATGGTTTATGCTAAAATAATATGTTTTATATTTTTATGAGCAAAAATAAACAAATATTTTGTATTGAAAATGCCAGAGGGCCATCGACACATCGCAGCAGCTCTTGCTCTATGTTGTCCTCTTTGCCCTTTTCCAGCACAACCACTCGCCCTTGCCTTCGTATATAACTAGCCCTGGCTGCATTGCCGCAACCCTCGCTCAAAAGCCGCAAAATGCATTGCAAATTGTCGCCCGCGGGCGTGGCAAGACAAAAGTTTATGTTTGTTGCACTGGTGTGTTAGCTACACATTCGTACATAGCCGCGTGTGTATTAATTTTTGATATAATTACACGAAAATATGCCGCTAACGTTGAAATGTTTGCCAAATTGAGTTGAGCCAGAGCTGCGACTCCTGTCACCCAGCCCTGCCGCTCTCAGTCTCTCATTTCGCATGTGTCTGTCGAATGTTGTTCAATTAACGTGCTTGCTGTGTTTTTGTTTTTGTTATCTGTCGGTGAGTTTGCTGCCCCCTCTTTCCTTGAACCCTTCTCGATGCGTCGCGACGCCAGCATAATGACACCGCGAGCGTTTTACCTTGTCCCAATATTGAGTTGAGCTGCATTCGGTCGCCGTTCAACTCGAACGCGCCATCAACATGTTGCACAAATATAAACATAAATCAATTAACAATTTTTGGCAGCATCTCTAGCTGTCTCCCTCAATCGCTCGCTTGCCTGCGGGCCGTAAATTCAAAATCGACAATTTGCGGCAGCTGCTGCCGTTTGGCTGTCTGTCAAAATTACGCGTTGCCTACTTTTAGGCGCAGGCTGAAATTGCCACGAGTAAATGCCGAGTGTGCTTGTGTAAGTACATGTGAGTGAGAGGATATATGAACGTGAGTTTATTGCAGTGGAAGACAGCATTTCATTCTCAATGTCGCAAACGGAAACTCAATAGGATGGATTGAATACTCGAATATGTTTAAATGAATGGATGAACAGATAGGCTGATATATGTAAGTATAATACATGTAGATAGAAATATACTATATATAGAGAAAATATATATATAGAAAAGATGTACTACAGATAATCACTAATAGTTTTATGCATTAGTAATATGCAAAAGAATAGATAGGAAACTATGGAAAAACACTGCTCTCTTTCTCTCTCTGCCTGTCTCTCCCTCTCTATCGTCCCATAGGCAAAAACGGTTTGGTTTGCTTGTCAATTATTCAGTTGAATGCCATTGTGTGCAGCTCGAATATTTTATGTGTGGTCTGATTCACATAACGTCAATGAACGTTCCAGCCATTATGGCCAAAAACAGTCGCAACAATGAGAAACAGTTGGAGAGGAGCATGAGAGGGAGGGGAACAGGCATGAGAGATATATGGAGGTAGGTAGACAGTTGGGCGATAGGACACACATGGCCACAATGGGGCATAGCGTAGCAAACTCGAACCAAACTGAACTGAACTAAGAGCTGAACAGAAACCGAAAAACTTGTTTCATAAATTTTCTATTCAAAATGTAATTAAACCCTTTCGCTGCCGCTGCTGTTGCTGCTCATCTAATTACAACAAAAAGGCATCCTCAAGCACCCCAGAACACAAACACACACATACAGACAAGGCAAGTCCCAGTTTCAGCTCATGCTTTAACGGTTGGTGGGGAAGCAAGCGGCTAGGGGCAAGGGTATGAGGAAATATACTCGATAATTGCAAACGAAATGGCGCACCAACAACAGCAGGATAATGGCGGAAAAGTAATAGCAGGAGCAGTATTTCCATAAATATCTTCAGAGTCATTAAATTGCACACATGTTGGAGGCAAAACGCCGAATGCTTTTAATTTTAAAATTATTGTCATTAATTGATTTTTGATTCAGAAGTCGAGCTATAAATCTGCATACATGTGTGCTCGGAGTGGTGGAAAAGGGGTGTAGTACGTAGGGGAACCTCTTTTCGAGCAGTAATGTTGAGTGTGTGATAGAAACAAATGGGAAGAGCAGGTGTTGGACTCTTAGCTACCCTGTCAACGATCTACACTAGGTGGCGCTACCAAGTACTACACTTACTATACTTTGGATATACGAAGACAGAGAGAGAGCAAAGCTCGATTAGATTATACTAATGCCGAACTACAGTTCGGCTCAGTGCAGGCAAATTCTTCATTGTAGGCCAACCTTCCATTTCAACCATTCAATCAGTACAGGGTATTCAAATAATTAGTGACTCCTCCAAAAAAAACTAAAAGGGTTAGACGCCTAGGCAATTGGTACTTCTGGTTGGTTTGGGTTACGGGTGGATAGTCATGAATTTGAAAATAGGAAAGGGAAGTGAAAAGTGGAACTGGAACTGGAAGTGGCAATGGAGTTGGTATGCTGCTCGAGATTCTTGCCCGAACGGTGACTCTCAACTCCGGTTTCGAATCCGAGATGTTACTGTGACTGGAGTCGGGGGTTGTTTGGCCGGTCGGATGTTTGTCTGTCTGTCTGTGTGCTGCACTTTACGGTTTTTGTGTGATTATTGAGACCATTATTTTTGTTTAATTACGTTACGGGCGTTAATGTGCAGAGACCAAAAGGCAAGAACAGCAGCTCATCGTAATGTGTGTGTGGCATGAATTCAACTCCCCAAACTCAACCTGTTCGCATTAATTTCATTTTATATTTATATTCAACAACACTGAATGAACACTTTTCGTTAAAACCATTTTTTGGAATTTTCAATATATGTTTTTATTCAACTCCCTTTGGTAGTTATGGTCCAAGGGTGCAGTGCCATCTGTTAGGGGTTGACTCAAACATTTGGTATCCGCCAGAAAGATACCTCTAATACGAATGAGCTTTTGATACAATATCTGAATTGTCATTGAATTCAACAATATAAATATAGTATACACTACATCTAATGTAATTGCTATTGATTACAATCCTTCAGCTTAAGGGAACAGAATCATTATATGCTTCTCTTCAATTCTTAGCATAACCAGGTCAAGAATGAACACAACTTTTGCTCTAAGCTCAGCTTAGAGTTCTGACTAACACTTGCCACTTGCAGAGAGATATTTATATCTAACTGTAGCCTACCGCATTTACGAGCCAAATACGTTTGAATAAGAATCTAATCCAAGCACACAATGCGAGGTCCATTTGCCGGAATTCTGCCAGGCTTAGCTTCAGGGTAATCCCAAAAAGAAAGAAACATTTCATTTTCACGGCGACAAAGTGCACAGTGCACGGCGACAAATTTGTGACACGTTTCCGACACGTTCGCCAAGTCGATTTTTCTTAAGCAAAGCGTTTGTCGTTCGCCCAGCTCATATATATTTTATAACTGTAGACAAGGACGAAGCGCAGGAGCGGGAAAGCGTTGCCACGTTGCGAGTATGTTGAGTCGTATGTCAGGGAGCATGAGGACTTGGAAGCCAAGCTGGGGTGTATACCTGTGCCACAGTAACAACAGTCATATGGGTGGTGGTGATGGTGGTGGTGGTGCTGCTGCTACTGGTTGGAGGTGGTTGAAAGATAACTGTCAGTTCTGTTGACTCATACGCAAATTTTAGCTCATATGCCAGACTGTTCCTGGCCAGAAGCAGCTCTTATACACATTGTTGTTGTGTTGTTGCTGTTAATGGTTTGATGGGTTTAAAGTCGCGCAGAGGGTGCGTCAATATATCGCCCGCCCCGCCAGCCCGTCCCCTCAGCAGATACTCGTACACTCATAAGCTCGTATATTTTGCATATGCAAAGGCACCCACTGAACCACCGAGCCACCAAAAGAAGAAAAAAGAAAACCGCCCAAACCAACCAAATCCACCCACATGCTCGACTGTATCTTATGGCTTTAATAACTTTAGTGCTGCTACGTGCCATTGATCCTTGATGTATGTGTGTACTTCTGTATGCATAGGTATAGATAGTATACTATATAATATATTTATGTGTGCGGTTTTCTCGTTTGTCAAGCGTCATG
Organism: Drosophila pruinosa; assembly: GCA_018150935.1. Classification (NCBI taxonomy): domain Eukaryota; kingdom Metazoa; phylum Arthropoda; class Insecta; order Diptera; family Drosophilidae; genus Drosophila; species Drosophila pruinosa. The sequence continues at coordinate 3,646,353 of JAECWR010000337.1, forward strand.
GAAAGCTGCAGAGTAAAAGATGGCATATGAACAACGATTTCGCCAAAGATTACAACAGACGCGTTTTATAACACTTGCAAGTCAATGCCAACAAAATGGTTGTAAACCTTTTCTAAAATGAATGTGAAGACTGTGTCGAATAAATTAATTGCTTAACAACCAAAAGAATATAAAGAACATTATAATATTTAAACAAATATTTATATTAATAAATAATTTATGAATGACAATAAATGATTATTATTAAAATTGTATTGCAAGAAATAAAAAGCTCTTGTCATTGGAGCAAACATATTTAACAGATATAAAGAAGAGACTGATTTAAAAAATTACTGCATAATTGCAATAAACTTATCTGTTTTGTTTTGCAAATCCAAGAGAGAAGTGTATCAATAAATGAATACATATTTCTAAGTTTGAATTAAGCTGCTGTGTTTTGTCAATTCCTTTGCCAGTAATCAACTAGTTGCCAAAGCCAGATCAATTTGCGGTATTGATGCAGCTTTTACTCGGATTTTTGGTTTAGCTATCAAAGTTTCCTCAATCGCAACATTTGCGACAAGTGCCTGGGCCAAGTTGTGTTGTGCGGGATGTGCTGTTTATATTTTTCATTTTTTTGGGCCATTTTGTATTCGGCTTTGTTGTTGCTTTATCGCTTCTTTTATTTGCGCGTTTTTGATGGGCCATTCGCCTATTTTGGCGCGCCTTTTAGCCACAATTTTTGTTATTTTTTTTGCCGTCTTTATGCATAAATTTCATTTTCTACTCGACGCTTATTGTTCATTTCCTTTGCATTTTGCATTTTGTACTTTTCTTTTGCTTATTTATTTACGAGCATGCGAGTGCCTTTGTGTGTGTGTGTGTATGTATGTGTGTGTGTTATTAATCTTCGTGGGAGTTATTGCTATTTTCTCGTTGCTCATGGAATTATTTGTAATTTTTTCATCGCTGCTGGTATTGCTCTTGTTGTACTCGTAGTTGTTGTCAGCAGGCAGCCAAATGCCACAGCAGCAACATCCACCCACATTACACCACCGCAATGATTTGCGTTCATTTGTGTATGAAATTAAAATCACACCCATGAGATGCATTGGACTGGGTTTTGGGGGGGAGGCGGCGGGCTAGACCTGAAATTGGTCCTGGAGCCTGAACTTGGCAACTGATGAATACATATAAATGTACACACTTAAATATAACATATATATGTGCCTTTTTTCATATTTTATTTGCTTCGTGTTGTTGTCGGAATGGTCACCCCGTGGGCAATGGAATTCCACGTCCGCTGAAACTGTAAATTGAGTTGTTGCCCTTTCGCCAAAGCATCAGACGCTGGCCAAACTTTAGCCGCTGCCTAATTCATTCATAAAAACCGTTGAACTGCCTCCTTCTCCGGTGCTTGCAACAACGTCTCTGCCAGCTCCCTCAAACATCTACTGCTGCTGCTTAGCATACAATTGCCACATTAACTTGCCAGCCCCCAAAGATAAATCGCGCAGCTAGCTGCGAAATGTTTATTGTTGTTGTTGTTATTGTTGTTGTTGCTGTTTCAGTTGGCATTACTAGTGTTGTTGTTATTGTTGCGACTGCATCTATTTCGTACTAAAGCCCGCAGCGCAACACACACCAAAATCGAGACAAGTTTGGAGGAAATGCTTTTTTGCAAAGTGCATTTGAGGCCTCAAGGCACACAGCTCGCACACTCGCACAACACACTACTAGTCGAAGGTTTTACCAATTTGACGAAAACCGAACTCAACATATGCTCTAAACTTAACTTTCAGAGAATCCTGTTAAATCAAAATGTATCAAGTTTTGTTTAACTGTACCCGTGCAGTAGGATCTTAATGGGAAAATAATGATGAATTAAATATAAAATATGTTCTTTATTAAATAATACCAAATTCAATTTGAAATGGTCAAAGAAATGTATTATATATGTATATAATAATTGATTAAAAGTTTTGGCATTAATTAGAAATTAATATATATAAACTATTTAAAATATTTGCCAAAAGCGAATCATAGTCATCTAAATATTAACAAAAAGTAAAGCTCAGCCAAATCAAGACGAATCGGAAAAGAAATGCAATGGAGTTGAGTGGTGTAGAGTACTCTAATCGACACTAACAACAATAAGAAAGACATGGAAGAGTAGAGAAGCATTTTTAATGTGTTTGCGCTTTAGCCAAAAGTTGGCGTTGGGCCCATTTTTCTTGGGCTTGTTAGATGCGGCTGCTCTCAAGATTCGAAACACTTTGCCAAAAGGTTCGCTTTGCTCATTCGTTCATTTGCTGAAGCAGCCGAGTCAGTTGAGGCAGCCAAGTGCAAGAGCAACCGACAGACAAGACAACTGCCAACACACAAATTTGTTGTTGTAGTTGCTGTTGTTGTTGTTGTTGTTTATGATACGTCAGTTGTTGCAGTTGTTTGAAGAAGTTGTAAGAAATAGGCTTGCCAGCGACGAGGCCAATGTAGGCAAAGCCGACACCGACGCCGAAGCCGTAGCTCGAGCTCAAGTAGAAGTTGAGGTTGCTCTTGCTGTGAAACCGCCAAACCACCAGACAAATGAGCAGCCACCGCACTGAGCCCATCACCCAGCACCCTGCACAGTGGTGTCAGGCTGTCCCTATGGCCAACTGGTTGAGTTGCAGTAGGGCAAATGAGATTTGCGACAGGGTCTGGGTGCCAAAATGAAGTAGTTAAAAATGCGCTAAAAAGTCATAGCATCTATTACTGAAAATGCATTGACTGTGGCCACTTCTTCAACTCGCGACTCTGTTCGCACATGCAAATGCAGGAAGTTGCCGTTGCCGTTTGCCGTTGCAACGAGGTAACGAGGCAGGCCGGCCCACTGAACCAACCCGTTGATGAATTAGACACAGCCTCGTAGGCAATGGACAACCGACAACCGACAACAGACACTGGACAGTTGGCAAGTGCAAATGCAACTGCAACTGCACAGCTCATTTTTCGCATGCACCGAGTGAGAGACAATTCATTTATTAAACTGCACTTAACATCAACACCACATCATCATTAATATTGCCAGTCGAGGTACTCTTGGACTGGGACACATGCAACATGGTAACACGGCAATCGGCAACACGGCCATGCAACATGGCCTCTTAAACGCCTCAGCTAGCTGCCAACGCGTGTTGCGTTTGAGGAATTTCCCTTTAAGTCGATGAGGCGCTCCTCGCTGCTTTTCCAGCCATTTATAATACTATGAACCGCAAGCAGAGCTCAACTGCAATTTTCTTGCATTTTGCCAAACGTTTGACAATTTTATACAAAATCTACTGAAGAAACTTGATAAATGACAAAAAAGGCATACAATCATAATTCATTCCCATATTAATTAAACTAATACTTTCTCCTTCAATCGCTGTTTATTTAAATTAATGATAGCTCAAAATTGTCATGTCTGACCTCAGTAAATTAACTTGCAAGTAGAAATCCTTTAAATTAAAAATCGACCTTGATTTAAATTCTCACTTTGGTAGATCATCACTATTTTTCAAAGAATCATACAGATATTTTAATTATTTATTTCGACACATAATGATGTGCCAATTCTCAAAAGACCAATTTCTGAAGTATGAATCAATAATGCGAATTTTCTGTGGGATTTAGAAGAGCTCAACAAGAAAGATGCAAAAGTCAAAGTCAATGTCAAAACTTGAAATGAAGTCGAACTCGAAGTCGAAGAAATGCAGAGTCGACTCCCGCGCGCCAAATGTCAAGAACTCATGTTCAAATGTCAAACGTAACCGACAAACCGTTAATTAGCAAATCAAAGATATGCCACGCCAGCTGGAGATAGAGATGAAGATGGAGATGGAGATTGGGATGGAGCTGGAGTTTGAGTTGGAGCTGTGGCCACAACCACTGACAGCACGGCAGAAATCCGACAGTTGCGCACATTCGAAAAAGATCAATGAGAATTGTGAAAGAAGCTGAAGAAATACAGCAGACGGGCGAGCAATTAAAAGCCTCCAAGCAGAGAGTAGATGAGAAGAATGCAGGGCAGAGAGGAGTAGGGTGTGCGAAAAGAGTCGAGAGGGAAGCGGCCAAAACCGAAACGTTTAAAGCGCCCAAAGCACGTCAAGTTGTCAGTGCGGATGGATGTGGTCGCACTGGAGGATCGCGATGAGAATGCTCATGAGTCCAGTCCAGTCGAGTCCAGCCCCGACCATACCAGACCAGACCAAGACCACGCCAAACACGACGAGACACGATGCGACCAGGAAGATGCGTATGCTACATGCTGCATACTGCCTGCTGCAGACTGCAGCTCAATTCAGCTGTTGTCAATCATAAGCTTTGGCTTTAGCTCGGCGTGTATCTTTCAGTACATGTATCTGCGTCTAAGCGCTTCTAACGCACTGGTGCAGCTGTCGGATTTGCATTACCGCGTCGACTTGCCTTGAAATTATGTGAAATTGATCAATTTCAACGCTCTGAAGTCCACTCAGCTCTACCTCTGGACATGGAGAACCTCTCATTCTCTCATTCCGTCTCTCTCTATTTCTCTTTCTATCTATCTGCCTCTATCCATATCTGTATCTGTTTCTGGTTCTTGCACTCTTCTGCGACGCCTCTCAAGTCCACGACGAGTACGTTTAATGTAAAATGTCAATCAAAAATTGCATTTACACAAATAGGAGAAAAACACGTTGAGAATTTAATTAGAAATGCGTTTGTGGCGCTCTTCCTGGGAAAATACAAAAACATATTTGTCTTAAGTGCAATTGGTCAATTGAAGCCATGAGAACTTTGGCTTGATTTGATGGCTAACCAACCAATGACAATGACAAGTGGGAAAAGCTGTTGGTATGGATTATTGAAGATTTAATATGAGATGATTTGAAGAGTGGCAACAAGTTGTAGAAGTATTTGATTCGAATGTGAAAGCCAAAAAATATTAAGAAAATAGTAAAAGTTGGAGAGAAGCTTTACATCAATTAATAAGCAGTAAATATAAATCATATTTGATGATATGCAAAATAGATCCAAGAAGAAAACGAAAGTACAGTTGACTATTATAATAATAATAATCCTTTCGGAAACTCACCTTTCTAGTATACATATCGATTCGTGCCACATATACCACAATATTGCAGTTGAAATGCCACAATAAAGATGTTGCAGGCAATGAGTATAAGTATGAGTGAGCATAGTGGAATTGTGTGGCAATCCACATACAGTTTATAAAGACATAACTCAAAAGTAATGATTGTAAATATGTTGAGGTTTGTCGCTTGACATGTGTGTTATTAAAGTTTTAGTGCTCGATTCGCTGGAAAGTGTAAAACAAGGTAACAGCCAGGCTAACACCAAAATGGTTTGCAACGGTGAGAAAATGCTCGGACCATCAAATTATGGCGTTTCTATATGGTTGTTGCTGTTCTCTTTTGTTGTTGTTAATTGTTACTGTTTTAGGTTTTTATAGCACTTCCAATTTGGGGGAACTGCAAGCAGTTTCAAATTAGAAATTCAAGTCCAGGCAGACAGGCGACGAGTCGGTCAACATCAAACGACCGAACCAATTGACAGTCTCACAAAACTGAGAGCGCAGTTTTGTGTATTAATTTATCAACCGATTTGACAATGCAAAAATACAAAACAACAAACATATTCAACAACTTAATGAATTTTTTATACTCTTAACTCCATAAATCTGTCAATGCTGCGCATAGAATTATTTAAAGGAAATACAATTGTTTGTCATAAGCACAATGCACTTGGAGTTTTAAGTATTATTTAAATAGGTAATTAAGCAATTAAATAATTAATTATTATGTTAATACGAGGGTCGTTTGATAAGTCCGTGACTTTTTGTATTTGCCGCGCACCTGCTCTAAATACAACACTGCTCCTGTCAGCAGTTATCGATTAACAGCTGACTGTAAAATTTTGAGAAAGCTGCGTTTTTTGGTTTGCGTTTTATAGGCATTGAAAGCAGACGATCTCGTGAATTTTAACGAAAATGGAAAAAAGTGAATTTCGTGTGCTAATTAAGCATTATTTTTTGCGTAAAAAATCCATCACCGAAACCAAGGAAAGACTTGATAAATATTATGGGGACTCTGCACCATCAATTTCAATGGTTAAGAAATGGTTTACTGAGTTCCGTTGTGGTCGTACCAGTACAAGTGATGCCGAACGTTCAGGTCGCCCAAAAGAGGTCGTCATGCCAGAAATCGTCGACAAAATCCATGGAATGATATTGGATGATCGGAGAATGAAAGTGCGTGAGGTAGCTGAGGCTGTAGGCATCTCAACTGAACGGGTACATCACATTTTACATGAATATTTGGACATGAAAAAGCTTTCCGCGCGATGGGTGCCGCGATTGCTCACACACGACCATAAGCGCAACCGTGTGACCATTTCAAAGGAGTGTTTGGCGATGTTCAACCGCAATCCAAACGAATTTTTGCGCCGTTTCGTTACCGTAGACGAAACATGGATCCACCACACCACACCAGAGACCAAAGAACAATCAAGACAGTGGGTTTCTCCGGGTGAACGTGCACCAAAGAAGGCCAAGGTGGGTCTGTCGGCCAACAAGGTCATGGCCACAGTTTTTTGGGATGCACAAGGTATCATTCACATCGATTACCTTGAAAAGGGTAAAACGATCACCGGCGAATATTATTCAGAGCTTTTGGACAGATTCGATATTGATTTGAAGCAGAAACGACCGCATTTGGCGAAAAAAAAGTGCTGTTCCATCAGGACAATGCACGGGTGCACACGTGTGTAGTCAGCATGGCAAAATTTCATAAATTGGGCTACGAACTGCTACCCCATCCAGCATATTCTCCAGATTTAGCCCCCTGTGACTATTTTTTGTTTCCAAACATGAAGAAATGGCTCGGCGGTAAGAGATTCGGGTCAAATGAAGAGGTCATCACAGAAACAAACGACTATTTTGAGGGCCTTGAGAAAACCTATTATTTGGAAGGAATAAAAAAATTGGAAAAACGCTGGACTAAATGTATAGAGCTAAAAGGAGATTATGTTGAGAAATAAAACGCTTCTTTGACGAAAAAAATATATTTTATTCAAAAAGTCACGGACTTATCAAACGACCCTCGTAGTATATCAAAAGACACTGTTATATTTTCCTTTCTTTGATGCAATTTAAGGCGAGCTATGTCTCATGGACTTGTGTACTGATATTTATACTGCAAGTTAAAGAAAAATGATTAAGCTGCCATAAACAGAACGACATAAGTTACATACTCATATAAATTGATCCTTTATGTTACTAATTAGCAATGTATATTATTAACCTCTACGATCTAGGCAAATGCCCTGACACAGTTGTTAAGTTTCTACTAAAATGACAGAAGGTCGTGAACGAAGCCAAATTGTTGCTGCATCAATGGGGCCCCTGGCTAATTTAGTTACAACAATGAGCATGAGTTGTGAGTGTGAATGATGATGAGCATAAGTATGAGTGTGAGTACTCGTACGAGTACGGGTATCTATAACATTTTTTTAATATGCTTCATTTCTTTGAATTTCATAATTACACGGCTTTGACCGCTCAACGACTCTTTGTCTTCAGTCTGTAGACGTCTTGTTGTTGTTGATATTTTTATATTATTTTTTGTTTTTTTGGGCTTGGGGCCGTCTTCAGTTATAAACACTCATATGAGTACAGGTAAATATTTAGTTATGTTGTCGCGCCCCCTCCCCACACTCCACCCCTCATCAAAGACTAAGCCTGCTCCCTGTATGCGTGCTAACTGTTTTTGTCGCCATTCTCAGCATTAGTGTACTCATAGTAGTGTGTGTGTGTGTGAGTGTGTATGTGTGCTTGCGTTTGTCTTTTCTTGAATGAAGTGGCAACTGGGCAACTTGGCAACTGGTTGACTGCCTGTTGACTGGTTTTTCGGTTTTAAGCGCTTGGCTTAATTAATTACGAGTATTGTTGTATAATTTGTAGTTGTTCAAGCATAATTCACAACAAGCTCATGAATGGCTCGTTTTACACATTTCCGGTGGTACAGTTGTGCCCAGCAAAAAATGCGCTCAAAGCTGTCCAGCCCTGCCCCCTCCCCCCTTCCCTACCCCTCTCAACCCGCACTACCCAATGGGCCATGGCCCGCCCAGTTAACTGAATACCAGATTGTATGTACTTGCTCTACTACCATCTACCATATGAATGTGTGTGAGTGTATGAAAAAGGGCGTTATAGGCAATGTCAATCAATTGGTTGGCTGGCTCGGTTCGGATCGGAACCTGGTTCGGGTTGGTTGGCTACTCTTGGTCCAAAGCTGGCAACAAACCTGTGGCCCAAGCGAAAATGGCAGCTGACTGACAGACAGATCGAAAATGTTGCCACAGCAGCAGCCGCAGCAGCAGCGGCAGCGGCAGCAGCAACTGAAATTGTGCCGAGGACTGGTCGAGACTTGACTTGACAGGCGGTGGCATGGCACGGCCAAGACTTGCAGCCACCAGCCACCAGAGCCCAGAGCCAGCCAAATCGATTGAACTGCCTTCATTAAACAGCACCCTCTCTCTCTTCCTCTCTCTCACTCGTGCTCCTTCTCTCTCGCGCAAGCTTGCATTGGCTCTCCTTGTCTGGCACAAGCGCCAAGACTTTAATAACTCCTTTCCTGCCGCCGATTTGTAGCAAGCCGCAGTCAGACTCATGAGTCGAGAGGCAGCCGCCACAACATCCAAATCGAGATCACGGCTGCTGCTGCTGCAGCTTCGATCAGGCAGCAACCGAATGGACGAGCTCCACTAATTTCCATGTTGGCCACAATTTGACTTCTGTTCGCTGCATTGTTGTTGCTGCCGCTGCTTTGGCCACATTTTGCAAATTTGCGCGCCGTGATTGCGGCCTCAGCTTCAACTCGAGCTCGGCCTCAGAGAGCGGCAGCTACAACTGACTGCCTGGCACGCAATTTGCAAAAGCAGAAGAAAAAATAAAAATAAAAAACAGAAGAGAAAAAATCGAGCAAGACACATCTGCAACAAATTGGAAGCCAATAATCAAATGTCAGTCAGAGTTCTTCTCTCTGACTCTCCGTCCGTATGTCTGTCTTTCTATCTGACAGTCAGTCAGTTCAGCGTATTCGCGATCCGGCCACGTAGTAAATCAGTTTTACCCCCAGTGCCTCATTATTTAAACTTGGCTCACAATCCCCGCCAACTGCCCCCTCAGTGTACGCCAGTCTTCTTAGCAGTCTCTGTTATTTTTCTCCTGCTTCTTTTTTTCTTAATTTATTTATTTTTTTTTTTGGAATTCTTATGGCGTGTCAGATCTGCATGTCTATTCATTTAAAAGTTTTCGATTTTGATTTCATTTCATTTTGGCATTTGGCATTTTGCCTTCACGCTTTGTTGCTTCTTGACGGGCGGGTTGAATGGGGCGGGGCGGAACGGTACGGGATGGTTTGGAACACAGGACGGGACAAGGGGCTGTGCTTGGTATGGAGGTTGATCGTTTTGTGGTAGATCTCATAGGGGCATTGCTGGTTGCCTCAATCCGGTCCGCTCCGCTTTGCTATGGTCTGTTTTTAATTGTGCCCGATGTCGATCGCTTCTGTTTTCTCAGTATCTAAGTAATTATCAGTACCTTGAGAATTTTAGCCAACATAGAACACAGAATAAAGCCAAGAGTTCTCATTGATGAATTAAATTCATGATTAGTTTCGCCTCATTAACTGGTGAACATTTTTTCCAAGATGTTCCTAGAACTTGGTATTTCTAGGCATTGCAAATGTATGTGAGCAAACTATTTATGACTGTTTATTTAACTATTAATGAATTTAAAAAAAAGTTAGTTTATGTTATTAAATTTTTAATAAATCAATTTCCTTACATTTTTAATTCGGTTTCATCTTCTGAGTTCTATCTCACTTCACATTCCGAAACCCAATAAACACTAGTATTATTTTTTTTTTCAAATAGATATTTAAGTCGTTATAGACTTTGCGGTTAGATCAAAGAGTAATTGGTACTGCGATCCATTATCAAAAGTTCTCTAAGTCATTTGAGATCATTGATCTCAAAGCTTTCTCATATAAATACTATGCAAGTAGCTAACTTGTTCGTTAAATGTGAACTTTCAAGATCAGCAGCGATCATAAACTAATCGCGGCTTAATAAAAAAAAGCATTTAGTTCGTATCGTAAGTGGATACCTTAATCGCTATGTGAACTTAACTGGCACGATCAATGCTCTATCTATCTATTTGCAATTCAACGATTGAGTATAATAAAAAAACAATTATTTGCCTACACAACGAGTATAACCAATTTAATCACATTTTGCGAATTGAACATCCAATTTCTGTTCAAAAAGTTCAAATTATAATTGTCATAAGATAATCATTAGATTGTTCTCTAAACCTATTCATGACTTGCACTTTTAAATTAAGACAGCGTTTTTTAAATTATTCTTTAGTTGATTTTGCAATTCCAATTAAGTTTGTTACCTGCTTTTGTCGTCCAGGAATTTATCTTCCTCAGAGCAACACAAACGCAATTCGGCTTAACATGAATTAAAAACCAATGGCATTTTACTATCTCTCTCTCAGATCAATACACATGTGTTTTTTATTTATTTTCCGTTTTGTTTTTATTTTATTTTTTTTATAAATTCTGGGCCATTGGCGTGTTTCGGTCATTTTTGATTGGTTCCACATAACGCGCGCTTCTCGAATAATTAACAATAAAAAATTTCAAACACATTTTGACACAATTTTAATAGTCAATAAAAGTTGAGGAGAGCGTTAAATGAACAGGAGCGCCGTCAAAAGTACCCCAAACAACAATAACAATAGCAGAACAGTCGACAGCAGCAACAACAACAACAATACTTCGAAATTGTTGCTGTTAATGTGGCCATTGTTCGAGTTTTTGTGGCCTGTCGTTGTTATTGTTGTTGTTGACAAATCGATAAACAGCTCAATTAGCATTTTTGATCTTAAAACGTTCCGAATGTTACGCCGCCCAACCCAGCCCAGCCCATTGCCCCCGTCTCCAGTTTGCCCTTGCCCTTCCCTGTGGCCAAAGTGTGCACAAAAAGTCGTTCGTTTGACAGGCTTGAAATGGAGGGCATACTGGATACTGGGGGGGATAAATGGTAATCATAAATCAAAGCATAAAAAATTGAGTTCAATAATAAATTTGTATGCTCTTGTCGTACGCCACACAATTATGCAAAATGAGCTGTCAAACTTGGCAATTGACAGCTCAAAGTTGGAAATTGGAAGTTTCAACTTGGCTGCAAATTGTGACTCTGGGCCAAGTTAAGCGTGATGGCAAGGGTGGTGCAGAGGGGTACTGTGTGGACTGTGAGCATTAAAGCCAGATACAGTTGTCAGGTTAATCGTTGCAGTCTTTTGACTCTCACTCTGATTTCACAGCGCTTTACAACACTGCTTGACAAATTAAATTAACTGCTATATTTCTGTTGGCCTTTGTCATTTACAACAAAGAAATTGATATGTATAATATTATTATAAATTATGTATACTTACATATGATTTCACACTCTAATTTATGAACCAATATCGACTCTATTATTTATAAATTAATAACTCTTATTTATAAATGAGAGCACATATGCTTATTGTCAATTTTACATATTATAACAAGCTCACTCCTGCCTCTTGCCAAGTCAAGAAACAAAAATTATTTAATATTATGATGTAATTTGAAGAAATAATTTTGGTTGAATACCTCTAGTTTTCGGTATCTTTCAATTTGATGTCACTTTCGCCAATCTTCCGGTTATGTTCCGTATCCCCTTCGCCGTCGCCATCGCTCCCGAGACCCTGAATATAGCTCTGGTAGCTCTCATAACTCAGTTGCTGCAGACCCTTGACTGCTTCCACTGCGGTCGTAGCCGTGTTCAGGCTTTCAAGAAATTCTTCAACTGTTGAGAATCGAATGCCACTTCGACGCGAGGTGTTCCCCGGATGGATTCGATCATCGTCTGAGCTGTTGGAGTCATCGTATTTCATCGATGACGTTAAATATGGTTTACTGGGTATTTTATCCATTTTCACTCGAATTACTTTTTTGATAGCCAAAAAGTTGTAACAATAAGGTCAAGGCATGTTTTATAGTAGTGTAACTCTCTTTCTGAGATGCATTAAACGGTATGAGCGAGAAACGATTATACGATTAAGTGTACTAAGTAAGTGCAGGTAGTTTGAGTCAAAGTTACTTATTTGAATAATTCAATCACGTGTTATCGAATAATTGAATAAGTCATCGTGTCGAGCGACACAAATTTAATTTCAATACGCAGAACGTTTAACGTTTAACGAACGGGGGACAGCGTCAAAGGCATTGCCGATTGGAGCACCAAGAGAAACAGAGAGAGAGAGAGAGAGAGGGAGAGAGAGAGAGAGAAAGATAGATAGAGAGAGAGAGAGGGGCAGAGACGTAGACGGAACCACAGCAACGTGAGTGATTGTCGCAAAAGCTCAAAGGCAACGACAACTCTTCGAATTGTACTGATTTTTATTTATTTTATGTTTGAACCGAAACGTTGATGGAATTCCAAATGATGTTGGACTGACTGCCTGGCTGCCTCAATCTGCTGACTGCGCCCCGTACTATTAGGGAGCCCCCTTTCCGATAAGGCGATATGTGATATGCGATAAACGATATTGTACTACAGCGCATATAGCCCAGTTACTTTCCAGCTTGCCAATTGCTGTGGGAAAAAGTTGTCGAATTGGTAACGGGCGTGGCGAATTTCCATTACCATCATGTCCAGCTCCACCTCGTGAGAGTCAGTGTTGACGGCGATTGTCATCGCGATTGCGATTTTGATTGTGATTGTGATCGCGTTGAATCGAATTTTATGTGTGCTCGTATTAAGGGCTACCTTGAACTTCAAATTCCGACCAATTACTCGATGTTGACATTGATGGCTTTCTCACTTAATCCCCATAAATAACTCAATAAATGCGACTACAGCTAATGCTTCCTACAACTCAGTGAGGGAGTGCCAGCTCCACGACGGTAAGCTAATCGTTGATCTAATTCATTTCTATTAGCTTGTACAGGGTATTCTGACTCGAAATGTCTTGCAAAGACCTCACTGGCAATCTTGTAACCCTAGAAAGCTTTTTCAGGCTGCCAAATCAGACCTGCAATTTTAATAATATTGAACATAATAATTTTATCACAATTTATTAGTAGTAAGGAAACTAACATTCAGATGAAAGATAATATAAATAAACTTCTAAATGCCACTATAGTCATTTAAATTCAGTAATGTCAAAAACGTGAGGAGAATAATATTTGTATGTATCAGCTGAATAGAATTCCATCATTCGACAAACTAAACGCCATAATTGCTATGTAGCTGACAAACAAACAAAAATCATCATCTTGCGTGCAACTGCAAATTCAATTTGATTCTCATTTAAATGATTCGTGAAATAAGAAAGCGAAATCAAGTTTTGTCACACGGCCACTGGGATGCCGTAATTAGCATGTGGATGAGAAAGCACAAGTAAATAATCATACACTTAATGAGTAGCACTGTAATTTTATTTGAAGCTAGTAATTACCCTCCGAACTTCGTCTCGTCTTATACTATAAATGTAAATGCTATAAACTGGAAAATTGTATCGAAAAAAAGCTTACAATTTTTCTTTTTTTTTTATTTCTTGAATATTCCAAGTTTTCCACTAAGAATTAGCAATCGATAATAGTTAAAATCAAATCACAGCCCCTGGTATATTATAAGAAAAAATATGAAAATCGATTTCAAACATATCCATTTCCCGAATTATGATAATGTTTGCTAATTTAAAAGTATACTGATAAATTGATCCATAATCGTCACAATTTTGCTTTATTTACAAACATAACAGCTGTTTGTTTCAAGGTAAATGCAATAAGTAAATGAAAATGATGCCAATTGACTGTGGAAAGGCATTCTTAATCTAAATGAAGTAGCCATTGATTGCCTATGGAAGAAGGAGTTTAAAACCTGGCTATTGCGAAGAATTGAAAAGAAATATATAATGTGTAAGAGAAATTGTGTGCTAAAAAATAGTTATCACAGTTCTCATATTGCAATACAGAGCAGCCATCAGTTATCTATGTCGCGGGATCGATACCAAATCACCTGCATGTCAAGGCATCGTCCTGAAGTGTCTGCACGTAAACTGGGTCGATAACTGACCTACAGGAAGGTGCCGAACAGCCAATCGATCAATCAGTCTGCCCCATCAGTCCGCTCGTCCATCGGTTCGTCTGTCAGTTGGTTAGTCAGTTCAATGATCGGTCTGGGGATTCGATAGATTTTTGACATAGTCAGCGCATTGAACCGCGTTGTGGATGCGGATTTTCTGATTCACACGCTTGACGTCCGTGGGAGAAAAATGCGTGAGTTATTGTTGTTGTTGTTGTCGCTTTTGTGGGGACTTTGCGGCTTTATTTTGTTGCCAAAGTTGTTGAATGTTTTGTGGCTTTTTGGGCCAAAATTTGCGCTGATTGGCTCGGTGGCTGGGCAACTTAAACAAATCAATACGAAAACGATGCAAATGGCAAAAGGCATGTCAACAATGCTGGCGAGTAATTGGCAGTGCTCCAAGGAGACAATCAGCAGCAGGAGGAGCAACTGCAGCGGCTGCTGACGTTGGCTCTGATGTTGATGATTGCGTTATGTATGTCTGTGGCGGATTCAGTATGTGTGTGTGTGTGTGTGTGTGTGTATGTGATTGCGATCGCGTCTCTCAGTTGCCGCCAAAGTGCAGCTAAACATCTGGAGCAGCAGCAGCATTGCCGCCCAGTTGAGCAGCTCCAAACATCTACAGCATCACTTGTCCCACTCTCCAAGGCAGGTGATCAGTGATCTTTGCCGACGCGTTCGCCCAGCATTGAATTGTGCTTGAAGCAGAAGGCTTTGATCTGTCACCGCTTTACTTTACCACTGACCCACCGAGCAAGCCAACAACCCAACGAGTCAACGAGCTAGTGCAGCGAGTGTACGAGTAGCTTGCCAATCGAATCACGGCTGGCGCGCGCAGCACCAGATAAAATTATTGAAATTACATTGGCAAGACGCCGCAACGTCGATCAGCTGCAAGCAGCTGCCACAGGGCACTGCAACACTGCAACACAGCTTGCACAGCTTGCCGCGAGCGATTTCTTTTGAGCTTTGCGCGACACGATCGCCAACACTTTGGCGAAACAGAATTAAAGATCCGGCAATAATTATCGCTTTTAGTTTCAACTTGGCCTGTCAATGTAATTCCAAATATGTCGTCAGTGTCGCGTTGTGCCTGTGTAGTAGCTCATCAGGTCCAGGTCCAGCCACGGTCTCTGCTGATCCACAAGTCCCAGACCGGACTACAGTCCGGTGTGGTGGAATCTTCTTTTGATCGCCTGGCTGACTGTGATTTTCATTCGATTTCAACGTAGCCTGCTATGCTCTCTTCCTCACTGTCTCTCTTTCGCTCTCTTTCTATCTGCCTCTCTTTCAGTTTTTAAAATGTAATCATCATTAAAATATTTATGGGCCATCTCTCGCTCTAACCAATGCCAAGCAACAGCACCCAATCGAGGCAGTTAGTTGGACAAAACTGTGGACGGCTTGTAATGACCATACATAGCAATTGGTTCTCACGTTTCGAAAGAAACGCTGCCAATTTGGCGTCATCGTTGTCACAGTTGGACGACTTGCACTTGGACCGAACTCCAGCTCCGAGTTCAACTCTAGCGGGTTGCATTGCTTGAATCCCACTGCCCGATTGAGAGTTGTCGCTGTCATTGTCATTGTCACCTGGGCCAACGAATCGCAAAATAAAATAAAAAATGAGAAATATCTCAAATATTTTTTAGCAAATCGATCTTTATTGCATAAAACGTTCTAAATGGTATTAAAGGAGTTGACATTAGTTGGGTCTTATCAAATTTAAATTGTAATTAATTTAGAGCGTCATTTCAGCATTCATACGCATTAATTGTTCTACATAAATGACTTGTAATTCATATTCTTTGACTTACAATTCAAATCTTAAATACTTTGCAATAATATTATATTAGAACAACCGAGATTTTAATTTCATATTTGATTACATTAAGTGACAGCAAATTATTATTAAGTCTCAAACATTTTGTCTGTCCCAAAAATGTCTATATGTCAATTCTATTCCACTTTTTTGTAATAAAATTAGAATGCAACAATGTAACAACTTTTAAATATCTGCTTGCTTATTGAAAAAATGTTTGTTTATTTAATATCAAGCCTAGCCTTAGTTGCAGTCGAATCTAAGATTATCTATATCTTAATACTATTGCCCCTTCCAACCCCGCTTGTTGCGTGCTTGCAACACTGATGTTGCTTCGATTTGTCTGCCCGTCGAGGCGTTTCACTGTCATTGCCATTGCCAATGGCTCTTTCAGTCTCCCACTCTTTCTCTCTATGGTCTATAGGGTCTGATGAGGTCTGCATCGAAGTCGTTTGACTTACTTGTCATATGTGGCATATGTAGCCTTAAATGTTGCTGTTGTTCTTGCTATTGTTGCTGTTGCTGTTGTGGCAGCTGTTGTCGTTTATCAATTATGACAAATCTTTGCGCATGCGTGGCCAGCGACGTCGGTCGAAGTCGATGTCGCAGCTATTTTTATAAAAAAAACTTTTGCTCAAGTGCTGCTACTCCTTCCCATACCTTCTCCTCCCCCTCTCTCTCTCTCTCTCTCTATCTCTCTCAGTCCCCACCAGAGTCGGGGCCCCGCCCATTCCTATAACCATTCGCGTTTCATTTTAATTTGTAATTATTTCTTGAGCGTTTTTGCTCTTCATCTTTGTATGCCTTTTTGCTGCTACCAGTACGTAGTACTTTGTCTTCTTTATTCTGCTCCCCTGCTCTTCTTCTTCTTCCTTCACATCATGTTCATTATCGTCTTGTATAATTTCAAACGATTCCATAGTTATTGTTGTTCCTGTTTGCTGTTTGCATGTTACTTTTTTCGAACTTCATTTGCGCTTCGGTTCGGTGACAAATAAATTAAGTAGCCGAGCGCAAAAAATACAAAAACAACAACAACAAAAAGTTGCCTGGTGACTTAGGCCATCATTACAACAACTATAACAACTAGCTGCAATTAAAGGGAGTTGTCGTAGCCATCGAAGTTGTTGCTGTTCTTGTTGTCCATCGTCTACTGAAGTTGTCATTGTGGTTGGACCTCAGCGTGTTGTTCGCACTCTAAAAGAACGCCCCTTTTTAAGATTTATTAAATGTTCGGTGATTGGAAGCAGTTGAGTCCCAAGCAATTATTCACAATGGCGGCCAATGTGTACACACTAAATGCGCTTAGTTTGCACTCTGCATTGATCTGGCAACGCCAAACGAAGCAACAAGTGGTAGTTTGTCTTCAATTAGCCACATCTAGAAGGGAATGCAGTTAGTTATTAATTATGCAGTATAGAAGTTACTAACTACCGACAATAATCTTTTTTGGAATCAGCAAATATATTATCTATAATTGAATTTAATAACTTGTGTTTGTAGACAAATTGTGAGACTTATATTTTTTAATATATAGAGTATCGTTTGAATTTCTTGAAAACATAGAAAATTACTTAAATTAAATATTTGCAACTTATTTTCATTTTAGTTTTTATACAGATTTCATTTATATTGTTTGCTTTTCAAAAATATCAATAAATTAATTAATTTAAAAAGGTTAATTTTATTTGATTTTAATACAAACAAGTAAGAAAGCTACTGTCGAGTTTGCTCGACTGTCAGATACCCGCCACCCAATTTTACCATCGAAATATATTATATTTATCAAAAATATACTGAAAAATATTCTAAAAAATATACCGAAAATGTATCAAAATAATATACCAAAATATTTTTTTTCGAAATTATTAGCTCGGCGGCACTTTAGTAGGTTTATTGAACACCATTATTATGTCACGGAGTGACTTATCAACTATCCAAGTGCAGCTGCACCTGATTACGCCTTATAAAAGTAATTATTAAATAACTTCTGTGTTTTCTGTGTTTTTATCCGATTGTAACTAACTTTTCAGAGATCATTAAAATGGTGATTGGTATTGTGCCAAAATTTAACGTACTAGTTTTAAAATGACGCTTGAAATTCGTTTTTTTTTTCAATTTACGGGGGCGGAAGAGGGCGTGTCAAAAATCAAACTTGATCTGCGTGCAACAATAAGACACACTATCCCGAATTAGGTTGCTTCATCTCTTATAGCATCTCAGATCTAGGTGTTCATACGGACGGACAGACGGACATGTTATATCGTCTCGGCTGTTGATGCTGAACAAGAATATATATTCTTCATGGGGTCGGAGATGCTTCCTTCTGCCTGTTACATACATTTTCGGTCGGCACAAAGGTATAAGTTCTACCCTTTGGGTAGGCGGGTATAAAAAGAATCTATATTCTTTAATTTAAGCTTTCGGAATTAATATTTGCCACAAATAGAATAACGCATCCAATCTAATTAATTCTAATTGATAATAATATTATTATTACCAATGATTGAAGGTTCTTTAATTAAAAAATGTTATCATTTTAATCCAAATCATTTGAATCAATGGATATTTATTGTTATATATAATATAATATTGCTGTTACCAATATCTAAAGATTATTTAAATTCCACATAAAATGTTTTCTTTCATAAAAAAAATAATGCACAGAAAATCCCATTCAGAAATATGCCAAAATGTCAAACCCAAGGATGTCATATACATGCACAATCTATATCGCATGATGCAACCAGATGCTGCCCACACGTTGCCACAGACAGCAGACACTCAATCAGCGCTTGCTCTGCCAACTTGAAGCCAAATCAGCTGCTACTGTGCGGAGCACCAAGTCAAAAGAGAAGGCGGAAGGAAGAGTGGTGAGAGGCCGCTGGTCAATGTATGGCGGTGCTGGTGGTGCTGTGTCTCAATGCCTCAATGGCTTCAAGGTACATCTGTCAAGTTGGGTTGAGTCCAAGTCGAGTCGTTTATTAATTTGGCATATGACAAATTATGCGTTGGCCAGCAATTAGAACTAAAATCAGCAGACAACTGTGGGGCTTCTTCTTTATACAGACAAGCGACTGTGGTTCTCAGTTCCGCAGTCGCTGTCGCAATAGTAGTCAGTTGTTCTCTGGCTTGTACTTTTAGCGCTGATTTAACAAAATTTTCTGCTACAAAAGCTTCGATCTGGCGGCGAGGACAGCAGCCCAACCTGACGAGGAGCATGAGGGGTATATGTATATGTATATGTATGTGAGTGTAGCTGAGGACGAGGTGCGTCAACAGACGACAAGTGGCACTTTGGCGCATTAAGAAAATCTGTACAAGTGTCACTTTGGCAGAGCACAGTAGAGAGTCAGCCTCAGATCCAAAGTCAGAGGCAGTATCAGAGATGGATTCAGCTAGGACGGAAGGAAGGGAAGGGAAGGGGTCCGAAAGGGAGGCGAGTAGAATTATAACGCCAACGTTGACCGGCAGCCAAATGTAATTTCACTGCACAACGAGGATTATAAATTTGAGACTCCATCTCGGCCTCGACCACGGCCCTGACTCCATCCCTACTGCGACTGCAACTGCAACTGCGACTGTGGCATGTTTAATCACTTTTCATTTAAGCAACGGCAGCAGCAGCAGCAGTAGTTGCA
This sequence comes from Drosophila pruinosa, assembly GCA_018150935.1. Classification (NCBI taxonomy): domain Eukaryota; kingdom Metazoa; phylum Arthropoda; class Insecta; order Diptera; family Drosophilidae; genus Drosophila; species Drosophila pruinosa. The sequence continues at coordinate 3,666,006 of JAECWR010000337.1, forward strand.
GCTACAAAAAAAAAATATATATATATATATTGAATATGTATATACTTGTATATTTGTATATCTGAAATTTGTCCAGTCATCGGCATTATTTAATGAGTTGCCAACAGGTTGCACAGGCCCAGGCCCTGGCCCAAGCGAAGCCAAGCAGAAAATCGAAGCCGCTGTTGCAGTTTGCTGTTGGCAGCAATCTCAGCTCCGTGTGCTGCTTCAGTTTCAGCCGCAAATTGCTGAGTCAGTGCCGCAAACAGAAGCCAACAGGCGCAGTCGGCGCATCAGTCAGAGTCATATTCAGTCAGCGCGAGAGAGAGAGAGACAGAGGTCCAGCAAGGTCCGGGAACAAGGTCCCAGTGGCAAGTCCGGGTGCAACCTACGCCTGTTCAGATGCAGCTTCCTTGTGAGCCTGCGCCTGCCAGAAGTGTCATGTAAATGCAACTTGTTGGGCGCTGCCATCGCCACCGTCGACGTCGCTGCACTTGACATTGCCACTGCCGTTTTGCCACTGCCACTGCCACTGCCCCGCGTCGCAACGTGTAATGTCAATTTGACAGACAAACTGTCGACCATTTGAAGCATATTCAGCTACTGTCTACTGTTGCCCATCCACCGATTATGATTTGTTTGATTATGTTGCGCTACATGCCACCAAATGTGGCATATTAGTTGTCCTCCATAGCTGCAAACGTCGAGCATAATTGTATCAAAATTCAATGCAATGTTTATGGATTTGATATTTACATATATGAAATCGATGTATGGTGATTGATGTAAAAAAAAAGTTTCGACTTCAAGAGTCACGTAAATGATTTGAATATATAGAAATCTATGTATAAAGCTAATTTTTCTATAATATCAATTAAAATAAAAATATCGAAAATACCATTTTCTATTAACACTGATGGCAACTAGGGGAAATTATTTCCCAACCCAGAAAGAACTAAAATATTAGTTTGTTTATGAATTGTTATAGTTTTTAAAGGGAGCTTTTATTTTGCAGCAAATGTGATCCTGTTCCATAATAGATTAAAGTAGTTCTTAAAGCTCATTAGGTATAGCTTTTGTTATTGGTGTGGTAGCGCCAAAAGCTGTTATTGCCGCCGGCTTCAAATGAAATCAGTCGATGGCATGTGGTTAAATCATATGCCAACTGGAAGCTGGTAGTTGGTAGTTGGTTACTAAAGGAGAAGCTTGGCGGGAAATTGGAGGGAGGCTGAAAAAGGCTGGCTTTGGGTAAGGGTACCTCGACCAGTGGCTGCCACAGCTACTTCAACTTGAGGCGCAGACAAAGTGCTACTTCACATGCTTAGAGGCACGCAGATTACACTTGTACACACACACACACATGGATGCATGTGTGTGTGTGTGTTTGAGTGTGTGTATGACCGCCTGGCGTTGGCATCTACAGCATTCAATAAAGAATTTTTGCGATTTTTATCTCTTGCCGCGTCACCCGAATACGAATACAGATACAAATACAAATACAAATACAAATACGAATACGAATACGATTACGAATACGAATGAATACCCGTTTGCCCCTTTGGCCAAGTGATGTTGTGCTCAGTTTGCCCCTTTGCTTAATACTCATAATTGATTAAAAAGAAAATTTCCATGGCATTTATGCGTACCACGCCACTCATACACACAATGCCGACTTGTTGACAGCCCCAGAACGCAGACAGAGACAGAGAGTAAGTGCGAGAGAGAGGGAGACAGAGAGACAGGGAGAAGACTGGGTCTGTAGCTGGAGTTTGTTCTTTGGAAGTAGTTGTCGAAATGTTTTTATTTGTTATCGATTAATCGCTTGAATCAACAGCCAGCAGTCGCAGTCAGACGTACAGTGGCAGTTGTCTGTCTCTTCCCCTGCCCTCTCACTAAACGTATCTTAAAGATACGCATTCACAATCTGTTTATGTGTGCTTGTATCTGTATCTGTATCTTTTGCATGCCGCTCCTGTTGCGCAGCTTCTCCTTGCTGGAAATGTTGCTGTGTAATTGTTTTGAAGTTTGCCTCAAAGATTGGTAGCAAACAGCAGGCCAACTGCCTGTCAGCCAGTCCCTCTCTCTTTGTCTCTCCTCCCCTTCCCCCGTCCTACCTGCGGTCTCTCTCTCGCTCGCTCCCTCAAAGATTTGCGAGCCTGTCAAATTCTGATTGATCGATTGTTTGCACACGTTTTTATGAGCTTTCTTCTCGAGCGCATTTATTGAGTATTTTATTAATTTTAACTGATCGATGGGGCAGCTACCCGCTTCTCGACCCTGCTCTCTCTCCTGTTCTGCATTAGCCTTAGCCTTTGCCATTGTCTCGATGGTTGGCGCTGACCCTTTAATTATCCACGGACCTGCTGCTGCATTTCGATAGCGCTCGATTCGATATGCGATTAAAGCGAGGGCGGGCAATGTCTTGACAGAGCTTCAGTTGGACGCGTTGCGAATGCGACAAGTTAAGTGCTTTCGTTGCATGACAGATTAAGGCCATACAAGTTAATTTCAATTACTTTTAACTACAAGCCTAACCTTTAACATACAAGTAAAACTGATTTCCTGTCAGAAGACTTGAGTTATCGACAACAACAAAAAAAAGCAATCAAAAATTGCACTTAAAGCAGTCAAGCTCATTCAAACAATTCTCAGGCAAGCTCAGTCCAAACTTCTGTGACTTTTTCGAGCCTATTAATAAAATTTGTAGCAGCTTAAAAGCTGCTTAAAGCACGTTGCTGACAATGTCAAGCTCATTTCTGAAAACGAACTTTCAATTCTGCTAAATGGTCAATCTGTTTTTGTATCTATTTCTACTGCTGCTGTTGGCCAGCAATGTTGGACTTCAGCGGAATAGCATCTTTGTAAAGTATATTAATCTTTGTTTAATGATTCTCGACTTCCTTAGTTTACAGCCACTTAGTCAATGGGGGGAGGGGACTTGGCAGCAGGGTATCTACTTGGGGTCTTCTACGAACTGATTGATTTCGATTGTGGGTCTATTCTACGAAGTTTGGCTACCAGTTGGCACTATTTGTAAGTCGACCCACTTGTCTCACGTGTCGATGGGCGCACAGATAAACTGCAGGCTCCCCCTCTCTCTGCCCTTGGATCAGCAGAAGGGCCACAAGTAGAGCTCAGTAAGCAATGGAAATAAATACGAGTAAGTTTGAGTGTTTGTGAGTATTTCATTTGAATGTGCTGATGTCGATACCACTGTAATGCGTTAGAGCGACGATGTCGCACCCGAAACGCTACAAAAACGCGGAAAAAACGTATTAAATACAAATTTCCTGGTAATAAAACAGAGACACAAGGCAGGGCAAAGAGGGGAGTGAGAGGAGCCAAGTGGCTGCCAAATAAAGAAATAAATCTTTACACCCAAAGTGGCCAAAGGGCAAAGAAATGTGGAGAGAGAGAGCCAGAGAGAGAGAGGGAAAAAGAGTGACTAACTGTTGTGGCCATCGACAACCGAAGGTATCGTTGCCTTTTTAATACACATAACATTTGTTTTTGCTGCTGCTGCGGCCTTTTGCCTGGTTTTATTGTTATTTTTGTGTATTTCTTATATCAGCGTGTAAATCTCGCTCACACACACACACGCACACTGAGCTGAGCTAAGGCTCAACTCAATTCATCTCAGCTGAACTCAACTCAACTTATCTCAGCTTAGTTAAGCTCAGTTCAGTTCAGTTCAGCTCAACTCGAGAGACAGACAGAGTTTTTATTGGAAATCTGTACGTAGAAGTAGTCACCATCATCATCATCATCATGATCATCATCTCATCGTCATCTGCATCATCATTATCATTGACTTCATCATCATTATTATTGCGATCGTCTTGAACAGCAGCCAGCGCTGCGCTCGCTGTTCTTTGGATTGTTTTTGCTTTTTTGATTATATTTTTTTTTGATTTTGGTTTTGCTTTTGTTTTTCTCTTACTCGTTTCTGTTTCAGATGCATATCTCGGTGAGCGCGTTGGCAATAAAAATATATATGAGCTGTTGATGACTGCATATAAAAATAATTCGAAACAGGCATATGAGTACAAAGAGAAACAACGGCAACAATAATAAAGAAACCCTTGACTCTGCTGATATATAGTACGAGTAAATACGATATGTTGTGCCTCTGACCATGCCGCATCTGCAACTCCAAGCGCTACAGCAACATCACCATCTGCAACAAGCCACAGCAGATCCTGACAAGCGCCATGAAGATTGACAACATGATATCATATCATGTAAGATCAAAACTGCCAACTTAACAAAAAATAAGTATCGATAGCGTCAGTCTAGCTATACAAGCTTACACAAATAAAACTTAATGGCATAGTAATGTCATTTCAATTATTATTAACCATCGATTTGTATTTTTCAAGTTTGTAATCAATTGATATGATGATCTTTAATTGCCTTACAGAATTGCAACAAAATGATGCATATTGATTTAAATTTATAATTGTCATATACAAAATATACTGACATATTGTGGGAACTAATGAATTATTATTTCAAATATCAATTTTGTAGCTTCATTCATAGTAGATTGAATTTCAATAATAAAATAAATAAATAATAGCTGATAGCTGTACTAAATGCCCATAACAACATAGTGCTTGTCTATCGTTTAGCCTTAGCTAACTATTATAAATAAAATCTATGAAAGGGTGAACAAAGCTGGCACAGAATTTAATACCTGGCCTGCAACTAAACGATCTGAGCCTTGGCTATCAATTGACAGCCAAGAGAGTGGTCAGACAGAGAGAGAGAGGGAGAGAATGCGAGAGAGAGGTAATGGAAGAGGAGGCAGCCCGATGTAGAATGCATTTAATTGCTATAATTTTTCAATTGTAACAAAAGACATCAACAAACGGCATTCAGACAATGCAACAAATCACACAAAAGGCAAATGCGAATCCGAATCCGAAATCTGAATGCGAATGTGATTGTGATTGTGAATGTGATTGTGAATGTGCATGCGAATGCAACGAGCCATTCAGCCAGGTGAATGAGTGTCTGTCGCATAGTCAATGGCTGAGTGTGTGTGTGAGGGGAGAAATTTCCTGAAATCAAATCTAGCAAATCAGACCAAAACCAAACACCAAAAACCAAACCAAACCAATCTCGAACTCAAACTCAAACCCAAACACGAACCGATGCTTTAACTGATGACAGGCTGTTGGTCTGAAACTACGATGTATGCACGTGTTCATATGCGTCAGCTTAAAACTAAATAGCAACATTTTAAATGCTCTTTAGAGTGGTTTACACTTGCCAGTGTGGCAGGCAGGGGGGGGGGCAGACGCAAATTTAGGCGCCGAAGCGTGCTATCAATATGGCAAAAGCGACGACGACGACAACGCGAGGCGAAGCGACTCGGCATTGAACAGAAGCCGAAGCTATATCTAAACCAAAACCAAAAACCTAAAGTTTAACTTAAAGATACAGATACAAATGCAGATACAGATAGATAGATACAGGTAGCGATGAGACGACAACACGAGGAACAGCTACAAATGCAAAGCATACTTATAAATGGGTCGGCCTTGCTCTGCCTTTGCTTTGGTGTACAATTACCTTAACGCATCGACAATTATACGAATGGTTGGCCGCCCCACAATGGGGCACAGTGTGCTCTGGCACACAGCGAGGCAAGCTGGAGCAACGGCCATCACATCAGGTGCGATATGCGATACGCAGTTGGGCGGCTGAGACAATTGCGCCACGACTTTGCGACGTTGCGACTGGGCGCCCAAGAAGATTGTCAGTCATTCAGTTCAGTTCAGGCCTTCAATCGTTCGGCTCGTCAATTCCACAATTCTGCCTGCTATTTGCCGACAGCAGAACAACAGCAACAATAACAACAATGGCAACAACAAGAGCTAAAAAAGATGCAAAGAAAACACAGAGAGAACAAAACGCCCCAAAAACACTTTGGCCTGCTGGGCACGGGACATGTGTTAGAGCTTTCTCTGTATGCGTGTGCGGGTGTGTGTGTGTGTGCTTAGGTGGTGTATGGGCCATAAGCAATTTGGGGGCGTTGTGAAGGTATTGACACCGCTAATAATGACTACAACAACGACAACAGCAACAATGAGGACAGCGGCGTTGCCAACGCGGGCGCATCTTCTTATTGCCTTGCGGTTTTAATTGTGCTCGCACAATGGGGCAACTCTGATGAAAAAATACATAGAATATTCATGTTTATAATGTCAAACAATCCAAATATTTATATAAATATCTCAGTCTTACAAGCAATTAGTAAAACTATTGTACATTTTTTAAATACAAAATTGGCTTACAAAATAAATTAAATTAGTTGCCTCAATAAATTATAAATATAAATTAAATTGGAATAAATAATGATGATTAATTGACTTTAAAAAGAATAAAGGTTATTTTTTCCTTATTTTTTGCTGTAAGTAAATATATATTAATGCACGTCGATTGTGAATTATTTAAAATAAGCTTATCTTGACTTCACGGTGCGCTATTTGTTGGCAATTGCAATGATTTGAGCGGCCTACCAGCGTTCTTAGCGGGACTTCACTCCATTATACGCCACACTATCTCGCTCGCTGCTCAACTGATTGACATACGCGGCGCCCAGGCAACGAAGCTGCTGCTCCAAGTAACATATGAAGTTGTGTCGTATGGCAGATGTGTGTGCAGATTGGATTAAATTGTATTGAAAAGTTTGCACGCCCAAAAAGCAGCACCCCAGTCAATGCGGTGGTGCCCCCAAGGGCAGAGGGGTAAGCTTGGAGGCGGGTGCATGTTTGTTTGTGTTGTGAGTGTGTGTGTGTGTGGCAAAGGATGCAGGCTCTATTTACTTTTTAATTGGCAAAATTAATGCAATGCAATGAAATGAAGCCCATTGAGGTCGTTGATTGTGTGGGAGTCGTGTGAGAAGGGGAGTAGTAGAGAGCCGGGGTGTCGTGTGGCGAGGGGAAGAGCCAAAAGTGAAAACTGAAGCCGGTAACTTCAGCTTCAGTTGTGTACGTCGCTTAGTGGTGCGGTGGTGCGGTGGCTCAGCTCACTTGCTGCTGGCATGCCAACGGCAATGCGACGCACTTATTTCTTGTTCTTGTTGATATTGCTCTTCGGTTTTGTTTTTGTTAATATTATTACTGCTGCTGTTATTGTAGTTGTTGTTTTCCAATTCTAAGAAATTCAATTTTCAACTTAAACCGCCGCCAGCCGATGCTCGGCAACAGTTCTCTCTTTCTCTCTACAAGTGATTAAGTGAAAACAACAACAACCCCAGCGAAGTGAAGCACATGCAAAAAAAAAAAGAAAACATATATAAATAAATAAAACAAGAAAAGAACTGAGCAGTATACATAGCTTGGCGGCTTTACGGTTTTGATCCATTCGCATAATAATGATGATCATGACGATTATGAAGAGACAACGATGGCATTGGCATTGCGTCCCCCACTACACACACACACACACGCCTGCTCCCCTTTTGCGCTGCCTCGAATGTCTGCCTGTCTCTGCCAGTCCATCAGCCAACTCAGTCACACATATTGAAATAATTATTATCTGCATTTCGAGATCAACACGCCAAACGGAGCCGAACCAACCCAAGTCGAAGATTCAGAGAGAGAGTGGGAGCAAAAGAGGCAGCGTCTCCGATTCTGGCTGCGACTTCGACTTTAACTCCGAGACTGATACAACGGCCTCAATTTCAACCCAGCTTCAAATTGAAGGCCATAAAAAATCAACGCATATTGCACACTGTCAAAGTCATCAAGAGCGAACGAAAGAGCGGAGGAGTCCCGATCTCAGAACCCACAATGCACAGCTCATTAGCAGAGCGCAGAGAAGCAGAGCAGAGCAGGCTCAGGCTCAGCTGGTGCATGCTCATCCTGGCAGCCACAAAGAAGGGAAGTGATAATCCTTTGACAAAGGCTGCGACTCAGTCGAAAAAAAAAAAACAACTTGAGAGATTTCGCACATTTCGGCACACGCAATAAAGGTGAAGAAAGCAGCACAACAACAATGCTGTTGCTGCTACTGATGATGATGATGATGATGATGATGATGATGATGAGGTGAGCTAAAGCTAAAGATGAGACGGAGACTTTGAGACGGATGCTAAGTTTTGAGCCTGAACCGGCCCCTGGTTAAATGCTGAACGTAATTCCCTCAGGAGAGCCCAATCCCCGCACATGACAAACAATTCGAATGCGAATCGCTTCAGCACCCCCTTCGTCTACTTCCTACTCTATCGCACTCCTCTGTCACCGTGTAATGCGACGTGTTTGCCTCAATTCGAGCATATGAAAACGGTTTATTTTGCTCGATTAAGTCGCCCGCTTTTGAAATGCGAGTGCAATGCAAAAAATAAAATAAAGAGACGTGAAGAAAGAGCAGCAAAAGAAAGGAGAGCACCCAGCGAAGAGGAGCCCAACCCAATGTATACATTGTGTGGGCGTTGGCATGGACGGTGGCAGGGGGAGACCAAGGGGGACAACGACAGGGTTTGTCGCACAGGAAGCTGGCGAGCGACAGGAAGCAATAAAAATCCAAATTGGATGCCAACTATTGAAAACCGTTTGCCTGCCAATTCCTTTTGAACTGCCTGCCAGACAGACGGCACGGCACGGCAGTCAGGATGACAATAGATTAACGATTTAAGCTGCTGCAAAGACTGAGAAGCTGGCCTAAGTAGCTGCCCTTAAAAAAAGGAAGTAAGGATAAAGAGTTAAGAGCTCTGAAGGCATCAGGTTGGACTTAGTATACAATGATTTGTCCTAAAAGAAAAATCATAAATGGGAAGGTGTTTACGACTTTTTAGGGAGATCTTTACAGTGTGACACATACTATATAATCAAAAGGCCTTGACTAAACTTTCTACAGTTATATATGTATATATTTTTGATAGGCATATTATTGCCAAGCACATTACTCAGACATGACTACAGCTTATATACAATTTATTTGATTTAATTCTATTATTATTATTTAACATCATTATTTTGAGGTATACACTTAGTCAGAATGAATATGACATAATATAAATAAATTAATGCTTATTATATAAATTATACCTTGTTATTAAGTAGCAATAATAAGTCTCTGTCTGCATCTGAACTCAACTAAAGATATTAATTCTTGGTAAAAAAAAACCCCAACTATCTATCGTTTCAGAAACAATAGCTATGTTATGATGCATATAGCCTTTGTTGGATTCGATTCGTTTCCTGCGCTTTAGCTCTCACGCCCTAGTCAATGAGTGATTCCAAAATTTGATAGCTGGCGAAAAACTGCCGTAAAATTCATGGGCTTGCCAGTTGCAGGCGGCTATCAGTTGCCGTAACGACCGTAACAAGTCGTAAAACTTTCACCGATAAACCGATAAACATCAATGACTGCAACAGTGCTGCATTTCACTGAATGGACCAAATCGAAGAAGTTCACAAAATGGCAATTAAACAGCCGCCGGACCGTACAGTACAGGTAGCAGTCAAAGTAAGGCGCAGACCGAGACAGTCGGACAGTAGCTAAAACCCATAGTTTTATGATCGTCATAAAGCCGAACCAAAGGTTTCAATTACGCCCGAGGCACTGAGATCGTCTCGATAGCATCTACGACTAAGTATTTACGCGAATATATGTACATAATTTAGACTCTACGGTAGCTGCATGATACTTCGACCACGCGGTCTTGCTCATAAATCGATGTTTTATGTCCGGAATTTCGAAAATCTTGATGACTTTATTAATTGTCCACCGAAATATGTCAAGAAAGTTGGTGATATTAAAAAAATACCTATAACATTTCGATCTGTGATAGTATTTTATTGACGAATAATACCGAGTAATGTTTGCTTTTTAATGAAATATTTAGAAGCAAGGAAAGATCAACCGAATAGCATTGAGCTGGTAAACAAAGAATATTGTTTTTAAAGTGATCAGAAATATATATGTTGAAATTCCAAGTAGTATAGATTTATCTGAATGTAAAGTTTGAAATCATATGTTAATGATTTTGACCAAATTTCCAATTAAAAAAATGCTGGAAGATCGATTGTAATTTTCAGCACAAGTTTTGGTATTTAGCAAACTGAAGTGGAATTCAATTTGTGCACTTAGCATATACTTCGATTTTGTGGCATGCAAGTGGGCCTGCATGAAGCGTGACGCCCACACAGGCAGACAGATGGCGAAAGAGAGAGAGAGTGTGCGATATAGAGGGAGAGGGAGAGAGATTGAAGAAAGACAGAATGGAATGAACTGAGATGCGACTAACGCCCAACCAGGCGACAATATTTATAACTCTGTGGCGCGTCTCAATTCATTTGACTCTATATGATTATGCGGTGGTAATTGCGGGGGGAAGGGAGAGGGGTAGTCGAGGGGGTACTCAGCATGCTGTATCTTTGACTGTGCCTCTGCTGGCTGTGGCAGTGTGCTTGCCTGAGTGTCTGCCACCTACGTAAGCGTATAATTCGTTTAGCGTCAGCAGCAGCAGCAACAACAGCAATAACAACGTCATACACAGCAACAACATTGGCAACGACAACAGCAGGAACAACAACACAGAACTTAATCAGTCACTTTAACACCAAGCAGTTGGCAAAGTTGCCACAGTTGCCACTTACAAGCGATCTGCAGTTGCCGTTGCCGTTGCCGTTGCCGTTGCCGTTGATGTTGCTGTTGCTGTTGCACGTTGCGAGTACCAGTGCGAATGCGAGTGCGTGAGCGTTGGCTTGGGGAAGGCACAAACTGGAAACGTAGCATTCGTTGATCGCCGCCTGGCGCTGCCTGTCATGGTCGATATTGCGTTGACACCAAATTTGCATTAAAATGCAATTCGCTCAGCCCCAGATCGTAATGCATCTTTAGTGTCTATTGAGTGGTGCATTAGTCATATGTGGTACAACGAATACGAATACGAGTACTCATACTCATACTCATATTCGTTGGCGTACTATGCATGCAGACACAACGGTGCAACCGTGCAAACCGTGCAACTGCAACAAAAAGAAGTATCAATTAAAGCGCAGAAAATAGAAACGAAAGCACTCAAAAAGCACTTTGATCTTGCTAACTTTACGATCACTTGCAGATCTTTCACTTTCTTCTGCTGCACTTGGCTCAGGTCAGACACAAGAGAGACAGTCGGATAGTTGAACGGACATATGGACAGACGGACAACGTCTCGGGCATTCCAATTAAAAATAGTTTTGACACGTCGCAAGAGTTTGCGACAATTTCTTGATGCCGCCCGGGGCAATAAATTAATTACAAAATTGCCAACGTGGCAGGCATCAGGCAAACTGCGACTGCAACTGCGAAATTTTATGGCCATGGCTAAAAATCAAATGCTGGGCTGCTCCCAGCAGCAGACTCCTCCTCTCCGCTTCCCCCCACCTCCAGCAACTCCCTGCAAAGTCCTCCACATGTGGGCGTGGGCAGGCTGAGGGCAACTCTCCCGTTCATACCTCCCTCCCGCCCTCCACGTGCTGTGTGGGCGACAACAACGAAATTGAATTCTATGCGAAAGGGCACTTGGTGATAGTTGGTTTGGCACAGTCGGTCTGTTGGTCTGTTATGGTCTTTTGGTCTTTTGGCTGCCAGCCTGCCAGCCTTTCTCTCTCATCTCTCTAGCTGTGGAGCTACCTGCTGCTCTTGATCTTTGCGCGCCTCTTCAGCGCTAGACGATGTCCAGAGTCGAGTGTTTGCTTGCCTGTTGTTTGTAGACAACTTTGAGGCAGCCTCAGCCTCAGCCTCAGCCTTAACCTCAGTCGCAGTTGCAGCCTTCACCTCAGTCTTCTGTCTTCCGTCCTCAGGCTGTACGCCCCCGGGTTGCAAACTTTCAATTATTCACACATCATCGAATGGCGCACAACACAACTCGTGCAAAAAACCCAACCAAGCAGCTTCTCTCGCCATCTCAGCAAATGTATCTGTAAGTACGACTATCTGAGTCTCACTCAGTCTGCGTATCTGAGTATCGCAGTATCTGCGTATTGTTTCGTTCATGTCAAATTATTGACCCGCGCCAGGCACTTTGAAATGTTTATGCGTTTTCATGACTGAGATGAGCAATTGATAAATCCAACTCGAAATTATGAATATGCAAACGTGCTCCGACCAACATACAGACAACTGGACAGCAGACGACCTGGTCAACTGGCAACAACCAACGGCCGGCAACCGGCAGCTAAGAGCCAAGAAGCCAGCCAGAAGTCAGCAGACAGCAAAGAGCGAGCAACAGGCACCACCCGCTGGTTTTGGGCCTGGCCAGTAGCCGTCACTAGACCAGAACTTCGTTTACACGTTCTCAGCAATAACGATTAAAAATAATATTGATAGTTTTGCACTTTTAAACCAGCATTAAAAGCGTTTGCTTTAATATCATTTTAATCACTTTAACAATAATAAAGTTTAAAACAATCAAGGCATGTAAATAGTTAGCTAGTTCCAGTAGATAATAATCTATCTAAGAGCGCTTTTCAGTTGAAAAAGTTCAATATTTCACCTTTAATTATTAAAGTAAAGTCTTCTTTATAATATTATTCTCTATCTTATTTGATTTCAACAGGAATTCTGATGGCCTGGTTAAATAATACAATTGATAATTCTCAGCTAGCTTTTAATCTTGTTATTATTGGCAAGCTCTTTATAAATATATGAATATCAAATATTATAATTGTAACAAGTAAGCCTACATTTAATACTAATTTTTTCATTTATTGGTAATTTTAAGATTAGCAGTTCAATAAGAAGATATTTTACATTTACTGACTTGTCAAGTTCTATATAAAAATTGATCTTTCAAAAGAAAAAATAATATGTTTGTTGATCACGTTCAGGAAGCGACGTGGAAACGTGTGTAATCGTTGGCAGTGGACTTGCAGCTAATCATCATAAAGCAAATACCGATAGCTATATATGCATATGTATATGCAGCATTTGTGTGATGCATCCAACTGTGTTGCATGCCCCGACCATTTCTTTTTTATCAGCAACAAGCGATCAATACAGCAGCAATCAATATGGTCAATAAAGTTCGGCCTGCTGCTTGCTGACTCGCTAGGGAGTCGAACTCAAAGTCGAAGATGGGCAGTTTGGATTTGGATTTGGCGACACAGACGAGCTAAAGCTCAGCCCCTGCCCCTCCCTCTGTCGCAGCCACTGTCTTTGTCTCTGTCTCTGCCTCCGTCCCACTACGTGTTGCGCTTGGGCCGATACAAGGCAACGTGATGTACACCGTTGAAACCCAAGAAGCCCCAACTCACAGCTCACAGTTCACAGCTTGCTCGATGCTCTGCACTGGACCAGAGGGAGAGAGATTCGACAGCGGACGGTGGACAACGGTCGTCACTGGCTCATGTTGTCACTGTTGTTGTCGCTTGATCGCAAATTTGCCATGGCAAGCTTGACAACTAGCAACGAGGCTCAGGCTCAGACTGAGACTGAGGCTGAGACCGGCACCTTAAAATAATGTTACAAACTTTTTGGCATGTAGCCAAGTACGGAAATCCAAGATCAGGCCCTGTAAGCGTTTCAATTCGCCTGCCAAGGAGAGCTCCGGCAATGCGATGCGACTTAACTCGACTCGACTCGACTTAAGTCGACTCGAGTCGACTTGACTCGACACACACTCCACACTCCGCTCCACTTGAACAACAACAAATTGGAGATCACGGTTTTCATGTACTACATGCAAATTCATTGCTACTGTTGCTCTCTGCCCAGTGGCAAACCACTGAGCACCAACTTGGTCTCGGTCTCAGTCTAAGTCTCGGTCTCGGTCTTGGTCTTGGTCTCAGTCTCTGTTTGGGTTGCCTGGCTACTGTGTGTATCTGCATCTGTCTCTGTATCCATAACCATAAAGCCAGGCTGCAGACGAAAGAGTGCACCTAAAATAAACAATCCGAATCAGCAACTAACATAGCCGGTCTGAACTACACTACACTGCACTGCACTGCACAACATAACACACTCGCGAAACGCAACCGAATCCTCCAAACGAAACCATTCATTCGAAGTCATTCACAAAAAAATACCCTACAAAGGAGCATATTAAATGCATAAATAGATGCAACCATCTAATATTATTTGTTATATAATTAAGAAATATAATGATAAATTTTCTAAATTGATAAATCTAATGTGCTGCAATGAGAGGCAACTTGAGTGAGACAAATATAATATTAAATTCAGAATTAGAATTTCAATTTATTGGAAATTTGTTTGCACCCTCGCGATGTCTGCTGGCAACCAATGGACTCCATTGTCTTTAGCTGACCGCTGGGCTGTATGCAAAAGAGCTGAACTGTTTGATCAGCTTGTCCAACTATCGAGTATTCGTCGCCTTTTTGAATGCCCCATGCCACCGTTTAGCCATTGGCGACAGGAAACCACCGACACCAGCTCCCCTCCCCTCTGGGGTAACTGAACATCGTCTCCAGAAAGCTTGCAAGGCGCACGTGGCTAGCAATGCTGACGGGGAACAAGGAACAGTGACTAGGTTTGGGATTGGGATTTGGATACGGTTGGCAATTGTAAGACGAGGCACGGCCTGACTCTTGCTTGTGGCTCTGTTACAGCATCATGATGTACTAATAGATACACACACGACGCCTTTGTCATTTCTGGCGCCATTCAGTAGGCGTTTGGCTCAATGTTACACTGGCCAACACTGCGATCGGGCAGACGGAACCACTAAAGCTCAAAAACGAAAAAAACCTGATACTTTCCTTCAAGAAAAACTTGATTTTTGCTGGATTAGAATGCTTTTTCAAATCTGTACTCATTGATTGACATTTCGTTTGTCTGATGAGAAGTATTTCATCGAGCATCAGATACTCATCAGAACGACAAGCGACAGCGTCAACGCACAGTGGGGCAAGTATGGCAAGTAGACTCAATTAATTGCTTATGGTTTCCCTCTAAGCTTAAATTGAAATGAAGCATTTCATTTTAGCGGCACAGTAGTCATCGTATAGTTAGCTGACTCACCTGCCAGCAACTGTAAGCAACTTGTCTCATACCGATCTAATTTCACATTCACTTTTTGTTCTCCAATCAATCACACTTCACTTGAAAAGAATTCCGCAGTGAACCTTTCAAAGTTTTGGATTATTGCAGACTGCACGTGTTTCGATTATCAATTTGAAATTAGCAATCGATATGTAATTAATCGAATTCTGCACATGTAAATATTTATGCGTTTATTTTGTGATATTTATTTATGGTATGCAAATAAGTTGAAGCTGCTTTGAAAAATATTATACATTTAAGCTAAACGAAAAAACCATATGATTTGGAATGACGAAGAATTGTCCTTTGTTCGAATGAAAATATAATATAAAAATCATATTTGAGTTTTTTTGTACAAATTATTGAAGTTACTAAGTAATATACATATGTAGCTTTGCTGCCTCACAAGGCGGAAGGTCCAACCTTTTCTATTAAGCATGTCTATGCGCACTTATGATATATCGATAAGTGCAAACTTACTTGAAGATTTGCAATTATTACTATTTAGTAGTTAAACTGATCAAATGTAAAAGCTTCATTAAATTATGCATAAATATGAATGAATTAGACCAAATGGAATGGCTGAGTGGCCAAAGCTCAAATAACTGTCAACAACTTCAGCATCTTCGCAAAAGGGACAAACAATTTGTGTGCCATTAATTTGCGTCATGTAGGCCATAAATCCGAGTCGCCAGTTCAACAGTTGACCATTCAGTTGCCCTGTTGCTAGATGCCAGTTGGTTACAGTGAAGAGCGCGGCCCGGAAACGCGGCTCGAGAAATTTGTAACAAAAAGAAACATTTCCTGTGGGTCGCCGTCGTCGTCGTCGCCATGTTTCAGGTAGCAGCTCACCTCTCATGAGATTGGCCTTAAAAATTATTTATTTTTATTTTATTTTGGTTTATTTTTTTTTATTATTATTATTTTTGGTTGGTTCTGTTTTTTGGTTTGTTAGAAAATCAAACAATTAACCTCGAACTTGCGCCTTGTTGTTGCTGCTTCTGTTGCCGCTGCTGTTGCTGCCGCGCTTACAACATGTTTGAGACATAAAAATTTCCAATTAATTTTTGTTTTTGGTTTTCGGTTTTAGTGGCGGCGGCTACAAACTTCCACGGAACGCCAACAAGAGCCACAAAATACAAAATACAACAGCAAACAACAACAACAGCGACGAGAAAAAAAAATTGTCACAGCCGCCGTTTACAAATAATTTTTGTTTCTTTCGGCTCTTTGGGGTTTTCAATGGAAACGAAACACATAAAACATGGTCAACAAGCCGGCCAAGCGGCCGCCACACAAAAATACAATAAAAATCCACACACACACATACACACACACGCATAGAATACTATATGTTAGCCAGGCCCATGCTCATGCCCAGACCCCGATAGCCGAAACTTTGCTTCCTTCCCCCACGACACCCGCGTTTAACTCTGGCAACTTCAAACGGGAGCAATTAAAAATTGCTACGTTCATTTGTTTCTTTATTGTTGTTGTTGCTCCATTGAATTCATTGTTGTTGTTGCCAATGCTGATGATACACTTGACCAGTCGACGCTCTAACCTTTAATCGCACTTGGTGTCCTTGTAGCAAGAGCTCCCCAAACGTCTATTGATGCAGCAGTAGCATGTGTCTTCAAGCAGAATGATCAGTTGTTAACAAAGTCCTTCCTCTACACAGTAGAAAGCAGCTAAGTGTGAAAAAATCAATCAAAGAATCCAATTTGAAATAACGAAAGACAGGATTTAATAATAAAAGTAATAATTGTAAAAAGACAAATAAGCAAGCCATACTTAACTACTGTTGCTCAACCTTTCCAAGTGCTAATCTCTCTGCACCACAAAAGTTTTGACTCAATAATTGTTTGAATTAATATAAAATCAGCTTAATGCAAAGTAACCAAATTAATGGTTATAGCTGCATTTAAATTAAGTAAATTATAAATTGAATAAATTATGCAGCTTGACCTAACATCATACGCTTTTAATAATAAGTACCTATTAGCTAGTTAGTTTGAGTAGTTCAATAATTTTGTAATAAGCTACTTTCTGCTTATCACCGACTCTTCACACACACACACAGCCAGACAGAGCTTAGGGTCACATGTGTTCAAGTTGCTGCTTATAAGCTGCCCTTTACCCGTTTCTCCTCAGTCAATCCCCTGTCCATTTCCCTTGGCTACTATGTATTAGGTTTGCGTCTGGCTCATCAAGCTGATGATAAAAGTTCATTAGCGACGCTTCAGTGCGTCAAGTTCTGCAACAGCGCAAATAAAGGGGGGAGGAGACTTTGGCTATGAACGGGAGAGGGTTGGTTGGTCAGTTTGGTCGCCTGCTTGCTTTTATTGCTAATAAATATTGGATCATAAATTCATAATTAATATTTGTGGTTGATGTACGCCAAAGCCAGAGACAGAAGCCAAAACATGGGTGGATCTGCCGCATGCCACAGCTGTCTCCGCAGGTTGCACACACACACAGTTCTACTTACATATCCCCACACATTTACACACACACACACATACACACATATGAGCTTTGTATAATTTAGGCAAATATTTTAATTGTCTTTTTTTGGCGCAGTCAGGCGAATGTCATTGTCATTTTCATTTTCATGTTCATTTTGACGACACTGCTACGACCACCTGCGCCTGCTGTTGCTCCACCTGCTGCTGTTGGTCGACACATGAGAGTAAATCCTTTAGCCCATTTGGCGCTCTATGATAAAATTTTATCGCTTGGAAATTTTTCAATTTTCCGAAAGGCGAAGACGAATGAGAAAGTGACGGTCAGAGGAACTGACTAGGAGATGGAGACTATTGGAAGTCTCACGCATGGATCTCTGCTGAGCCTGATGACAATAATGATGATGATGATGATGATAATGATTATGATGATGGGACTGAACTGCAGCGCTGCATTCCACATCAGCTATTCGGCAAGTTGTCGCAGTCGCCTGTCGTCGACGCCCGTCGCCCGTCGGCCAAAAAATGATGCCCCTTATTAAGGATAACAACCCGCAACAGGACAAACAAGTTGCTGTTACTGTTACTGCTGTTACCCTCATGGTTCTAAAAAAAAAAAGAAAAGGACATGTTCCACTTGAAAAATAACAATTTCATTCAATTTTTGATCATTTGCTACCAGAAATGGCAAATCAAAAAGCTATAAAAGCCGACAACGACAAAAGCCAAGCGACCAGCCAGCCAAACAGCCAGGCAGTCCAACAAGGACATAAGGACCAGCAAGCAGCCGACCCAAAACATTGCGTTCGTCCTGCCAGCACACTTCTTAAGCGGTTTTGGGGGCGGGTTTTCCTTCGCTTAATTTTTTTTTTACTTTTGTGTCGAAAGTCCTTCTCAAAGGGCCGCTTGTTGGCTTTAAAATTGAAATGACACTCGCACCCCCCCCTCTCCCGGCCGCCGCTCGCCGCCCGCACGCATTGATGTCACTCCCCATACCGCTACTTGCCGTGCAGGACAACAACTGTATGTGATTGAGTTTTCGGCCAGGAGACGGCAGTTCCAAATCCTGCACGCAAAATTTATGTTGCATAAAATTTTTCAATGAATTTTATACCAGGAATTTGACTTGGTTTTACATTTGTGCGTTTGTGTGCCCTTGTCCATGCCTCCCCTTCCTGTGCCGCCTACCCGCTGCGCGCCTTCGCCTTGACAATGTCTTTCAATTTTTAAATGACTTTCGTCTACGCACGTGGCATATGGAGCGTAAAGCATTCGTATTCGCATTGAGATTGGCATTGGGATTGAGATGGAGCTGTAGCTGGATCTGCTACCGCAGTGGAAGTGGCAGGATGAGTCTAAGAGCATCCCCATTCAGGCAAGTGGCACAACTGAGCAACCACCGAACTTAGCAGCCGTATCGAAATATAAACCAAACAGGTCATTCGCTATTGGGATTTAAGGTTTGAGGTTTCTCCTATGGCTGTTGGGTTTATGGGTTTCGCTCTTAATAACGCTGCATGTTGCAATTACCACTTGCCACTTGCTACAGCTAAGCAGCTTCTACATTTAAATTTATGCAAAATAAGTCAAGTCGAAGATAATATTAACACTATTTCTATACAGGTATTCATTCGTAACTTGACTTTATTCTTTACTCTTAATAATATGTACATATATATTTTTATACCCGTCTACCATGTCTATCCGTCTGTCCGTCTGTCCGTCTGTCCGTCCGTATGAACACCTAGATCTCAGGGACTATAAGAGATAAAGCAAAAAATTTGTTGGGACAGTGCGTCTTATTGTTGAACGCAGATCAAGTTTATTTTATATTTTTGCCACGTCCCCTTCCGCCCCCGTAAATCGACTAAAACCGAATTACAAGCGTCATTTTAAACCTAGAATGTTCAATTTTGGAACGCACAATACACAATACACAATCAGCATCTTAACGATCTATGTAAATTTGGTTACAATCGGATAAAAAACACAGAAATTATTAAGAAATTACTTTTATAAGGCGTAATCACGTGCAGCTGCACTTGGTTGCTATGTCACTCCGCGACATATGTGTAATAATGGTGTTCAATAAACCAATAAAAGTGCCGCCAAGCTAATAATTTCGAACAAAGGAAATTTTGGTATATTATATTGGTATATTTTTAGTATATTCTTTTAGTATATTTTTGAAAAATATAATATTTCGATGGAAAAATTGGGTGACGGGTATCTCACAGTCGAGCAATCTTGACAGTAGCTTTCTTACTTGTTTTAAAAAATAATTATTTCAAATGAAAATGAAATATGGATAATTTTTTCAAATATCAAAATAATTATTATTCGAAATTTAATTATACAATCAAACAATATTGGTATTTACCCTAACAATATTTTAATTTGCAATAAATTCCAATTAATAATGTACGTTTCTTGTCAGCCTCTGTGTTTACCTATTATATTTATGCTGCAGTGCACGTTTAGAGCCCACGCAGTGCGCCTTGCCCCATCCCAAACATGGTACATTGCTGATCAAGGGACGATGCTGGGAACTGAGTTACTGAACATGCAAATGCAGCATCTAAACACTTGATTGTTGTCAATACAAAACAAGCGATCCCCGACAGCAGCATCGCCTGCGACTCCGACTCCGACACCGCATCTGTTCCATCTCCAGCTGCAACTGGCACTTGGAGCCTGCAACTGAGGTGCGGGCAGGCGGCGCTTAGACACGACGCACTGCATGTCCGTGTGGACAGGGGGGAAGGCGCAGGAGGTGGAGGATTACGTACAATTATTGCATTTTGCTGTTAAACAATGCGAAGGTGTTGCAATGTTGCAATGTGGCACGTTAAGGTACGTACGGTGAGGTTAGCAAGCCGGTACGCCACGCCGGGGGGCATGTAACGAATTTGTCGCTGTCTGTCGCTGTTTAGCTGCGGCCAGCGAGGTGTGAACAACAGCGGCCGCTAAATTTAGACGGGGCAGCTTGGCAGCGTGGCAGCAAAAGGTGCATTCGGATAAAATAAATCAAAATTTGGATGCAATGTGGATGGGACCACCAGCGTCAGATAAACAACAACATAACACAAAGAAGAGAGGGAGAGGGGAAGGGGTGGGTTTAGTGTGGCAGAGAGTGAGACTCTCAGTTGCAACTAGCAACTGAAGATGCAACCTGCTGCGCATTTTGACTGCTGTGTTAAACGCCTTAGACCCAAACGCAGACTCAGACTTTGACTCCGACTCCGACTCCGACTCTGACGCCAATGCATTGTAATTTGATGAGGCCTGAGTTTGTTTGATCTCGTTACTCATTTGGCTGGGCTACTACTATACAAGATGACATGCGGCATGCCACATACTCGTAATATGGCATTGTTTTCGTGTGTGCTTCCCTCATCGATATCAAATCGATTTGCCCTCAGATTTCCTACTAATTTGTTGGGCTTGCATTGTAATAGGTGCCCAACTCGACAGGTAAAGGATCTCATTAGGGAGAGGAAAGTGAAAGTGCCGCTTAGTTTACAGTGGTTTGACAGCAGACACAAAAGAATGAGAGAAATGGCAGGGAACAGGCAAGGGAAAGGTCCAGGGAAAATCAAGGCAACAGACCCAAGGAAATGTCTAAGGCAAAAGGGCGGCCCCGACACGATCTGGTTGTGGCAACACTTTTTGACTTATTACCAGCGATTTGTCCACATTGGACATGGCCAACGTATAGCCTATCTATCTATCTGTAAGAATTCTATGAAATTAATCTGAGAATCGTCTACCAATTCCTCTAATAAGTGGAAGTCGTGAACATAAGCGTGATCTAACTCCCTTCATCTCCATACGCCCTATCTTTCTCTTTAAATACTGCTCTCTCACTCTTCTGCATTGTGGCATTGTAGTTATTATTTGGGACGCGTTTATGAGGCTTCTATGAAATTAATCGATTGCCATTGATAATAGCATTTGCTAAGGAAAAAAGTAATCAAATTAATCATAAAATTAAAGATGAATATTGTTGAGTAATCTACGGATTCCATATGCACAATGTATGTAAATTTAAGAATATTTACTTACAAAAAAGAATATTAATTATAAACCAATATCAACTTCATCATGCGATAAGTTACTCAAGTTACGCCATTTAAATCAT
Organism: Drosophila pruinosa; assembly: GCA_018150935.1. NCBI lineage: Eukaryota > Metazoa > Arthropoda > Insecta > Diptera > Drosophilidae > Drosophila > Drosophila pruinosa. Next base: position 3,687,594 of record JAECWR010000337.1, read on the forward strand.
ATTGAGTTAGACACCTTTTCCTGTGTAGACAGCTACTGTACTAGCTGTTACAGTCGAGAGTACTCGTTCAATAAAATATCGAGCATTTTAGGCTTTAAACAATTTATCGGTTATGGCGAAGTTTAACTTCAAGATAGAAATGATCGTATATGCAAGTGACTTTTATGCTCGTATAATAAAAAGCCAAATATTTATTAAAAAATAAAATAAAACAGCTATTGATGGTTATTCCCAATGCATATTTAAATACGAATTTAAAAAAATCTTTCAATGAGTTACTGATCCTAATAAAATCTAAAATTAAACTGTTGCTTTTCTCTATTAGTTCTAATAGATTTATAAGCTGATCATTTAAATTGATTGCAGCTTCTTTTAAACGAATGTGATTTGCATTTGGCGCTAATTACATGCTTACTATATATGCATGTATATGTTACATGTGTAGTCCAATAAAATTTTGGAGTTTTCTGGGAAGTCGGTGAATGCACTGATTTAGAGGTGTGGGACGGACGTAGGGCTTTCTCTGCTGCTTACTCATTTTATTGCCGTGGGCCAAATAAACAAATTACTTGCCGCGTTTTGTTTGATTTCTTTTGAACGGGCCCCGAATATTTACCACAGCCTCAATAAATTCTGCAGCGCTGTGCAGTGCGGCGTCCATTGAAACGCTGCGCTCGCGCGCGCGTCTTGTTTAGACAACAATTTTCATTGTTGACTTTACTTGTTATGTTAATGAGAGAGCCCCGGCCAACAGATCGACAACAGAGCGGCCAACCGTCTGGATCTGGGTCTGGGTCTTGGTCTTGGTCTGGGTCTGGGTACCGATGATGATCATTATTGCTGCGGGCGGATCCGACTTGAGAGTGGGTGGGGTAGTGGTGGGGGGCCAACAGAAGACTCAACGCGACGCAATGCGATAGAGAGAGCACTCTGCCTGACGCGTGGCGATGACGCGCCTGTTGACATTCTGTTTGACATTATTGACACACGAGTCAAGCAGTCAACCAGTCAACGATTCAACCATTCATTCAACGCTACAAACGAGGCAATCAACTCTTGGGCCCATGCCGATGCTCGCTTTGAGATAGGCGCATAGCGCTGGATGGACCCCATAGCAGTCAGCTTTTGATTGCTAGCGATTGCCAATTAGCATTGAGCCCAACAATTTTCATCATTTTTCACACGAAACTCATGCAATATCACGATATTCAATATGTTTATGACAACGCACAGAGAAACGCGAGACAAAAATTAAATAAAAATTGATACTAACACAAGTTGATCGACTAACGCACACCCTGCTTGTAGGTGTATTGTAAGAGAAAATCAATTGGTGACTCTTTAGTTCATTAATATGTTAATTAATAATCAAATATGATGTAAATGAGAATTATTTAGTTGATCGACCATTTATTAAATTCAAATCAAACAGAAACACACATTACGCTATTTTTATACCCGCCTACCCAAAGGGTAGAAGGGTATTATGGCTTTGTGCCGACCGAAAATGTATGTAACAGGCAGAAGGAAGCATCTCCGACCCCATAAAGTATATATATTCTTGATCAGCGTCAACAGCCGAGACGATATAGCCATGTCCGTCTGTCCGTCCGTCCGTCTGTCCGTCTGTCCGTCCGTATGAACACCTAGATCTCAGAGACTATAAGAGATAGAGCAACAAATTTTTCGCGACAGTATGTCTTATTGTTGCACGCAGATCAAGTTTGTTTTTGATTTTGGCCACGCCCCCTCCCGCCCCCGTAAATCGAATAAAACCGAATTGCAGGCGTCGTTTTAAACCTAGAACGTTCAATTTTCGTACGCACAATACTAATCATCATCTTAATGATTACAATGGTTACAATCGGATAAAAAACACAGAAGTTATTAAGATATTACTTTTATAAGGCGTTACCACGTGCAACTGCTAGTGCTGCCTAGCTAGTTGCTATGACACTCCGCGACATAATAATGGTGTTCAATAAACCAACTAAAGTGCCGCCAAGCTAATAATTTCGAACAGAGAAAATTTTGATATATTATTTTGGTATTTTTTAGTATATTTTTTTAGTATTTTTTCAGTATATTTTGAAAAATATAATATTTGGATGGTAAAATTGGGTGGCGGGTATCTCACAGTCGAGCAAACTCGACTGTAGCTTTCTTACTTGTTTATCGTTAATTTTAATTAATGCGCACAATTAAAAGAATACTTATAATATAATAGAACTGATCGAATTTAACATAGCTTGCTTTTAAGACAAAACTATACGCCTTTAATAAGGTTTGGTGGTTAACAGCTTTTTTCTTAATCTCACAGATGTTGCTGGATATTATTACGGACTTTTTAATACCCTATTGTCGAATAAAAAATAAATTTCAAAAATCAAATAAATCAAGCAAATATAAGCAAAGAAATCGGTTGTTCTACTTTTGGTTAAAGTGCCAGTGTGGTATGCCCTCTTCGTTTAGCACAGGGTATGTTATATGAAGACGGCTTGGGTCTCTTGAGTTCGCTCGGGCCGCAGCTTATCTGCAATTTGGCGATCGTAACAGTTTTGACAAATCACACACGCACACACACACACACTCGTATGGTGAGTGAAAGAGATGCCGCTATAGTGGAGGTGATTTGCCAATGATTGCGATGTGTAGGGCAGCGCAAGAGGGGCATGGAGGGGGGAGAGGGAATGGGTACCTGCCAGGGCTCGTTGTCGGCGGCTTTGAGCTTTATTTTGATTTCAATCTAAAACACACAAATCGTTCATTCTGCCGCTGACGAGAAACTTCGACTGCGACAGCAACCAAAGTGCTGCGACTGCGCACAGTGGAGCAAAGTCAAGCGGCTCTTGTGCTTGTCGGCGACGGTGCGCAGGCGCTTCAGCTAAACGGCTATGTTAGAAGGACCCAGCCCAGCCCTTGCACTGAATGACATTTTTATGATGCTGACGCGCGTTGCTCAACACGAGCCGACAACAACAACAACTGCAGTGGAGCGTGTTTTGCATGCATAAATAGCTCGCAATGTGGGGAGAGATAGAAAGAGCGATATATAAAGAGAGAGAGAGAGAGAGAGGGAGGCAGCAATGCAGTTAGAGAAGGCAGACAGTGCTTGAACTGAGCTTACCTTGTTGCCAGTGCAGCGGGGGAAGCGGGGAAACTGCTTGATTGAGTTGACAGATTTGGTAGCCCTTTGTGGGGGAATAAAAATACTCTACAACACACTAGGCACGTTTATAAATGTCTAACCAACTTAATTGGTTGTCTGCAATTGTGGAACTGGAACTGGAACCAGTAATCGGAATCAGTTCGGTTCGAGAATCGTCTGCTCGCCTCGCGTTCCCAATTGATTTGTCACATGAATTTCGATTTGAAGTGGCCCATTGAACTGGCCATAGTCAAATCAATCAAAGGCCAACCTCCAACTCCATCTCCATCTCTCTCTGGCCAAGGATGAGGTGCTCCTTGTACGCTTTGCAACGGCGCGTTAAGCCGCAGGCAAATCAAATCGGAAAAAACAGACATTGCCAGAGTCGCGTCTAAAGACACAAAAGCAAACAGAGAACTGCGATCGTGTCACGTACGTGGAATTGGGTTGGCTTCAACTCCGGCTTTGGCTATGGCATTGGCTTTGACTTTGACTTTGGCAAGGTGCCGTTGAAGATCGACTAGAGGTGACCGAACTGTCCGTCATCGACATCGACATCGACATTTCGACAGCTCGACATCATCATCCACATTGCCGACGACGACGACGATGACGAACGTTTACTAGAACGAATTTTGTTAATTTTTATTGTGATTTCCTAGAACCAAATGGAACAACAACTGCCAACACTGGCCAGGTAAGTCACGAAAAAGTGTCGGCGGACACGCGCCTCTAAAAAGCCAACGAACGCTCCAATCGAATCGAAATGCAAATTATGCAATGCCGCAACGTCGCAACGTTCTCTTGTGGTCTTCCCGACTTGGACGCAAGGGGATACTGTGGTGGCTGGAAAGGACAGTTGCAAGCGATTCGGATTTGGTCTTTTTTTTGTTTTTGTTTTTTTGTCTGTTGTCTCTGGCCATTGTGGCCCAGCTCTGTTCGCAGTTAAAGTTAATTTTTAACGACGCAAAATTTGTGCATTCAGGCGCTACAAATTGTTTATTGTAGGCCCCATGGCCCCAAAATATGCACAGGTAATTCCCTTAGACCCGCCGACGACAACCACAAAAACGGCAACGACAGCGACAACACAAGCGACGACTCATTTCCAAATAACATTTGTTGTGGTCAGTCCTCAGCTTTTGAGTACGAGTGCCAGTGCGAGAACGAGCCCGAGTACCCGTAGTTCGCTTTTGGGGCATTCAATCACGTGACAGTGACGCAATTCGCATTTGCTGGCTGCATTCGATATGCACTTTACAGTTACACGCTTCGACATTCTCGATTCAGCAGGTCAAAGAGATAATCGTTAATATCTGTGTTAGATTTTCCCACTGCTTTTCCCATTTGCTTATTAATCTTTATGTTTTATCATACAAATATACATCCTTTCTTTTTTTATACATCTAAAAATGTATCTTTATTCACTTCTATCTGTCTATATCACTATCTTACAACCACACTTTATAGTAGTTATTTTCCTTCATGTATTTTAATGCATATCGCTTTCTATCTACTTCTCTTCTGCTCTCTGATTCTAACTACTTTTTAATATCCTTTCCATTGTATGTAATTTCAAACACTCATCTCTGTTGATCACATTGCTTTTCCATTCATCTTTAGTTTTATTAATAAAGGTATTTATTTCTTTCCGTCTCTATCTTTCATTCCATTATCTATCTATCTTTCTCTAATATTATTACTCTGCGGTTGCACAAACTAAGACTGTTTTAAACACCATCTCTTCGTCTTTAATGCTCAGGTCGTTTCTCTCGGAAATGATCATCAGAATGCAGCGCTTAAAAACAAAAGTATTTGCGATTGAAGTTCCGCTTTTGTTCCCAAGGTCAATGCTCGAATTAAGTCGAAAGCGCGTTAAACGCTCAAAATCGAAAATTGAATACCCTGAACCCAAATGCAAACCCGAACTTGATTGAGCTGCTGTCACATATACATATTAACATGGGATGTGTGTGTGTGTTTTGATTATTGGGGAGTATTCATAATAAGCCTTTTTGGTGGTCTAATCGTTCGCGCAATTTGTCGAAATTAATTGAGTTATCGGTTAATAAGCCATTGGGCTCAAAAGATGCGTTGCCATCATTAATAATGCTCGAAGCGATTTTTATTAATTTTTTTCTTTTTTGCCACCCCAAAAATAGCCGTGAAAAGATGCAGCATGTATGTGTCGTCTGGCTGCCTTGCTACATGCAACATGGGGGAGTCCCAGTCTGGCGTGGCGATCGAGATCGCATTGAACAGATCAATTATCGTCTGGGCTGGCTGCGACTCGAGGCACGGCACTGCCTCAGTCCCAAGTGGATGCTGTGGCCGATGCTGTTGCCATCGGGGCGCATAATCAGCCAGGCAACGGGAACAGCAGCGACAGCAGCGACAGCCGCTATATAATTTGGATTTTTGGATAAATCACGCAATGGCCGTGGCAGGGACTGAGGCAGAGATTGAGCTGGCACGGCAGCAATAATCTATCACCTGTCAGCACCTGTCATTCAAGCGTCGCAGTTGCGATTGGCAGTCCAACAACAGCAACAACACGCATGCAACTGCCACAGAGCGTGTGTGATGCTGTCACTGGGACTGAGACTGAGACTAAGACTGGTGCTGGTACTGGGGCACAGTTTTACGTTCATTTCATTTCTTGACTGTGGCACAGCCAGCCAACCAACCGGACGGAGCAACCATCCATCCAGCCAGCCAGCTAGCGAGCTGGGCAGCCATCCAGGCGTCTGTTGTGGCAGCAGCAGCCTCAGTCAATGCCCGATGCCCGTTGCCAGAGCTGCCTCAAGTGTCAGTTTGACATCATTAATCATGCGATTAGTTAAGTGGGTGTTCACTCTCTCTCTCTCTCTCTCTCTCTCTCTCTATCTTTTCTTTGCTTTCTTCTCTACTTACGGCTGCTTCCTCTACTCTTGCTACTTATGTAAAATCAGTTCCGAGCTGTTTAATTTGACGTTTGAACGCATGATTGCATTTTCAATTTGACAACTACACAGCACGCACGCTGCCACTAGCCCCCTCCACTCCTGCCCTCTGCTCCCTCGGCTTACCTCCTGCCGTGTCGACCATGGCTATTGGCACTTCCGTCAGCGTTCCTATAGTCCCTGCTGATGCTGTTGCTGTCAAAATAATCACACGTACAATTAGCATGACGACAAGCTCATCAATTTGTTTGGCCAGCATCTATGTGATGACGAAGCTGGGGCACACCCGTGGCAATCACTGTTGTGGCAGACAGCTTGGGGCACAGGTAACGAGACAGCATTGGAATTCTGTAAATTCTTCAAATACAATTCGGCTATTAGTGGAAATCTGTGTGAACACAATGCTTGAACAAAATGAATAAATTATTGACTGCATTTCCAATTCATTATTTATTTCCATTTAAAAATCACATAGTGATGTTTAAAATATAAAATATGGAAAACTAATTGATAATACTTGTAGTGAATTTCTAATAGAGCAAACGAAGTTGAAACTAGACAACTTGGCTTTTAATAAAATCAATTGAATAGCATACAATTATGAATGGCTAATTAATCAATATTTTCCTCATACATTTTTACTTCGATTAATTAAATGTGATTAATTTAATTTCATCAATTCGCAGATAAATCTAATAGAGTACACAACTTGAATTAAATGAGATCGACATTGTCTTTTATATAAAATTTAAAGTACTTAATGCAAGACTATTGTCAATACCAAAAAGTTGCTTATACATTTAAAGTATGCGCCGAAAATCTACTGGCAAGATAATTAATAAAAATCATATTAATATAATATTATGCAAAGCTCTATAATATAAGTTTAATTTCTTTCGCAGTCATCCTCTCTCCATATCTACTTGTCTTCCCAACTCCATTGAGTATATTGAGGCAAGTGCATGGGAAATGCATAGAATATGCTCGTATCACACTTGCATCTGCTGTCACTTTCATGCCGTCTCGTCATTCATTCAGACTATGCAGCGCCCCCTGACCGAGTCCCCGCAACGAGCATGCAACTTGGAGCTGCAACATTCGGTGGCGGGCAGGTCGCACATCAATTTTGCGCATCGTCATCTAACGTGTGGACCACCAGGCAAGCCTTGGCAACACCTACAACGACACCTCATAGACAGGCTGGCTAGAAGCTGTGGCAAGAAGAGCAGAGCGGGCAGACAGCTGAGGTTGCTGGGGCAGGCAAGCTGTTGCTAGGCTGCGGTCCGGGTATCAAGTGTGTAATTAATGTTTTATTAATACAAGCGACAAGCGATCGCGGTTAGTGGATGGAGGTAGGGGAATGGAGGATGCAGGATGGCGGATGGGGTACGCAGTTGAAGCTCAGGTAACGACGACATTCGCCTATGGACCAAGATGAACAGCAGTCGAATTGCAATCGATGCAGCAGCGGCACCAGCGGCAGAAGCAGCAGCAGCTTCGACTAAGATTCATATGGACAAAGCCCATAAAATATGTGTCCAAGTTCTGCCCAATGAGTGAGACAAAGGGGAGAGCGGGTAGATGGGGATAGAGTGTAGAGCTTGGCTCAGTTTCGTGCGCTTAAATGAATTACCAGATTAATGGACAGCATAAATCACATTATCGCTTCGGCTTGTGGCCCCAAAACACACGCAGGCCGCATTTAGAAGCCAAAGCCGGTACACAGACTGTTCGCAGTGACTGTGACTCTGACTGAGGCAGAGGCTAAGGATGAGGCGGCCTTTGTGGGCGGCCGTCTGTGGATTGCGGATTGTGGTCTCTGGTCTCTCAGTTAATGATGCTGCTGCGCTGGGTAGCTTGGGTAGAATTTATTGAACCATTGCCTAAAAGTCCAGAGCCGAGCAGCCGAGCAGGCCACTGGCAACAACCAATGCTGATTCACTCAATAAAAAAATAAATGAAAGAGATCAAATGAGGGAGAAAGGGGAGATGAACAGGGAGAGGGATGGAGATGCGATCGGTACAAAGACAAATCACACCTTCTGCATTTGTTGAACAAAATAAATCTCGTAATGAGTTACGATAAGACGACGATTTCGACAGCTAAACAAATCACCTGCAATTGATCTTATGTACGCAAATCGCAACGGGGCAACAGGATTGCGATGGAGTTTGTCAGCGGGCAGAGAGGGGAGGAGGAGTGGAGGAAGGAGTGGAAAGTGAACTTGTGCATAATGCGCTTTAAGAGGAATGCCTGCGATTTCGAATACTGGAGCAGGCAGCACCAGACCGAGCTACAGATCGTTGTTTATTGTTGTTGTTGTCGATGTTGTTGTTGTGCCTTGTGGTGTGGACAATCAACAACCAAACATGACATTTATTGACTGCATTGCTCGAAAGTATAAATTACGAATGAGAGTGGACGATCACTGCGATCGTGCCGGTGAGTGAGATATGGCAGTGAACAGTGAGCAGTGAGCAGTGTTGCAGCTCAGTTCGACATCATCACCACAGGACATTGGCCCACTCCACTCCACTTCACTCCACTCGACAAACCACTGTACAACCATGCCACTACCAACGCCACTCTCTACTTGGGTCAAGTCGACAGGTAGCTGCCGCAAAGGGCGCGAGACCAACCACAGCGGTGGCAAGCATACTTGGATTACTTCTTAGTAGAGAAAGAGAGAGAGAGAGAGAGAGAGAGAGAGAGAGAGCGATCCATAGAGCCAACATATAGTGGATTGTGATAATGATCATGACAGTCTATATAGTCGCTCGAATGCTGCCAAATGACATTTGTCTCCACACACACACGCACACCACACACATACGACGACCACTTGCTGTGTTTTTATGCCTGGCAAAATCAAAACCAGTGGCTAAATTGCAATAATAAGCCACCTTTATAAATCGACCAGAGAATGACCATAACAGCAACAACAACAACACGGATCCAATGGCTCTTTTTACGCCATGTACATGCGACTATTTGTCTATTGCAAAGCTCGCGGGCGGCCTGCGAAATGTTGCGGAGTGCGGTGCGGTGAGGTGCAAGCTAAGCTATTCGTTTGGCTGCTATTGCATGGAACGCCCTCAGTAGGTGGGCGATGCCAACAGCAGCCGCAACAGCAGCCGACTCCCGATGGCCACACTCCGATCGAGTGCCGCCACATGATGGACAGCTGCGCGCAGTCGCGGGCATCCAATGGCGCCCAAATTGTGGCGTTTAAATAAAAAAAATATTTCGTATAAAAATATTAAATATTAAAATATTTTTTTTTTACTAAATTGTATCTGAAAAAAAGTGATACAAGCCACTTAAATGACATTTAAATAATATCAAACATATTTATATTTAGTCCATTTGCTTAGTGAATAAAAATGATGTTAGAATATGTACAATGAGCAGAATTCATTCATTTCATATTATACAAATAGAATTATGTCTTGTTTATATTAAATGTTATAACAAATTATCCAATAAAAATATTAGATTTATTCACTTCATGTTTTACCTCTTCTCCAGTTTCCCTTTAGCTCTTCGCCTGGCGCCCAATTCCTCAACCGCTCCTGGCAGCAGCACTAGATGCTACGCTCGCACTATAAATTTTTGACAGTTTGAAAAAATTGCGATTCATTGTGACCCCTATTGTGTGCCGTGTGGCTGCCACTGTCGCCGATCAGCGATCATAGAGACTGGGATTCGGACTGGCACTGGAACTGGGAATGGGAATGGAGACTGCGTACAGAGAATTAAGGATGGAGGACCCTGAGTCGGGGCTGTGTAACACGAGACAACAAGAGGCGCAGCTCTCTCTCTGATATAATGGCACTTCTGGTGGGCCTCAGGGCCACGTTGCAGCAATGCCGACTTTGTTGGCTTTAGCTTGAGCTCAACCAGCAGTTCGTTGTTGTTGTTCAATAGAATTGTTTGCCAAGAATTATGCTTTATTGATGATGATAATGATGTCCTTGTGGCCAGAAACCACACACCAGATTCGCGTGTAAGCATGAAAAATTCTCGGAATGCCACAAAGCTTCGTGCCACTCGCAGTTGCAGTTGCAGTCGCAGTTGCCTCGTGTCGCCTCGCCATTGTGTACCGCATAATAAAAATGCCATAAGTCAATATCAGGATCCCGCTGCCCCTTTTGCAATTTCTGTTGCAGTTGCAGATGTAGCATTGGCTCGCGACAGTTGCTTAATGAGTGGAGTCGCAAATTGCGAGTGGCAAGTGGCAAGTTGTCGTATCGCAAAGGGGTCAACGCCAACTGTTCGACTGCAGCTGTACTATAGAGCTGCGATGATAATGTGCCAATGCGGACACTTCATTTTGATATCACCAATTAATGCAGACCATCGAAGAATGAGAAGGGAAGCAGGGGGGAGTGTCAGCTTCGACTGATCGACGCATGAATTACGAGTGTGTGACTTGGTGTTGTATTTGCCCAGCAGTTAGTTTTAATTGAATGTGACATTTCAATAAATTGATAAGCCCCGCTCTGACTCTCTGTCTGTCCACTGTCTGATCTCGCTTCCTCGCCCCTCTCCGCATCCCTCATGATGATCATTAATGCCAATGGTATCTCGTGCCATACTCCGCTCAAACTTCCATCTCGCATCGCCATCACCATCAGCATCTCCATCTCCATCTCCATCTCCATCTCCATCTCGATCTCCAGCTGCCATCCACTTTGGGTGTTAATATGATCAACGGCAGCTCATCAGCATTTCAACTTGGCTTCGCTTCGTTTTCAATTATCGTTTTTGTCTTGCTCGCCTCGCCTCCTCTTTCTCCTCTTCGTCCTCCATCTTCTTCTGTATCTCCATCTCCCGCTACTCATCCTCTCTTTTGTTTCATGCTGCTTTTTTTCTGTATTTGTCGCTGTCAATGTGAATGCCGCTGATCATCGCTGATCGCATGGCAAAAGAGCGTGTGAATATGAATATGAATACGATTATGAGTTCGAATGCGAGTGTGTGTTTCAATTGCAGACTGACCAACAGTTAATTGAAAGTGCTGGCGTTTTTATTTTTGTCATCATTTTAATTTCCGTTACAAGTCAAGTGGATGCATGTTAAACATTTCGAATGATCATCGCTCGATCACACAGATCACAGCATGATGAGGGTTGAGGAGAGAGGGTGAGAGGTCGAGGTTATGGCAACATTTTAATACCAATTTAATTGAGGAATGCAGCATATGAACACTTATTAATATTTACTTTGTAACATATTAATATTTTGCTATTATTGTATTATCATAAATTAGTTCAATCGTAATTTTTGAAACTCATCCTCAAATGCACAACTTGGATTAGTCATCGTAAGGAAATGTGCCTTAAATATTTCAAGTAATACAAATTACAATATAATAGAATTTAGACGATGCTATTGTTATTAAATGGCATAACTTTTGAATTATGATTATTCAACAATTATTTACTTTGGTCTCTTTGATTCTCGCTGCAGCTGTAAGCTAATATAATAATAAACATTTCATTACAAGTGTGTATAATGAAATAATAAAACATAAATAAATAATTACTGGGGAAGATAATTATGATGTTGATATTATATTATTATCCCGTATCACATATACTTATTATAAGAAGAGTATGTTTCAATTATGTAGGTCTTGGGAGTGTTTACTTAAGCAATTGCTCAACTCAAATTGCTGTACCCTCTGTCCGGTAATTGTGTTTGCCCAAAAATAGTACACAGATAGAGAAAGAGAGAAGGAGATGGAAATTGGGTTCAATTTGGAATTGCGATCGGGAATGGGCTGCGATCAAGGTGGTCCAAGCTGGGTACCGGGTGCATTGTGGTCGTGTCGGCTGCAATTTTTATGATTTTTGTTCATTTTTATAAGTATGTTTATTTGTTGGCCCGCTCCGAATGCCATCGCCTAGTGTGAGGGAGAAAACGCTTTGGGCTAGATAGAGAGAGGGACATCATTAACCCATTAAACTTCCGATTTGCCGACAGCGATAAACGATGCCCGACGGCGTTGACTTCGAGCAGCTCTCCTCGTTGTTGTGTGTGTGTTCTTCAGTTGTTTTTCGGTATTTTGTGTTGTTGTTGTTTTTTTGTTTTTGTTTTTCTTTTTAATGACATATCGTAAAGATTTGTTAAAAGCCGGCGCAAAGATCTTTGAAATGCGCTACGCTTCCTGCCCGTCCATGGGCTAATTTTGTGAATGCGTGAAAATGTAACGATACAAGTTAGAGCAAGAGGGAGATAGACTGAGAAAAGAGAGAGCTGGAATCGATGGTAAAATACTTGTAATTGAATTGCAGCTGCGGCCCACCCAACTGGTCAATGCAAATTGACCAAATCATTTCGCTATAAATTATGGGCCGCAAAATGCAAAATGCGAAAAGCCTCAAAATATTGAAACGTGTTCGAATTGTAGCCGTTGTCGATGTTGTTGTTGTTGTTAGTGGCCCACCCCAGAGCGACAGATTACTGGGGTTTCCTTTAACCGCAAAATGTACGGGCATAATGCAGATGCCAGAATGCCACAATGCAAAATGCAAACAAAGCTAATCAATTTTTTGTTATGGCCACGACTTTTGCTGCATTTTGCATCATTTTGCGGCATTTTGCTCGCGTTTTTGATTGAAAATTGCAAATAAATTGTATAAACGTCATCAACTCGTAAATGCAAATATCTGACTGACTGACTGACTATGGTGGTCCACCACGGCTATGACCGACGAATCGCAATCGCAATCGCAATCCGCATCCGAATCCGAATCCGAGTCGAGCACAATTGAGCAATTTGTGAGAGACGACGCATAATTGTGGCACGTTCGCATTTAATGTTGCATCTAAGGTGGGGCTTACGGTCTCTGGCTCTTTGCCTGAGTCTCTCTTTTGGGGGATCAACTTGAGCATCAGCTTCATTTCGGAAGCCGTGTGGAAAACCGCAGTGCATCGTGCCATGATATTATTATATTTACTTACGACTAATGTCTTCAGCTACAGCTTGGCGATTGCCTTCATGATTTACTCCTCTTAACTTGCTCTTCTCCCTTATTCTCTTTCTCTATCTCTTTCTCAGTCTCTCTAGCTCCTATTGCCCCCACCTCACTTTATAATGATCGCTACTGGTCTTGGGTGTTAGCTCAAAGATCGTTACACTTTTGCTGCTTTCTGGCTAAATGCTTTGACCAGTTGATGATGGTCCAGATGTTTTCATTAGAAAACATTTGCAAGAAGCTAGGCTTTCAAGCGCTCCAAAGGTGAAATGTTATTGGCCATATTAATTGTTCAGGGAAAGCTTCAGACATAATGATCTTCAACTTTGAACTGAAAGTTTCTCCGCGTTCAAAGATTCACAATTAGCAATTGTACAAAATTAACAAGAATAGCAAACAACTCAAAGAAGATTCAACAAATTTTTCTAACCTTTGAAGCAAGGACATCTAAACTCTATTAACTAACTTTCAGTTCATGATAATGAGAAAATTTAGAACTGCATTTAAAATATTTCATTAACCGTCATTTATATAAAGAGGTTTAAGACTCTGTAAAATAAAATGTGTGACATCAGTCTAATGCATTGTTAGAAAAATCTCTCATCTCATTCAATATTCTTTTAGAATAACATTAATTTGCTCTTCCCCTTTTTTTAGGTGTTCTCATTTCATTCTCCTTACAAAATCGATGCCTGGCTAGATTGTATGCTGCCATTTAATGTTAAATAGTTTCAGCAATTTAACCCTCTCTCCCCAGAGGAGCTTATTCATCTGTAGCTGCAGCTGTATATCAAGTGGACTCTATCAGAGATCTGGCAGCATTACCTCTGGGCAAAAGGCGCCATTGAGGGCAAGTTTTATGTGATTTTTTACACAAAAGCTGTTGCGATTTCGCGATTTTCGAATCGCGATGGTGATCGGTTGTTCGTTCGTTGGGCACCACCCTAGGCAACAGCAACAACAACACCAGCAGCAGCAGCAACAATGGCAACAACAAAACCAACAAAACGTGAATGAAAATTAAATTAAAATGCTTTTGAAACGCTGCAAATGGCAAATGGAAGTGGAAAATGGTAACAGGCAGGTGACGCTGTCGCTGTTCCTGTCTCTGTCTCTGTCTATATCTCCGTCTCTATCGCTGGCGACGATGACGATCAAAATGATGATGACGATGACGAGGAAGGTGGAAGTTGGTTGGTGGCAGCCAAAAAGGAAACCGAGTCGTATGCGAAAAACAAAAGACGTCGCGACGTTGCCACGTTGAGCGATCATCATCATCAACGACAACGACAACGACGACAACAACAACAGCAAGAACAACAACAACAAACAGTAGCTGAAGCGGGAATTTAGACATGAGCTCTACATATAGTAGTGGTCTTGTAGAGAGCTCGAGTTTTGGTTTGGGTTTGGGCTTGGGTTTTGTCTGTAGAGTCAAGTGTGGTAAGGTCTTTTTGCAGAGCTTCAGTAGTTCCCTCATTTGATGTTGTCTATTGTGTGGGATCTGGGACCTTCCCCTATACGTCTCTCTGCCTGCACACACACACATCTCTTTCTCTTTCTCGCCTGTAGGCATTGCGTTGATAGCTCGTATGTAACAGGAGACATGCTCTACTGAACATGAGGTTCGATTAAATGTTAATGTTGGTTAACTTTGGGGTTTTTCTTCGGCTTGTTTTTATTGTCTGTCCGTGCGGCCGTCTGCCCGTCTGCTAGTCCGTCCGTCTGTCTGTCTGTCCTATGGCTGTGCAGTTTTCAACGTGTGAGTGTGCATCTATTTAACTACCAAAACTTGTCTACGTTCACACATAAAAATCGCATACATATCGGTAGCAACAAGAGGGAGACAGACAACGGCAGAGAGGGGGGCTAGGGGAGGGGGTAGGATGGAAGGGAAGTTGGGGTTTGCTGCTTGGTTGGCTGACGCGCTCAAACGTAATGGACGACGCTTCTAACTTGGCTCTAAGTACGCGCAAGTCTCTGATTTCGTTGCGTAGTGTACACTGCGCGTCGCACTTGCCACTCAGCTAAGTAATGCCATCTCTCTTCAACACCCACACACATGCGTGAATGCTTCTTTATTTTTCTTCTGTGTGTTTTGTTTTTTTTTTTGTTTTTTGGCTGCGCTTGCGCTTTTGTGGGCCTAACCTCAAGCCAAAGCCAACTGGCCGGGCAGGTGTTTGGGAGCTCGTCTCGTTTTTGAACTCAAAGTCAAGTCATTGTTGTTGCTGTTGTTGTTGTTGTTTGTCTTTTGCACTTCACTTCACTTGAATTTTTGCATCGCTTGGATGCTTCTTCGCTTAGCTCGACTCAGTCAGAGTTAGAGACTCAGGCTCAGTTCAAGTTGGTTTGCTTTGGGATTTTTTTTTTTTTTGTTATATATATAGTATTTATTTATTTTTTTTTGTTTTTGGAGGGAGACCGGGTCGTAAATTTCTTTAGGCCTCTTCGCTTGTTGTTGTTGCTGCTGTTGCCTATTAAAGTGCGATTTGTTTAATGATTTTCTACAACTTCACTGTATAAATTTTCCATTTGGAAATTACCTACATGCGAGACGAAACTGAGAAACTGCGACTCAGACACGGCGCTTCAGTTCAGTTCAGCTCAACGCAGCTCAGTTCAGTTCATTTCAGTCGAGTTGAGTTGGGTTTTAGGAGTTTTGGAAATGCGCATGAAAATTAAGTGTTTTATTATGCAAAAATCATTCGTTGGCAACACAGAAAAAAGACAAAAAAAAAGCAAATACAACAAAATAAATAGTATGGCCAATGCGCTGATTGCGCTTTGAGACCTTAGCGTAACCACCGTTGAAGTGCACCTCCCTCTCCACCTTCCTGTGTAACTGCCTCCTCTTCCGACCATGCCCCCTACTCTCCTCTTCTCTCTATGTATTATATTATATTTAACCAACTGAGTTACGCCGTTTGCTTTTGTTTGAACTTTGCTGCGCTTTGAATTCCATTTGGCGGTTGCTTTAGTTAGATAGTTAGTTAGTTTGAAATATTAGTAGCTTTAATTAATGGTCCACTTTTTTGTCTCTCCCGCTCTCTCTCTCTCTCTCTCTCTCTCTCTCTCTCTCTCTCTCTCGCTCTCTCTCTTTCTCACTCTCGCACTCTATGTATGTCTCTGTTGAGCAACGAACTGATTTGCATTCAGGCAACTTCCAACTGAGCCATGAGAAAATAAATTGAGACAAAGAGTATTACCAATTGCTGAGAACCCTTTTGATTTTGACTAACCAACTTTCCCCTTGAATCAGACAATGTTTAAAGCGTACTTAAGCAACTTACAAAAGCTCATTGAAAGAGCTTATGATCAGGAAAGAAATAAAGTGCAAAGAGCTTTATCAATATTGACACTTCTGTCTGTTCTTGAAGTGTGAAAAACTATATTTAGTCTTGAAAGATTATTTGTCATCTTATCTCTGCTATCTTAGATGTCACATTCAAATGTATAACATCAATAAAATATTATCAACTTGACAAAATGGTAATGAACATCCAGTGGGCAACAATTACTACTCTATTTAAGTAAATTTACGATTACATGGTATACTCTGATTCCTTTATTTGACAACACTTAGATACACCGTCAAAGACTTGGGCCAAGAGAAAACTGTAATCTAAACACCAAGAGAAACGCAATCAGTCAATGCCCTAATTAAGGAGCTAATTGAGACTGGAAGACGAGGAAACAGTTAAGCCTGTAGTCTGTAGACTGGCAAGGAGAGACTGTCAGAGACTTGTGGCAATTGCCGCTATTTACCACACACATTACACGATGTGAGCAAACCAAACAATGCCAATCTATAAACCCCAAAGACGTACAAGACCAAGACGACGGCTATGAGGACGATATATGGCGCTTGCCACAAGAGGTGGCAAGTGTGGCAGCAGCGGCAATCGGAGAGCCAACAACTAATAATTCAAATTGTAGCACATGCGACGCCTCAGCTGCAAGAGAAAGCAAGATAAAGAGCAGTAGTGAGTGAGACAGCAACAGGGAATGGCTGAGGTTTATTTTGAGGTTGCTTTAGAAGGTGAAGAACTGAGGTGACTAGGTGAGAGGAGACAGCAAAGAGGTGAGAGGAGAGAGAGTAGACCACTTCTTGCCGTCATCATTTTTTGCTACTGATTTATGCCCAGAGGCATAATGACTGGAAGCAATGGAGTATGCATTACATACGAGTCCAAGGCGATGAGGATTGGAGAGCTGAGTACTGAGTACTGAGTACTGAGAACTGAGAACCGGGAATAGAGAATGGAGAATTGGCTATACTCAGACTGAGACCCATTCATCAAGGAAGCCGTGAACGCGAACGGCGATTCGCGTG